>JARBWK010000049.1:0-210000 GCA_030556195.1 Anolis apletophallus
GAGGCGAGAGTCATGGTGGGAGTCATGGCGGATTGGAGGCTGGCTGGGGAAACGGCCGAAGGAGGCGGCGCCCGGTCCCTTCTTTTTCTTCGCCACTGCCTGGCCCTTCCTCCTCCCCCAAGCAGCAGGAGTTCAGCAGGAGGGGGGAGGAAGGGGGCAGAGAGCTTTTCTCGCGGCACAGCAGGAGGTCCGTCACGGCACACTGGTTGAGAAAGACTGCCTTAGAATATTGGAGTCATGAGGCTGGCCAACCAGAGTCCTTTATGCAAATAATCCCACAGTGGCCACCAATCCCCTCTGTCTGGTGCCTTAGAATGTTGGAGTCATGAGGCTGGCCAATCAGAGTCCTTTATGCAAATAATCCCACAGTGACCACCAATCCCCTCTGTCCGGTGCCTTAGAATGTTGGGAGTGCTGAGCCTGGCCAATCAGAGTCCTTTATGCAAATACTCCCACAGTGGCCACCAATCCCCTCTGTCTGGTGCCTTAGAATGTTGGAGTCATGAGGCTGGCCAATCAGAGTCCTTTATGCAAATAATCCCACAGTGACCACCAATCCCCTCTGTCCGGTGCCTTAGAATGTTGGAGTTCTGAGGCTAGCCAATCAGAGTCCTTTATGCAAATAATCCCACAGTGACCACCAATCTCCTCTGTCCGGTGCCTTAGAATGTTGGAGTTCTGAGGCTAGCCAATCAGAGCCCTTTATGCAAATAATCCCACAGTGACCACCAATCCCCTCTGTCCGGTGCCTTAGAATATTGGAGTCATGAGGCTAGCCAATCAGAGTCCTTTATGCAAATAATCCCACAGTGACCACCAATCCCCTCTGTCCGGTGCCTTAGAATGTTGGAGTTCTGAGGCTAGCCAATCAGAGTCCTTTATGCAAATAATCCCACAGTGACCACCAATCCCCTCTGTCCGGTGCCTTAGAATGTTGCAGTTCTGAGGCTAGCCAATCAGAGCCCTTTATGCAAATACTCCCTCAGTGGCCACCAATCCCCTCTGTCTGGTGCCTTAGAATGTTGGAGTCAAGAGGCTGGCCAATCAGAGTCCTTTATGCAAATACTCCCACATTGGCAACCAATCCCCTCTGTCTGGTGCCTTAGAATGTTGGAGTTCTGAGGCTAGCCAATCAGAGCCCTTTATGCAAATAATCCCACAGTGACCACCAATCCCCTCTGTCCGGTGCCTTAGAATGTTGGAGTCATGAGGCTGGCCAATCAGAGTCCTTTATGCAAATAATCCCACAAGTGACCAGCCTGGCCAATCAGAGTCCTTTATGCAAATACTCCCACAGTGGCCACCAATCCCCTCTGTCTGGTGCCTTAGAATGTTGGGAGTGCTGAGCCTGGCCAATCAGAGTCCTTTATGCAAATAATCCCACAGTGACCACCAATCCCCTCTGTCCGGTGCCTTAGAATGTTGGAGTTCTGAGGCTAGCCAATCAGAGTCCTTTATGCAAATAATCCCACAGTGACCACCAATCTCCTCTGTCCGGTGCCTTAGAATGTTGCAGTTCTGAGGCTAGCCAATCAGAGTCCTTTATGCAAATAATCCCACAGTGGCCACAATCCCCTCTGTCCGGTGCCTTAGAATATTGGAGTCAGAATCAGAGTCCTTTATGCAAATAATCCCACAGTGACCACCAATCCCCTCTGTCCGGTGCCTTAGAATGTTGGAGTTCTGAGGCTAGCCAATCAGAGTCCTTTATGCAAATAATCCCACAGTGACCACCAATCCCCCCGGTGCCTGTCTGGTGCCTTAGAATGTCTGTCAGTTCTGAGGCTGGCCAATCAGAGTCCCACATTGGCAACCAATCCCCTCTGTCTGGTGCCTTAGAATGTTGCAGTTCTGAGGCTAGCCAATCAGAGTCCTTTATGCAAATACTCCCACAGTGGCAACCAATCCCCTCTGTCTGGTGCCTTAGAATGTTGGAGTTCTGAGGCTGGCCAATCAGAGTCCTTTATGCAAATAATCCCACGAGGGACCCAGGATTTCCCGGCTTGAATAAAGAAGCAGAGTGATGACAAGCCTGATCTTGAGCCCGACAAAGCCGAGTGCGAGTGAGCGAGTGAGTGAGTGAGTGTGTGGAGACGGATGAGTGTGAACGAGGGAGTGAATGGGAGCTTGGCATTCTGGGCGATGAGAGCCAAACTGATAAGACCTGACTGCTTCTTTTGGAGGACGTGGGGGGTGTATCGTTAGAGGCATCGTTAGAGTCATTCCGCGTTCTGTGTTGCAGCTGATGAAACCAAACTGAAGATGATGCAAGAGGTCAGCGAAAATTTCGAGGTACGCAGAACACGTATAGACAGACACTCAGGGGCTATTTAACATTCCAACTTCTGGCCACCAGGGGAGCTGTCGCGTCACCGTCCGTCTGCGGCACTAACGAAGTACTTTCCGCATTCCCTGCATGCTTTGTGCCGGAGTTTTTTTTAATGGCCTTGTAAATTAGTTAAATTAGCCTCCCCACACTTAGGTGGGACCTAAATTTCCTACTTGACAGATGCAACTGTCTTAGGTCGACAACAAGCTACACAATTGGCCGGAAGCTCATTCTGACCTGGTTTTGAACTTATGACCTTTTGGTTTTGAACTTATGACCTCTTAATGCAGCTGACACCCAATTGGCTGGAAGCTCACTCCGACCTGGTTTTGAACTTATGACCTTTTGGTTTCGAACTTACGACTTTTCGGTTTTGAACTTATGACCTCTTAATGCAGCTGACACCCAATTGGCCGGAAGCTCACTCCGACCTGGTTTTGAACTGACCTTTGCTTTTTTTGAACTTATGACCTTTTGGCTTTTGAACGTATGACCTCCACCAAATTGGCGAAGCTTCCGACCTGGTTTCGAACTTATGACTTTGCGGTTTTGAACTTATGACCTCTAATGCAGCTGACACCCAATTGGCCGGAAGCTCACTCTGACCTGGTTTTGAACATATGACCTCTAAATGCAGCTGACACCAAATTGGCCGGAAGCTCACTCCGACCTGGTTTTGAACTTAACTTATGACCTCTTGACCAAATTTGAAGCTCACTCCGACCTGGTTTTGAACTTATGACCTTTTGCTTTTGAACTTATGACCTCTTAATGCAGCTGACACCCAATTGGCCGGAAGCTCACTCCGACCTGGTTTTGAACTTATGACCTCTAAATGCAGCTGACACCCAATTGGCCAGAAGCTCACTCTGACCTGGTTTTGAACGTATGACCTCTTAATGCAGCTGACACCAAATTGGCCAGAAGCTCACTCCGACCTGGTTTTGAACTTATGACCTTTTGTTTTGAACTTATGACCTCTTAATGCAGCTGACACCAAATTGGCCAGAAGCTCACTCCGACCTGGTTTTGAACTTATGACCTTTTGCTTTTGAACTTATGACCTCTTAATGCAGCTGACACCAAATTGGCCGGAAGCTCACTCCGACCTGGTTTTGAACTTATGACCTCTAAATGCAGCTGACACCCAATTGGCCAGAAGCTCACTCCGACCTGGTTTTGAACTTATGACCTTTTGGTTTCGATCTTATGACTTTTTGGTTTTGAACTTATGACCTCTAATGAAGCTGACACCCAATTGGCCAGAAGCTCACTCTGACCTGGTATTGAACTAATATGACCCCAATTGGCCGGAAGCTCACTCCGACCTGTTTTTGAACTTATGACTTTTTGGTTTTGAACTTATGACCTCTAATGCAGATGACACCAAATTGGCCGGAAGCTCACTCCGACCTGGTTTTGAACTTATGACCTCTAAATGCAGCTGACACCCAATTGGCCAGAAGCTCACTCCGACCTGGTTTTGAACTTATGACCTTTTGGTTTCGAACTTATGACTTTTTGGTTTTGAACTTACTTATGACCTCTAATGCAGCTGACACCCAATTGGCCAGAAGTTCACTCCGACCTGGTTTTGAACTTATGACCTTTTGGTTTCGAACTTATGACTTTTTGGTTTTGA
The DNA here is from genome assembly GCA_030556195.1 of Anolis apletophallus. Lineage (NCBI taxonomy): Eukaryota > Metazoa > Chordata > Lepidosauria > Squamata > Anolidae > Anolis > Anolis apletophallus. Next base: position 3,972 of record JARBWK010000049.1, read on the forward strand.
ACTTATGACCTCTAATGCAGCTGACACCCAATTGGCCAGAAGCTCACTCCGACCTGGTTTTGAACTTATGACCTTTTGGTTTCGAACTTATGACTTTTTGGTTTTGAACTTATGACCTCTAATGCAGCTGACACCCAATTGGCCGGAAGCTCACTTTGCCCTGGTTTTGAACTTATGACCTTTTGGTTTTGAACTTATGACCTCTTAATGCAGCTGACACCCAATTGGCCAGAAGCTCACTTTGCCCTGGTTTTGAACTTATGACCTTTTGGTTTTGAACTTATGACCTCTTAATGCAGCTGACACCCAATTGGCCGGAAGCTCACTCCGACCTGGTTTTGAACTTATGACCTTTTGGTTTTGAACTTATGACCTCTTAATGCAGTTGACTCATCTTGTTGTGCTTCTAATAATAATAATAATAATAATATCTGCACCCACCTATACAATGCAATATATTTATTTACTTACAGTATTTATATTCAGTATGTACGTTCCCTTCTCTGGTCCACTTCTTTGGGTTGTGTTTGGGGAAGGGGGTGCTGAAAAGTCTTCCTTTGGCTTCCAGAACGTGACCTCCTCCCCTCAGTACTCCACTTTCCTGGAACACATCATCCCACGCTTCCTCACTTTTCTCCAAGACGGAGAGGTCCAGTTCCTGCAGGAAAAGCCCGCGCAGGTACCCGCCCCCTGTGGTGAAGTCATATTTCTTTATGACAGGTTTTAAATATGGTTGATATTTATATATATATATGTATGAATGAGAGGGTGTGTGGAGAGTTTGAGAGTCCGTTTTAGCCAGCTGTCAGCGGTTTTAAAAGGGACTCTGACTCTACTCCGTGAAAGAGTAGAAGAAAAGCCGTGTTTGAACTGCTAGCAGAGCAGTTGAGTTTAAAAGGACAAGCAGTTAAGAGTAAAGACTGCTGAGTTATTGGTTTTGGGAGTGCAGCTATATAGTATCAAGTTGAATCTCCATAGATAGTGTATTGTAATCTTACGATACGTGCCTCTAAGAAGATACTGTAACCACCTAAGCTTTGAACTCTGAAACCTCCACGCTTGGAACACTAACTATACAGGTGGGAAAAACCTGCCCTTCCACAGTTCTCCACAGTTAGGTTGAAGAAAAAGATCCTCACAAGTTGACGCACGCTGTAAGTTGCGTCTTCACCCCAACCCCCTTCACAACAGCAGGCGTTCCACATTTTGCCGGGGCATTGGTGGGCGTGGACTATAATTTATTTATTTATTTATTTATGTATCACATTTCTATACTGCCCCTCTCAGCCCGAAGGCGACTCGGGGCGGTTTACACAAGGCAACCTCTGCCCTCCAATCCAAACACGACCAAAACAAACAAAACAATCACCACGTAACACAACAATTAGCAATTAAAAAACGTACAATTACAGTTCCCAGCGTCTCAAATAATTCCTGTAGAATGAATTATTTATTTACTTGCAGTGTTTGTATTCTGCCCTTCTCGGGGCGGATCACAACGCACGTAGACATGGCGAACATTCAGTGCCAATTAGACACACAACGTCTATAGACAGACACACAGAGGGAATTTAACATTCCAGCTTTTCCGGCTTCAGGAGGCTATGCTCGGTTCCGGCCACCGGGGGAGCTGTTGCTTCACCGTCCACTTGTGACCCCGAGTCCTTGATGGAGTACTTCCTTCCTCTCTTCCTCCCTCCCTCCCTCCCTTCCTCTCTTCCTTCCTTCCTCCCTTCCTTCCTCTCTTCCTTCCTTCCTTCCTCTCTTCCTTCCTCTCTTCCTTCTTCTCTTCTTCTCTCCCTCCCTTCATTCCTTCCTTCCTCATTCTTCTTCACGCTGCTGGGAGGTTTTTATGGCGTCATAAAGTAGTTAAATTACCCTCCCCGCATACGGCAGTACCTAAATGCAACTGTCTTTCGGGTTGCGTAGGTCGACAGCAAGCTAGACTAATGGCCGGAAGCTCACTCTGACCTTTGAACTCATGACCTCTTGGTCAGTAGTGATTTAATGCAGCTGGCTATCGGCAGGGCTGTGCAATTAATGTAAAAACGTTTCAATCGCCTATTAATTAAGGAGGGGGCGGCAAATTGTTTCAAAAGTGTTAACTAAAATATCGTAAGGGGTCCTCCGTATGGGAGGATAACAAGAGTTACTTTTTTCGTTAAGTAACTTTTCCCTTAAGTAACTTTTCCCATACTTTTTTCGTTAAGTAACTTTTCCCATAAGTAACTTTTCCCATACTTTTTTCGTTAAGTAACTTTTCCCATAAATAACTTTTCCCATACTTTTTGTTAAGTAACTTTTTCTATAAGTAACTTTTCCCATACTTTTTTCGTTAAGTAACTTTTCCCATAAGTAACCTTTCCCATACTTTTTTCGTTAAGTAACTTTTCCCATAAGTAACCTTTCCCATACTTTTTTCGTTAACTAACTTTTCCTATAAGTAACTTTTCCCATACCTTTTTGTTAAGTAACTTTTCCCATAAGTAACTTTTCCCATACTTTTTTCGTTAAGTAACTTTTCCCATAAGTAACTTTTCCCATACTTTTTTCGTTAAGTAACTTTTCCCATAAGTAACTTTTCCCATACTTTTTTCATTAGGTAACTTTTCCCATAAGTAACTTTTCCCATACTTTTTTCGTTAAGTAACTTTTCCCATAAGTAACTTTTCCCATACTTTTTTCGTTAAGTAACTTTTCCCATAAGTAACTTTTCCCATACTTTTTTCGTTAAGTAACTTTTCCCATAAGTAACTTTTCCCATACTTTTTTCGTTAAGTAACTTTTCCCATAAGTAACTTTTCCCATACTTTTTTCGTTAAGTAACTTTCCCCATAAGTAACTTTTCCCATAAGTAACTTTTCCCATACTTTTTCGTTAAGTAACTTTTCCCATAAGTAACTTTTCCCATACTTTTTTCGTTAAATAACTTTTCCCATAAGTAACTTTTCCCATACTTTTTTCGTTAAGTAACTTTTCCCATAAGTAACCTTTCCCATACTTTTTCATTAAGTTACTTTTCCCATAAGTAACTTTTCCCATACTTTTATCGTTAAGTAACTTTTTCCATAAGTAACTTTTCCCATACTTTTTTCATCAAGTAACTTTTCCCATAAGTAACTTTTCCCATACTTTTTTCGTTAAGTAACTTTTCCCATAAGTAACTTTTCCCATAAGTTAAGTAACTTTTCCCATAAGTAACTTTTCCCATACTTTTTTCGTTAAGTAACTTTTCCCATAAGTAACTTTTCCCATACTTTTTCCGTTAAGTAACTTTTCCCATAAGTAACTTTTCCCATACTTTTTTCATTAAGTAACTTTTCCCATAAGTAACTTTTCCCATACTTTTTTCGTTAAGTAACTTTTCCCATAAGTAACTTTTCCCATACTTTTTCCGTTAAGTAACTTTTCCCATAAGTAACTTTTCCCATACTTTTTTCATTAAGTAACTTTTCCCATACTTTTTTCATTAAGTAACTTTTCCCATAAGTAACTTTTCCCATACTTTTTTCGTTAAGTAACTTTTCTTCTCTTTTCCGCAGCAACTCAGGAAGTTAGTTCTGGAAATAATCCACCGGATCCCGACCAACGAGCACCTCCGCCCTCACACGAAGAACGTCCTGTCCGTCATGTTCCGGTTTCTAGAGGTACCGCCCCCCTTTTAGATGACATCCAGGCCCGGATTAACACCTTTTTGCGCCTTAGGCCGCACTTTGGGGTTACGCCCCCTTTAAGCCAACCAGTGGCAGGGAGTTCCACATTCACGCTTTCTGACTCGAACTCAGGACGCTAAGACAGAAGCGCCGCCCCTGAAGATGAGTCAAGGGAAGCGGGAGCCAATCACAGAAGCGCTTTCCCAAGGGCGGGATTTCAAACGGGAGAGTGACACCCGGCAGGGCCAATGAGGGGACGGGATGGCGCCGAGGGGGCGGGGCCACCTGTGGCAAGCAACGCGGGCTACATCTCCCCTTCCCGGTCCCCGTCACCTGCTCGAAGCGCGGCCTGCCCAGCTGGAAGGGCGGACCCTCCTCGGCGCCCTCCGCCATCCCCGCGAGTCCGCCCGCTCTCTCTCCGCTGCCCGGACACACCCTGGCTCCGCCCTCGCCGCCTCCCGTTGGCCCGGCCCCACCGCAGCTCCCGCGGGGCATGCTGGGAGGCGTTGTCTTTCTCCTGCGGGGAGGGAGGCGGAAGCGGAGAGAGGTGCACGACGGGAAGTGTAGTCTTCAGGACAGGGCCCGCTCTCATAGACATCTATGGGCGAGGCCGAGGGAGGGTGGGAAAAACGCATTTTGGTCCGTGATCTTATGACCTTTTGGTTTTGAACTTCTGACCTCTTAATGCAGCTGACACCCAATTGGCCGGAAGCTCGCTCCGACCTGGTTTTGAACTTATGACCTTTTGCTTTTGAACTTATGACCTCTTCGCTCCGACCTGGTTTTGAACTTATGACCTTTTGGTTTTGAACCTCTTAATGCAGCTGACACCCAATTGGCCGGAAGCTCGCTCCGACCTGGTTTTGAACTTATGACCTTTTGGTTTTGAACTTATGACCTCTTAATGCAGCTGACACCCAATTGGCCGGAAGCTCGCTCCGACCTGGTTTTGAACTTATGACCTTTTGGTTTTGAACTTATGACCTCTTAATGCAGCTGACACCCAATTGGCCGGAAGCTCGCTCCGACCTGGTTTTGAACTTATGACCTTTTGGTTTTGAACTTATGACCTCTTAATGCAGCTGACACCCGATTGGCCGGAAGCTCACATCTATGGGCGAGGCCGAGGGAGGGTGGGAAAAACGCATTTTGGTCCGTGATCTGCGCCCCCCCCGGCTTGCGCCCTTTAGGCCATGGCCTAGGTTGGCCTTATGGGTAACCGGGCCTGATAATATCGCACTGTGTTAGAAATTCCGTTTCCTAATTGGTTCTATCATTTTTAAAAAACGGGAAAAGTTTATCGTACTGCCAGTAATAATAATAATAATAATAATAATAGTAATGTTTGTGACTCGGGGACTCCTTATTCTCCAGGAAACCAACCGAGACGCGTTGTTATGATGTTTTTGTGCCTCTCCCATTATGTTTACGTTGGGAAATTGAGTGGGAACATAGATTCTATAGCAAGGAATGCGTCACGGCTGTGGCTGGATGCGCACAGCCTGCTTGCGCCCACCCTCTCCTCTTTCCCCCGACGGTGTTTAGACGGAGAACGAAGAGAACGTCCTGATTTGCTTGAGAATCATCATCGAGCTGCACAAACAGTTCCGGCCACCCATCACCCAAGAGGTACGAGCCTTTCCCGCCGGCCGGCCGTCATGGCCGCGGAGTGACGCTTCGCCATGCCCTTCGTCTCCACGCTTGCACACACATGCATTCCACTCACAGGGTAGAGCAGTGTTTCCCAACCTTTTTTGAGCCGCGGCACACTTTTTACATTGACCAAATCCTGGGGCACACCACCAACCAAAACGACACTCTAACACAGTAATACATACAGTTAATATGTTTTTGAATGTATTTATACACTCCGTGTGAAACCTGGGCCTGTTTTGATGAACACACAAAATGACACTCTAACACAGTAATACATATAGTTAATATGTTTTTGAATGTATTTATACACTCCGTGTGAAACCTGGGCCCGTTTCGATGAACATACAAAATGACACTCTAACACAGTAATACATATAGTTAATATGTTTTTGAATGTATTTATACACCGTGTGAAAACCTGGGCCTGTTTCGATGAACACACAAAACGACACTCTAACACAGTAATACGTATAGTTAATATGTTTTTGAATGTATTTATACACTCAGTGTGAAACCTGGGCCTGTTTCGATGAACACACAAAATGACACTCTAACACAGTAATACGTATAGTTAATATGTTTTTGAATGTATTTATACACTCCGTGTGAAACCTGGGCCTGTTTCGATGAACACACAAAACGACACTCTAACACAGTAATACATATAGTTAATATGTTTTTGAATGTATTTATACACTCAGTGTGAAACCTGGGCCTGTTTCGATGAACACACAAATGACACTCTAACACAGTAATACCTACAGTTTATATGTTTTTGAATGTATTTATACACTCCGTGTGAAACCTGGGCCTGTTTCGATGAACACACAAAATGACACTCTAACACAGTAATACATATAGTTAATATGTTTTTGAATGTATTTATACACTCCGTGTGAAACCTGGGCCTGTTTCGATGAACACACAAAATGACACTCTAACACAGTAATACTTATAGTTAATATGTTTTTGAATGTATTTATACACTCCGTGTGAAACCTGGGCCTGTTTCGATGAACACACAAAATGACACTCTAACACAGTAATACATACAGTTAATATGTTTTTGAATGTATTTATACACTCCGTGTGAAACCTGGGCCTGTTTTGATGAACACACAAAATGACACTCTTAACACAGTAATACATATAGTTAATATGTTTTTGAATGTATTTATACACTCCGTGTGAAACCTGGGCCTGTTTCGATGAACACACAAAATGACACTCTAACACAGTAATACATATAGTTAATATGTTTTTGAATGTATTTATACACTCAGTGTGAAACCTGGGCCTGTTTCGATGAACACACAAATGACACTCTAACACAGTAATACATACAGTTAATATGTTTTTGAATGTATTTATACACTCAGTGTGAAACCTGGGCCTGTTTCGATGAACACACAAAATGACACTCTAACACAGTAATACACATAGTTAATATGTTTTTGAATGTATTTATACACTCAGTGTGTAACCTGGGCCTGTTTCGATGAACACACAAAATGACACTCTAACACAGTAATACATACAGTTAATATGTTTTTGAATGTATTTATACACTCAGTGTGAAACCTGGGCCTGTTTCGATGAACACACAAAATGACACTCTTAACACAGTAATACATATAGTTAATATGTTTTTGAATGTATTTATACACTCAGTGTGAAACCTGGGCCTGTTTCGATGATCACAACATAGACATCCTGGCAGGAGTGGCAGAAAGACACAAACTTCCCACACAGAACTCCCGTAACCAAGAGAAAATGCTATAAGGGTTTGGTGGGCATTGACCTTGGGTTTTGGAGTTGTAGTTCACCTATATCCAGAGAGCACTGTGGACTGAAACAATGCTGGATCAGGACCAAACTTGGCATGAATACTCAATATGCCCAAATGTGAACACAGATGGAGTTTGGGGGAAAATAGACCTTGACATTTGGGAGTTACAGTTCCTGGGATTTATAGTTAACACACCATCAAAGAGCATCCTGAACTCTTGCAACAATGGAATTGAACCAAACTTGGCCTATTGAACTCTCATTACCAACAGAAAGTACTGGAAGTGCTTGCTTGGGAGTGGACCTTGAGTTTGGAAGTTGTAGTTCACCTACGCCCAGAGAGCACTGTGGGCAGGAGGGGGAAGAAAGGGTAGTGGAGGTTCCAATTTCCCACGGCACACCTGATGATCGCTCACGGCACACTAGTGTGCCACGGCACACTGGTTGGGAAACACTGGGGTAGAGAATCAGGGTTGAGTGGGAAGGAGCAAGAATGCACCTCGAAGGGAATTGAAACCACTTGGGAGCCCCTCAATATGGACAATATAATAATATTGAAATGTTGATATTATGTATATTATGATATATTATGTTTAATACTAGCCGTCCCCTGCCACGCGTTGCTGTGGCCCAGTCTGTGTACATGTGTTTATGTTTGTGTATATATTTGTGTATATGTGTATGTAAAAGTGTGTGTGTGTGTGTGTTTGTGTCTATAAATGTACAGTATGTGTGTATATATTTGTGTACATATATATGTGTATGTATGTGTGCAGGTATATGCGTACTGTGTATATATATGTGTGTGTCTATGTATGCATATGTATATTTGTGTATTTCTGTGTTTATATGTGTATATTGTGTATATGTGTGTGCTTGAGTATATGCATATATGGGTGTATATATGTGTATGTATATGTGTGCAGGTATATGCGTACTGTGTATATATATGTGCTTGCGTATATATATGTGTGTGTCTATGTATGCATATGTATATTTGTGTATTTCTGTGTTTATATATGTATATTGTGTATATGTGTGTGCTTGAGTATATGCATATATGGGTGTATATATGTGTATGTATATGTGTGCAGGTATATGCATACTGTGTATATATATGTGCTTGCGTATATATATGTGTGTGTCTATGTATGCATATGTATATTTGTGTATTTCTGTGTTTATATTCGTATATTGTGTATATGTGTGTGCTTGAGTATATGCATATATGGGTGTATATATGTGTATGTATATGTGTGCAGGTATATGCGTACTGTGTATATATATGTGCTTGCGTATATATATGTGTGTGTCTATGTATGCATATGTATATTTGTGTATTTCTGTGTTTATATATGTATATTGTGTATATGTGTGCTTGAGTATATGCATATATGGGTGTATATATGTGTATGTATATGTGTGCAGGTATGTGCGTACATGTGTATATATATGTGCTTGCGTATATATATCTGTGTATGTATGCATGTGTATATGTATATGACTGTGTATATGTATACATGGTTTATTGGGGGGGGGGGTTGGTTTAAAGTCTGTGCTGCTGTTTTTTGTGTGTGTTTTGGGGGGTGATGTACACACGTTGGACTATTAGGTGTATTGTGTCAAAATTTCATGTCAATCCATCCAGTGGTTTCTGAGTTACGCTTCTCCCACAAACAAACATTACATTTTTATATATATAGATTAATAATAATATTGTAATATATTTAACTATATCTTATATGGACCGCAGCTTATGATATAGTACAATATATTATACTAGCTGTACCCGGCACGCGTTGCTGTGCCCTATTTAGGAGATGCGAGAAAGCCCGAGTATGCAAGGGTTGGGATTGATGTGACTTATGGTCTTGGTGGGGTCATGGCTGTGTCGTTGTGGGTTGTTCTGGTGGGTGGGATGCTGAAGTCCTGGGGAGTTGTCGGTGTGTGGTGTTCCTGGCGTTCGTGCAGTGACCTATTGTCTGTGTCTCTGCTGCGCAGTGTGTTTCTGTTCTGGCGTTTGTTCTGCCTTTTTTTTTGTGTGATGTGTGTAGCGTTGCGAGTGTGTCGTCCGATGCTGTTCTTTTTAGGAGGCATGGCTTGTCTCTTGGGTCAGCTTATGCCTGTGTGGAAGGAAGGAATGGCATACCAATGGGTTGAGCAGTAGACGCAAGGTTGTGTTATGTGCGTATTGTGTAGTGTGTAGGTATTACTTTTTTGGTGAGTTAGTGGGTGTGTGGTGGAATTGTGGGTGGTAGTATGTTGTGGAATGCTTGTGTGGGTGGGGTGTTTTGGGTGTTTGTGTGTGTTTGTAGAGTATCAGTGCAGTGTTGTGTTGTGTTCTAGTTGGAGTATAGGTGAAGTTGGTTTTTGTTTGTGGTGGTGGTAGGTGTTGTGTGTGCGGGGTCTCGTAAGGTTGGGGGGATGGGTTGTGATAGGAAGTTGTGTTGTGTTGTGTGGGTAGGAATTGCTGGAGACATGCTCCCTTATAGAGTTTGGTTTTGATTGATTGATTGATTGATTGGATTTCTGCACCGCCACTCCCCAAGGGCTCGGGGCGGCTCACAAAACAGCAAGCAATACATCAACAACATTAAAACATGAGTACCATATGGTAGTAGGAACAAAGTTAAAAGAAGACCGAAACAACACAGGGGGCAGTGCGATACAGACTTATTGGTTTTGTCAGTTTAACCCTCAAACACCAACTGACTAAACTCAAATCACTCAGCATTCTATCCTAGCCTTGGGGTGGGTTTTTGTGTTGCAGGATTTTTTTTTTGTGGGTTTTGCAAGTTTGTGTTATTCTGGCGGTATGTGTTTGTCAGTGGTGCCTGTGTCCCTGGTGCCCTATTTGTCTCCCTCCTAGATCTTGGCCTTGACAGTTTAACCCACAAACACCAACTGACTAAACTCAATCACTCAGCATTCTAACCTAACCTTGGCTGGCTCTGCCCACCGTTACTATGGGAACTCAACCTCCCTGCATTTTGTGTGGGCCGATGTTGGCCAATGGGTTTCGCTGGCTGCCGCAGAGGATGCTGGGAAATGTATTATTTTTTGTATTGTTGTTTTGGGGGCCTTCTAGGTTTGGGGGGGGGAGTTTCTTTGCTAAAAACCTTCCTTGCCTGAGGCCTATTTGTGTTGGCAAGTTTGGTGTCTCTGCCTTGGAAGGTTTCTCTGTCAGTCATTCGATGACGGGACCTCCTTTATATAATAGATACTATAATAGTATAATATACTGGGGCGGCAAAGGCAGAACATTGTTATTATTATTATTGTTGTTATTAATAGGCAATTTTGCTCGTTTTTCCCCCCTTCCTGCACAGATTCACCATTTTTTGGATTTTGTGAAACAGATTTACAAAGAACTCCCCAAAGTCGTGGTAAGTGTTGCCGTTCTCGTATTACACAAGTCGCTTTGAGGTTCGTTCATTGTCTTATTTATTATTTATTTAAATTTATTTAAATTTATTTACATTTATTTAAATTTATTTATCATTTTATTTTAATTATTTTATTTTATTTTGTTGATGGGGCCAAGCTGGTCGTGGCTGGCTTTTCCATTTTAGAGAAGCACGGCCTGACCTTTGGGAGGGAGGTCATAACCTTTCGGGGAAAACCCGTTTGGGCAGAACCTTCCCAAGTGGTCTCCAACCCAATGCAATCTACGCAAGGCAATTGGCTCCAGTTGTTAGACTGAATGACCGGTTAGGAAATAGTAATAATAATGATAATAGTACACTTTATTTATATCCCACTCTTCTTGCTTCGTGTTGCAGAACCGGTACTTTGAGAACCCGCAGGTCATCCCCGAAAACACGGTTCCCACCCCGGAGATGGTGGGCATGATCACCACCGTCGTCGTGAAGGTCAACCCCGAGCGGGACGACAGCGAGACCATTTTTATTACGTGGTACGTGTTATTTATTACATTTGTTACTTTATTATTTATTTATTACATTAACATCTATTATTTTACTCAATTATTTATTATTACATTTTTTACATTTACATTATTTTCGATTATTACATTTATTTCTCTATTATTATTTTATTACATTTACATTATTTACATTTATTATTACATTTATTACTTATTATTATTTACATTTACATTATTTTACTCAATTATTTTTATTATTTTTACTTTATTATTACATTATTTGATATTTAACATTTACATTATTTTACTCAATTATTTTTATTACATTTTTATTTATTAATTTACTCTATTATTACATTTACATTTACATTATTTTATTATTATTATTTATTACTTTATTATTACATTTACATTTATTATTTTACTCAATTATTTTTATTACATTTATTATTATTTTATTCTATTATTACATTTATTTACTTTATTTATTATTGATATTATAACATTTACATTATTTTACTAAATTATTTTTATTACATTTATTAATTTATTATTATTTACATTTATCACTATTATTTATTATAACATTTATTATTATTCTATTTTTATTACATTTTTATTACTTTATTATTATTTATTTACATTCACATTATTTTACTCAATTATTTTTATTACATTTATTATTTTACTCTATTATTACATTTATTACTTTATTTATTATTATTTGATATTATAACATTTACATTATTTTACTAAATTATTTTTATTACATTTATTATTTTTATTATTATTACATTTATTTATTTCTCTATTATTATTTATATTATAACATTTACATTATTTTATTCTATTATTACATTTATTACATTTATTATTTACAATTGATATTACATTTATCACTATTTTATTTATATTATAACATTCACATTATTTTACTAAATTATTTTTATTACATTTATTAATTTACTCATTTATTACATTTATTACTATTATTTATATTATAACATTCACATTATTTTACTCAATTATTTTTATTACATTTATTAATTTATTATTATTACATTTATTTCTTTATTATTATTGATATTATAACATTTACATTATTTTACTCAATTATTTTTATTACATTTATTAATTTATTATTATTATCACTATTATTTATATTATAACATTCACATTATTTTACTAAATTATTTTATTACATTTATTAATTTATTCTATTATTACATTTATCACTATTATTATTACATTATTTTATTATTTTTATTACATTTACATTATTTTACTCACTATTATTATTTTATCACATTATTTTAATTATTTTTATTACATTTATTAATTTATTCTATTATTACATTTATCACTATTATTTATATTATAACATTCACATTATTTTACTAAATTATTTTTATTACATTTATTAATTTACTCTATTATTACATTTATCACTATTATTTATATTATAACTATTATTACATTTATTTATTATTTTAAATTATTTTTATTACATTTATTAATTTATTTTTCTATTATTATTTATTACATTTATCACTATTATTTATATTATAACATTCACATTATTTTACTAAATTATTTTTATTACATTTATTAATTTACTCTATTATTACATTTATCACTATTATTTATATTATAACATTTTACTAAATTATTTTTATTACATTTATTAATTTACTCTATTATTACATTTATTACTTTATTATTATATTATACTATTATTATTACATTTTTATTTATTTTAACATTCACATTATTTTACTAAATTATTTTTATTACATTTATTAATTTACTCTATTATTACATTTTCATTATTTATTATTATTATTTATTATTACATTTACATTATTTTACTCAATTATTTTTATTACATTTATTAATTTACTCGATTATTACATTTATTTCTCTATTATTATTTATATTATAACATTCACATTATTTTACTAAATTATTTTTATTACATTTATTAATTTATTCTATTATTACATTTATCACTATTATTTATATTATAACATTCACATTATTTTACTAAATTATTTTTATTACATTTATTAATTTATTCTATTATTACATTTATTTATTATTACTATTGATATTACATTTACATTATTTTACTCAATTATTTTTATTACATTTATTATTTTACTCTATTATTACATGTATTACTTTATTATTATTATTGATATTATTACATTTACATTATTTTACTCAATTATTTTTATTACATTTATTATTTTACTCTATTATTACATTTATTACTTTATTATTATTGATATTATTACATTTACATTATTTTACTCAATTATTTTTATTACATTTATTAATTTTACTCTATTATTACATTTATCATTATTATTTATTGATATTATTACATTATTATTTATATTATTTTTAACATTTATTAATTTACATTATTACATTTTACTATTTAATTATTTTTATTACATTTATTAATTTATTATTATTACATTTATTTCTATATTATTATTGATATTATAACATTTACATTATTTTATTCTATTATTACATTTATTACTTTATTATTACTATTGATATTACATTTACATTATTTTACTCAATTATTTTTATTACATTTATTATTTTACTTTATTATTACATTTATTACTTTATTATTATTATTGACTAAATTATTATTACATTTACATTATTTTACATTTAATTATTTTTATTATAACATTTATTATTTTACTAAATTATTTTTATTACATTTATTTCTCTATTATTATTTATATTATAACATTTACATTATTTTACTCAATTATTTTTATTACATTTATTAATTTATTATTATTACATTTATTTCTCTATTATTATTGATATTATAACATTTACATTATTTTATTCTATTATTACATTTATTACTTTATTATTACTATTCACTATTATTTATATTTAACATTATTTTACTCAATTATTTTTATTACATTATTATTTTACTCTATTATTACATGTATTGCTTTATTATTATTGATATTATAACATTTACATTATTTTACTCTATTATTCTTATTACATTTATTATTTTACTCTATTATTACATTTATTACTTTATTATTATTATTGATATTACATTTACATTATTTTACTCAATTATTTTTATTACATTTATTATTTTACTCTATTATTATTACATTTATTACTCTATTATTATTTATATTATAACATTTACATTATTTTACTCTATTATTTTTATTACATTTACTAGCCCCTCACCACGACATGTCTCTTTTTATATATATAGATTATATAATACTAATATTGTGAATGATGTATTAGTACTATGCTGGTAATGTAGTATGTTGTATGTTTATACTCTGAGACCCCTTCAGGGTGAGAAGGGGGTCATACAAAGGTCACAAATAAATAAATAAATAAATAATAGTAGAGGGGTCCGTTGACCTATACTGTGTTTGTATAGGAATAGGTGGGGGGGAAATCTAGCACAAGGGTCCGTCGTAAACAAGAGACCCCTGTTTAAAAATGACGACGGGGTTTGCTTCTCCCTCCGCAGCACTCGATCATCCCTCGCGGCTCCCTCTCCCTGAAGGTCCTGGCCGAGCTGCCCATCATCGTCGTCCTCATGTATCAGGTCAGGACACGCTTTCCGACTCGCCTCCTTTCCCCTCTCAACTCGGTGTTTGGTTTGTTTACGAGTAGATGGAACACAAGTCGGGGTGCAGAGCTTTGGGTGTCCATGCCGTCCTGGTTGGCTCTGAAATGACCGAAGGGGGGAAAAGGGGATTAGTTTTGCTCACCGAGAGACTTACGTACGTTGTGGTCTTTTCTTCAGCTATACAAACTCAACATCCATAACGTGGTGGCCGAATTCGTGCCCTTGATCATGAACACGATTATCATCCAGGTGTCCGCGCCAGCAAGGTAAGGCGGAGGAACGATCTCACTTGCGACTGTGAATATTATTATTGTTGTTGTTGTTTGAAACACAACAAGATGAGCCCACAGCTGTATTGGATCGCCTATCGGACCCTTCGCAAGTGCCTAGGACTGTGTAATTTATTATTAATTCCCTCCCGGCTTCCGTTTCCAGGCAGCACAAACTCTACAACAAGGAGCTGTACGCCGACTTCATTGCCGCGCAGATCAAAACGCTCTCCTTCCTGGCGTACATCATACGGATTTATCAGGTGAGCAACGGCAGGGGTTTGTATTATGGCTCAGACGCGGGTGCAAAAAAATAGTTCGCGCTGAGGGGGAGTGGGGCTGCGCTGCAGAGGGAGAGGCGCTGCTGCTGTTGCTCCCGCCGCCGCCGCCGGTCTCTTCTGCCGCCTCCAAAGGGCGCCCTCCTCGCCTCCCACACCGCCACCATCCCTTGAGGCCCTGAGCTTGGTGGCCATGGAGCTGGCGAACAGCGTGGTCTACCAGGAGGACCCCGGTGGTCCCGGCCTGGCCGTGATGTCGTAGCAGGTGTCCGGCCTGGGGGGCTCCATCTACCGCGGGTTTGAGCGACTCATCCGGCGTCCCCGGCACCGCTCTCTGCCATGACTTCTGCCCCTCGCTCGCTGAGGCTGCGCGGAGGAGGAGGAGCATGAGCGGTGGGCGGGCTTCAGTGGGCGGGGCTCCTCCTTTATATTACACTAGCTGTACCCGGCAGGCGTTGCTGTGCCCTATTTAGGAGATGCGAGATGTAAGGGTTGGAAATGATGTGACTTACGGTCTTGGTGGGGTCATGTAGGCATGAATTGCGCACTTTCTATGTGTGCTCCAAGTGATGTCACCTGGAAGCATGAGTTGTATTGTCTTATATAGCGGAGGAATTGTGTTGATTCTGGAGTGTCTCCACTCAGCAAAGTCTGTAGTGGTTGTGGAGGAGTGGCAAGTGGTGGTGGAGAGACTTTACCGGCTAGGCAGCACATTCCCGGTGTGTCTGCTGGGTATTTCAGGGCTTTGCAGTGTGTGCAGATGTGCGTTAGGGTGCCAATGTCGGCCTCTGGCACCATGCTGTAGTCTTCTGCAGCGTTGTATCTGAAGGCTAGGCGGTGGTAGTGGTTGTGGTGTTTTTGAAGTTTGTTTTCTGTGTTGCGACGTCGTGTTTCTGCGCTCCTTGCGCGCTGCTGTTGTGTTGCATTTCTGCGTCTTTGTTGTTCCTGGCTGCGCGCTTCTTCTTGTCGTGCAGTTCTTTGCGTTTGGTTCTCAGCTGTGCGTCGTGCAGTGACCTGTTGTCTGTGTCTCTGCTGCGCAGTGTGTTTCTGTTCTGGCGTGTGTTCTGCCCTTTTTTGTGTGATGTATGTAGCGCTGTGAGTGTGTCGTCCGATGCTGTTATTTTTAGAAGGCATGGCTTGTCTTTTGGGTCAGTTTATGTCTGTGTGGAAGGAAGGAATGGTTTTAGTTTGTGGTGTTTGTAGGTGTTGTGTGTACGGGGTCCCGTAAGGTTGGTGGGATGGGTTGTGATTGGAAGTTGTGTTGTGTTGTGTGGGTAGGAATTTGCTGGAGAATTGCTCCCTCAGAGTTTGGTTTTGGCAGTTTAACCCTCAAACACCAACTGACTAAACTCAAATCACTCAGCACTCTATCCTAGCCTTGGATGGCTCTTGCCAGCGTTGCTATGGTTACAGCAGTTATGCAAATCCGCCCTTCTTGGCAGCCAATCATGTTGTTCAGAATGTAGAGGCTGGGTGAGTCTTTGGCTGCCCCGGAGGATGCTGGTAAATGTAGTTTTATTTTTACTCGTTGTTTTGGGGGCCTTTTAGGTTTTTTGGGGGGAAGTTTCTTTGCTACAAACGTACCTTGCTTGAGGCCTATTTCTGTTGGCAAGTATTGTGTTCCTGCGTTGTGTGGTTTCTTTGTTTGAGGTATACATCACATGACGTGAACCCATTTATATAATATATTATTATTATTATATTATGTTATTATTATAACACAATAGTGTGTCTCTTATGAGGTGAAACACAGTGTTTACTACGACCTTTCGCTTTCCAACAGGAGTTGGTGGCCAAGTATTCGCAGCAGATGGTCAAGGGGATGCTGCAGCTGCTGTCCAACTGTCCGGCGGAGACGGCCCACCTACGGAAGGAGCTCCTCATCGCGGCCAAGCACATCCTCACCACGGATTTGAGGAGCCGTACGTTATATGTTTCCCTCCCTCTCTCTCTCTCTGGCACGGTTATTTAACATCCATTAAAATTATTATTAAAATGTTTATTTACATTTCAATGAATTAAAACTAATTTAAACTGCCGTATCTATATCCTGCCACCAGTTTCCAGAATTAATTTTATTTATTTTATTTATTTCACAATTATAATATCACAATATCATTAATAGTATTTTATTTATTTATTTATTCAAATAATTTTTTTATTTATTTATTGTATTAATGTATATACAATATATTATACCATACTCATATTATACTATATTATATCGCAATATCATTAGCAATATTGCATGTAAACAAATATACGATTATAATATCACAATATCATTAATAGTATTATATTTATTTATTCAAATAAAATTTTTATTTATTTATTGTATTAATGTATATACAATATATTATACCATACTCATACTATATTATATCGCAATATCATTAGCAATATTGCATGTAAACAAATATACAGTTATAATATCACAATATCATTAATAGTATTATATTTATTTATTTATTTATTCAAATAAAATTTTTATTTATTTATTGTATTAATGTATATACAATATATTATACCATACTCATATTATACTATATTATATCGCACTATCATTAGCAATATTGCATGTAAACAAATATACAGTTATAATATCACAATATCATTAATAGTATTATATTTATTTATTTATTCAAATAATTTTTTAATTTATTTATTGTATTAATGTATATATAATATATTATACCATACTCATATTATACTATATTATATCGCAATATCATTAGCAATACGGCATGTAAACAAATATACGATTATAATATCACAATATCATTAATAGTATTATATTTATTTATTTATTCAAATAAAATTTTTATTTATTTATTGTATTAATGTATATACAATATATTATACCATACTCATATTATACTATATTATATCGCAATATCATTAGCAATATTGCATGTAAACAAATATACAATTATAATATCACAATATCATTAATAGTATTATATTTATTTATTTATTTATTCAAATAAAATTTTTATTTATTTATTGTATTAATTAATGTATATACAATATATTATACCATACTCATACTATATCGCAATATCATTAGCAATATTGCATGTAAACAAATATACAATTATAATATCACAATGTCATTAGTATTATTATATTGTATCAATGTATATACAATATATTTATTATTTTATTTATTTATTTGTTTACTTCATTTCTATTCCGCCCTTCTCACCCCGGATCACAATGTACACATTGCATTTAGACACACAAACACACAAGACAGACAGAGGCAATTTAGCATCTGGCCACCAGGGGGAGCTGTGGCAATGGCAACATCCACACTTGCCTCAATTTGTTTGTTTGTTTACTTCATTTCTATCTGCCCTTCTCACCCCGCAGGGGACTCAGGGCGGATCACAATGTACACATTGCATTTAGACACACAAACACACAAGACAGACAGAGGCAATTTAGCATCTGGCCACCAGGGGGAGCTGTGGCAATGACAACATTCACACTTGCCTCAATTTACTTATTTATTTACTTTATTTTCCGTGTCAGGGCGGATCACAATGTACATATTGCATTTAGACACACAAACACACAAGACAGACAGAGGCAATTTAGCATCTGGCCACCAGGGGACGTGGCAATGACAATATTCACACTTGCCTCAATTTACTTATTTATTTATGGAGTCCGCCCTTCTCACGTTGACTGGCGGATCACCACACATTGCATTTAGACACACAAACACACAAGACAGACAGAGGCAATTTAGCATCTGTCCACCAGGGGAGCTGTGGCAATGGCAACATCCACACTTGCCTCAATTTAATTATTTATTTCCTTTATTTCTAAAGATCAGGGCAGCCACATTGCATTTAGACACACAAACACACAAGACAGACAGAGGCAATTTAACGTCCCACTATGCCTATGCCTTGTTTACTACGTCGTTGAACCTGCCGGATTTCACATCTTTACGTTGCCACGCATCCTTGCTTACAGTGCTACACGTTACGTGACATCTCTACGTCGGGGCGTGACTCCGCTCACGACGCGGCAGATTCCATCTACGTGTTGACGTCAGGACACAGCAGCGCGGCCCCACCCCATGGCCGCCACACTTCCGGGCTCACCAACAACGCCGCAGGAACTATTTACCGTGACGTTGCTACGGGACTAAATAAATAAATTGTTATTATTATTATTACTAGCTGTGCCCGGCACGGGTTGCTGTGCCCTATTTAGGAGATGCGAGAAAGTCTGAGTATGTAAGGGTTGGAATCGATGTTAGTTACGGTCTTGGTGGGGCCCTGGCTGTGTTGTTGTGGGTTGTTCTGGTGGGTGGGATGTTGGAGTCCTGGGGAGTTTGTGGGTGTGTGGTGTTGCTGGCGTTCTGCAGAGCTTGTGGATATACAATGTTTTTGTCTTTCCGTCTGCTGTGTTGATGTAGAGGTTGATGCGTGTGTGGGTGGGGTACTTTGGAAGTGAGTGGAGGTACTTGAAATCCCATTATCCATGGTGTGTCCTCCTCTAATCTGCAGTCGGGTGGAGTGTGGGTCATGGGGGGCATTGTTTGCCAAGTTTGGTCTTTATCGGTCTTGGTTCTTGGACACAGTGGTCTGTGGGGAATTATGGGTTTTGAAGTACTACAAATCCCATTATCCATGGAGGTACTTCAAGTCCCATAGTCCATGGTCCACCCTCCTCCAAACTGTAGTAGAATGTAGCGTGGGTCATAGGGGCTCTGTGTGCCAAGGTAGGTTACTGTCAATTCAGGCCATCCACAATGTCCCATGAGCTGAGGCCTAGTCAGGAACAGCAAGTTAATGAAGCCTTACTGTGAATTCAGAGCGTAAACAGCATTCCATTAAGTGAGGCCTAGTCAGGGAAATTAAGTTAATGAAGCCTTACTGTCAATTCAGAGCGTAAACAGCATCCCATTAAGTGAAGCCTAGTCAGGAAAATCAAGTTAATGAAGCCTTACTGTCAATTCAGGCCATACACAATGTCCCATGAGCTGAGGCCTAGTCAGAGAAATTAAGTTAATGAAGCCTTACTGTGAATTCAGAGCGTAAACAGCATTCCATTAAGTGAGGCCTAGTCAGGGAAATTAAGTTAATGAAGCCTTACTGTCAATTTTGGGCGTGGTCTGTGGTTTGTAGGGGTGTAAATTTTCTGTGGGAAGTGATTTGGGTGTTTGTGTTTGTGCCTCAGCCCTTTGCCTTATCCTCCTCTGACAGTTTATTATGGGTCGGAATGTTCATGTTGGCTGGCCAGTACAGGAGTTATGCAAATCCGCCCTTATTGGCAGCCAATCATGTTGTCAGAATGTAATAATAATAATAATAATAATACTTTAATATTTGTGAGTCGCCCTCCACCGACGGTGCTCCGGGCGACTTACAACAGTTAAAACAGTGTACAACAGTTTAAAAAAACATGGAGGATAACCGGGAGGGGTGGCTCAGGTAGTTCAAGGAACCGAGCCAGTCCCAAACGCTAGGCGAAAAAGCCAGGTCTTCAAGGCTGGCCGGAATCCAGATAGAGTCAGAGAGGCTCTGAGGGCGGGCGGCAGTGAGTTCCAAGTCACGGGGGCCGCGACGGAGAAGGCTGGGAGAGTCGTTGGCAGCCCCGGAGGATGCTGGGAAATGTAGGTTTTTTTGTATCGTTGCTTGGGGGCCTTCTAGGTTTTGGTGGGGGAAGTTTCTTTGCTAAAAACCTTCCTTGCCTGAGGCCTATTTTTGTTGCCAAGTTTGGTGTCTCTGCCTTGTAAGGTTTCTCTACCTAGGACGGTCGTTCCATGACGGGACCTCCTTTATATAATAGATTATTATTGCTCACATTGCTGTTTTGAACTGCTAGGTAGGCTAGGTAGGCAGAAGCTAGGCTGACGGCGGGAGCTCACCCCGCCCACGACTTGACCTGCCAAGCTAGCATCCTGTTGTTATTGTTGTTGTTATTTATTTTTATGCTGCTTTCCTCCCATGGGTGGGGCTAAAACAGCAAAATAACACAGCGTAAAAAGTCACTAAAACCACAGGAAACAAAAAAAATCACTGAGATTCTTCCGTTACTGATTCTCGTTTCGTTGCCTTCGTTTAGTTATTGTTGTCACAACTTTTTTTGTGTTTTTAAACAACTCCAGAGTTCATTCCCTGCATGGACAAGCTGTTCGACGAGTCCATCCTCATCGGCTCCGGATACACGGCCCGCGAAACGCTGAGGTCTGTATCGAAAATGGGTTGAATCGGTGCTGCGCATGTGCAAGGTGGCGCTGAAATGATTTCCCGCTGACGTGAACGGTCGTCCGCTTTCCCTTTCCCAGGCCCCTCGCCTACAGCACGTTGGCGGATCTGGTTCACCACGTCCGGCAACACTTGCCGCTCAACGACCTCTCCCTCGCCGTCCAGCTGTTTGCCAAGAACATTGACGACGAGTCGTTGCCCAGCAGCATCCAGACCATGTCGTGCAAGCTCCTGTTGAACCTGGTGGATTGCATCCGCTCCAAGAGCGAGCAGGAAAACGGAAACGGGCGGGACATCCTCATGCGCATGTTGGAGGTACAGCGTTGTTGTTATTGTTATTCTAGGTAGAATCTCAGATGTTCTTGGGATTCGTGATAAGACCTTGAGGTCCAGGTGCGTGAGGCACGATGTCATGGGTGTCTTAGAAGGCTTTCAGAGGAGATAATGTCGGTAATGGGGAATGGCAAGTTTCCTGTATTGTCAAGATTCCTGTTTCCTGTTCCTGTTTGTGCCTGTGTGCCTTTGGAGAATTTATCTTGAAGAGGCTCCTTTGTTGTTGGTACAGGGTAGTTGTTGTTATTGTTATTCTAGGTAGAATCTCAGATGTTCTTGGGATTCGTGATAAGACCTTGAGGTCCAGGTGCGTGAGGCACGATGTCATGGGTGTCTTAGAAGGCCTTCAGAGGAGATAATGTCGGTAATGGGGAATGGCAAGTTTCCTGTATTGTCAAGATCCCCGTTTCCTGTTCCTGTTTGTGCCTGTGTGCCTTTGGAGAATTTATCTTGGAGAGGCTCCTTTGTTGTTGGTACAGGGTGGTGGTTGTTGTTGTTATTGTTATTCTAGGTAGAATCTCAGATGTTCTTGGGATTCGTGATAAGACCTTGAGGTCCAGGTGCGTGAGGCACGATGTCATGGGTGTCTTAGAAGGCCTTCAGAGGAGATAATGTCGGTAATGGGGAATGGCAAGTTCATGTTTCCTGTATTGTCAAGATTCCCGTTTCCTGTTCCTGTTTGTGCCTGTGTGCCTTTGGAGAATTTATCTTGAAGAGGCTCCTTTGTTGTTGGTACAGGGTGGTTGTTGTTGTTATTGTTATTATAGATATAATCTCAGATGTTCTTGGGATTCGTGATAAGACCTTGAGGTCCAGGTGCGTGAGGCATGATGTCATGGGTGTCTTAAAGGGCTTTCGGAGGAGATAATGTCGGTAATGGGGAATGGCAAGTTCATGTTTCCTGTATTGTCAAGATCCCCGTTTCCTGTTCCTGTTTGTGCCTGTGTGCCTTTGGAGAATTTATCTTGGAGAGGCTCCTTTGTTGTTGGTACAGGGTGGTTGTTGTTGTTATTGTTATTATAGATATAATCTCAGATGTTCTTGGGATTCGTGATAAGACGTTGAGGTCCAGGTGCGTGAGGCATGATGTCATGGGTGTCTTCGAGCAGTGTTTCCCAACCACTGTTCCGTGGCACACTACTGTTCCTTTGGCCGTTTCCCCAGCCAGCCTCTAATCGAGGGATCAAGGAGGGAAGGGTGACGTTGCTCGTGCCCCGCCCCCTTTCCAGCGGCAGAAGCTTGCTCGTGTCTGATTGAGTCATGGCGGAGAGTGGCCCCCATCCCCGGTGCCGCTCTTCGCCATGACTCCGGCTCCTTTGTCGCTGAGGTCGTGCAGAGGAGGAGCATGAGTGGTGGACGGGCTTCAGTGGGCGGGTCTGAAGCCTGTCCACCGCTCATGCTCCTCCATGCGGCCTCAGCGAGCGAGGGGCCGGAGTCATGGCGGAGAGCGACGCCGGGGACAGGGAATTGCCGCCTTCCCCCTCTCCCCCGCCGCCCCTCTCGCCCATGAGCCGCTACCCGTGGGAATGGGAGCGGCTGAGGCTGGCGGCGGGACACTGGGCCAGAGTCTGGGCTTGGTGGCGGCCCTCGGCCTGCTCTACTGCCTGAGGTGCCCGCTTGCCAAGTTTGGTCCAGAACCATAATTGTTTGAATCCACAGTGCTCTCTGGATGTAGGAGAACTACAACTCCAAAACTCAGGGTCAATGCCCACCAAACCTTGAGGTCCAGGTGTGTGAAGCACGATGTCATGGGTGTCTTAGAGGGCTTTCAGAGGAGACAATGTCGGTAATGGGGAATGGCCTTCTGTTTATAGGGCCACCCGCGGTCCGTGAAAATCCATGAAGTAGGGACACTATATTAATTTTAATATTTATACATTATTTTAGCATAATGCATAAATATTAACATTAATATAACATCTCTACTTTGCGGATTTGATTACCCGAGCTTTCTTACCTGCCTCAGGGGTCACGCAGGCTTTAGCAGGCCAGGGAGACAGACCTTCCCCGTCACACCTCAGACCGCCGTACTTCCGGTGTCCG
The DNA here is from genome assembly GCA_030556195.1 of Anolis apletophallus. Lineage (NCBI taxonomy): Eukaryota > Metazoa > Chordata > Lepidosauria > Squamata > Anolidae > Anolis > Anolis apletophallus. The sequence continues at coordinate 27,754 of JARBWK010000049.1, forward strand.
TGGAGGTCAGGGAGGCAGGCCTTCCCCGCCACACCTCAGGCCGCCGTACTTCCGGTGTCCTTGGAGGTCAGGGAGACAGGCCTTCCCCGCCACACCTCAGGCCGCCGTACTTCCCGTGTCCGTGGAGGTCAGGGAGGCAGGCCTCCCCACCACACCTCAGACCGCCGTACTTCCGGTGTCCGTGGAGGTCAGGGAGTCAGGCCTTCCCCACCACACCTCAGACCGCCGTACTTCAGGTGTCCGTGGAGGTCAGGGGGAGGCAGGCCTTCCCCGCCACACCTCAGACCGCCGTACTTCCGGTGTCCTTGGAGGTCAGGGAGACAGGCCTTCCCCGCCACACCTCAGACCGCCGCACTTCCGGTGTCCGTGGAGGTCAGGGAGGCAGGCCTTCCCCGCCACACCTCAGACCGCCGTACTTCCGGTGTCCGTGGAGGTCAGGGAGGCAGGCCTTCCCCCCCACACCTCAGACCGCAGTACTTCTGGTGTCCGTGGAGGTCAGGGAGGCAGGCCTTCCCCACCACACCTCAGACCGCAGTACTTCTGGTGTCCGTGGAGGTCAGGCAGGCAGGCCTTCCCCACCACACCTCAGACCGCAGTACTTCTGGTGTCCGTGGAGGTCAGGGAGGCAGGCCTTCCCCACCACACCTCAGACCGCCGTACTTCTGGTGTCCGTGGAGGTCAGGGAGGCAGGCCTTCCCCGCCACACCTCAGACCGCAGTACTTCTGGTGTCCGTGGAGGTCAGGGAGGCAGGCCTTCCCCACCTCAGACCGCCGTACTTCCCGGTGTCCGTCCAGGGAGGCAGGTGTCCACCTGGAGGCCGCCAGGAGGGGAGACAGGCCTTCCCGCCACACCTCAGACCGCCGTACTTCCGGTGTCCGTGGAGGCCAGGGAGGCAGGCCTTCCCCGCCACACCTCCCCGCCGTACTTCCGGTGTCCGTGGAGGCCAGGGAGGCAGGCCTTCCCCGCCACACCTCAGGCCGCCGTACTTCCGGTGTCCGTGGAGGCCAGGGAGGCAGGCCTTCCCCACCACACCTCAGGCCGCCGGTGTCCGTGAGGCTTCCAGGTGTCCCCCGTGGAGGCCAGGGAGGCAGGCCTTCCCCGCCACACCTCAGACCGCCGTACTTCCGGTGTCCGTGGAGGTCAGGGAGGCAGGCCTTCCCCGCCACACCTCAGACCGCCGTACTTCCGGTGTCCGTGGAGGTCAGGGAGGCAGGCCTTCCCCGCCACACCTCAGGCCGCCGTACTTCCGGTGTCCGTGGAGGCCAGGGAGGCAGGCCTTCCCCGCCACACCTCAGGCCGCCGTACTTCCGGTGTCCGTGGAGGCCTGGGAGGCAGGCCTTCCCCGCCACACCTCAGGCCGCCGTACTTCCGGTGTCCGTGGAGGCCAGGGAGGCAGGCCTTCCCCACCACACCTCAGACCGCCGTACTTCCGGTGTCCGTGGAGGCCTGGGAGACAGACCTTCCCGCCACACCTCAGACCGCCGTACTTCCGGTGTCCGTGGAGGTCAGGGAGGCAGGCCTTCCCGCCACACCTCAGGCCGCCAGGCAGGTACTTCCGGTGTCCGTGGAGGCCTGGGAGGCAGGCCTTCCCCGCCACACCTCAGACCGCCGTACTTCCGGTGTCCGTGGAGGCCTGGGAGACAGACCTTCCCCGCCACACCTCAGGCCGCAGTACTTCCGGTGTCCGTGGAGGCCTGGGAGGCAGGCCTTCCCCGCCACACCTCAGGCCGCCGTACTTCCGGTGTCCGTGGAGGCCTGGGAGGCAGGCCTTCCCCGCCACACCTCAGGCCGCCGTACTTCCGGTGTCCGTGGAGGCCTGGGAGACAGGCCTTCCCCGCCACACCTCAGACCGCCGTACTTCCGGTGTCCGTGGAGGCCTGGGAGACAGGCCTTCCCGCCACACCTCAGGCCGCCGTACTTCCGGTGTCCGTGGAGGCCTGGGAGACAGGCCTTCCCCACCGCGCCTCAGGCCGCCATACTTCCGGTGTCCGTGGAGGCCTGGGAGACAGGCCTTCCCCGCCACACCTCAGGCCGCCGTAGTTCCGGTGTCCGTGGAGGCAGGCCTTCCCCACCACACCTCAGACCGCCGTACTTCCGGTGTCCGTGGAGGCCAGGGAGGCAGGCCTTCCCCGCCACACCTCAGACCGCCGTACTTCCGGTGTCCGTGGAGGCCTGGGAGACAGACCTTCTCAGACCGCCGTCCGTGGAGGCCTCAGGCCTTCCCCACCACACCTCAGACCGCAGTACTTCTGGTGTCCGTGGAGGTCAGGGAGACAGGCCTTCCCCACCACACCTCAGACCGCCGTACTTCCGGTGTCCGTGGAGGCCAGGGAGGCAGGCCTTCCCCACCACACCTCAGACCGCCGTACTTCCGGTGTCCGTGGAGGTCAGGGAGGCAGGCCTTCCCGCCACAACTCAGACCGCCAGTACTTCCGGTGTCCGTGGAGGCCTGGGAGGCAGGCCTTCCCGCACCGCACCTCAGGCCGCGCACTTCCGGTGTCCGTGGAGGCCTGGGAGACAGACCTTCCCCGCCACAACTCAGACCGCAGTACTTCCGGTGTCCGTGGAGGCCTGGGAGACAGGCCTTCCCCGCCGCGCCTCAGGCCGCCGTACTTCCGGTGTCCGTGGAGGCCTGGGAGGCAGGCCTTCCCCGCCACACCTCAGGCCGCCGTACTTCCGGTGTCCGTGGAGGCCAGGGAGGCAGGCCTTCCCCGCCACACCTCAGGCCGCCGTACTTCCGGTGTCAGTGGAGGCCTGGGAGGCAGGCCTTTCCGCCACAGGCCTCAGGCCGCAGTACTTCCGGTGTCCGTCAAGGAGAAAGGCCTGGGAGACTCAGGCCTTCCCGTGGAGGCCTGGGAGGCAGGCCTCAGCACCTCAGGCCGCCGTACTTCCGGTGTCCATGGAGGCCTGGGAGACAGGTCTTCCCCGTCACACCTCAGGCTGCCGTACTTCCGGTGTCCATGGAGGTCAAGGAGAAAGGCCTTCCCCGCCGCGCCTCAGGCCGCCGTACTTCCGGTGTCCGGCGTGAAGCGAACTGTGAAGTAGCGAGGAATACTCTAATAGGTATGCCCCCTCCCCCCCCGCCTTGTGCCCCACGCAGGTCTTTGTCCTGAAATTCCACACGATCGCCCGCTACCAGCTGTCCCTGATCTTCAAGAAGTGCAAGCCGCAGTCGGAGCTGGGGGCGGCGGAAGTGGCAGCCTTGCCAGGGGTCCCGCCGGCGGGAAGCTCCGCCCCCGCCCCCGGCTCCCTCCCCCGCCCCGGCCCCCTCTGCGGCCCCCCCTGCGACCCCGGGCCCGTCCTTCGAGAAGCAAGGCGAGAAGGAGAAGGAAGACAAGCAGACCTTCCAAGTGACCGACTGCCGGAGCCTGGTCAAGACCCTGGTCTGCGGCGTCAAGACCATCACCTGGGGCATCACCTCCTGCAAAGCGCCCGGCGGTAAGGTCACGCCCAAGCGCCGCGTTGACGCTCGGTTCCTCCCATAGGTTGGCAGGTATTGCCTGCCATGAGCGTATTTAATTGTTTTAATTGTTTCCGGTATACTGTTTATCTGTTGCTACGTTCGTAATTGGGGTTTAGCTTGTAATCCTTGCTTACGTTGCGCTTGGTCCCCATGTCGGCCGCCCCGAGGAGTCCCTTCGGGGAGGTGGAGGCGGGTCCGAGAATAAAGTCGGAGTTGTTTTGATTTTAATTTTGATGTCTTGAGCGTACACACAGATTGCAAAACGTAATTCTTCTTTGGATATTTTTTTTTGTGTGGTCATCATGTTTTTTAGAAGCCCAGTTCATTCCCAACAAGCAGCTGCAACCTAAGGAGACCCAGATCTATATAAAGCTGGTCAAATACGCCATGCAGGCGTTGGATATTTATCAGGTACGTGTCTTGCGTGTTCCGGTCGTTTTAAAGTATGTGATTCCTTCTGTAACGACCACGCAGAGAGAGATTTATGAATCAAGAACTTTTAACTGTTTATTGGTTAACAAGGTTCCAAGCGTGGAGGTTTCAAAGTACACAGAGCTTAAGTGGTTACAATATCTCCTTAGAGGCACCGGTCTTAAGGTTACTAAGTTTCTAAACACAATGTTTCAAACACTGACTCAATAATACTATAGATATTCTGCCCCAATAGGCTTCCTATCTATCTTCTAGGTTAGCTTTCCAGCCTAACCTACAAACAGCGGTTCCTATAGGCTTGCATCTTCCGGTCATTCTAAAGTGTGCGGTTCCCTCCTTTTCAATTCATATTTATTTATTTATTTATTTATTCGATTCCGATGTATATACCCCCTTCCCTTCCCAAAGAGGCTCAGGGCGGTTCACACCAGTGAACAACATAATCGCAACATAGTTAAAAACATAATAAAACAGATTGAGGCAAGAGTGGAATTTAACCGCCTTGAAGGTTAAGCGCCTGTCTGCAAAACATGAACACATTCCTTTCTCAGGGATTTTTCCACACCTGAATCCCTGCCGCCTTAGAAGCAGCCTGGTGTCTCTGTCTAAGCCAGCTGCTTCCTCAGTTTACCCTCAGGTTACCCTCCCCTTCTATTATTATTATTATTATACTTTATTTATACCCCACCCTTCTCACCCCAATGGGGGACTCAGGGCGGCTTACAGTCCATGGCATACAATGCTGCTTTACACATCTGTCTATCTATCTATGTAATAAAAGTCAGTGTATGTATGTATGTATGTATGTATGCAGAGGGATATGTGGCAGCATTCTGATTGGCTCCTAGCCTCTACATTCCAACAACCTGGGCATCTTACGGCCCGCGGGCCGGATGCAGCTGGCTGACCAATTTGGACTGGGCGTCGGGGGCAGGGCCATTTCTGCAAGAGGAAGGGCTGCCGCTGCCGCCATCCCATCACGGGCTGTGGGGCCTGTGTCGGCAGACAGCCCGCCGCTCCGGGGAACGATCGGAGGAGCAGCGGCTTTGGAGTGCCTGCCATCCCAGGACGCGATCCGGGCCTGCAGCGGGAGCAGTCTGCGACCTGTGGCGGCTGATCGCTCTGGCGACCTGGAAGACTTGATCGCCGCCGCAGGTCGCGACTGCTCCCGTTGCAGGCCCGGATCGCCTCCTGGGGTGGCAGGCACTCCATGGCAGGGCGATCAGCCGATCGGGAACACCTCTGACGGGAACGGCTGGGGGCGAGAGCGGGCGGAGGCCTGCAGCCTCCAATCTCCTGCTGCTCTGCTCTCCTCTGCTGCGGTGGTGGCTGGGTCCGCTTTGCCATCCTCTGGGCCGGGTCCATTGGGTCCATTCCATCTTGGGATCCTTCCTCTCTTGAGGGTGTCAGCCTCCATCTTGGTTCGCACCTTGTCCTCTTGAATTTAATTTTATTTTAGTGGTTTTTATTATTTTACTAGCTGAGCCCGGCACACGTTGCTGTGCCATATGCCATTCTCTGTCTATCTATCTATATCTATCTATCTCTTTCTGTTTTTCTTTGTCTTTCTATCTCTGTCTGTCTGTGTTTGTCTATCTCTCTTTCTATGTCTCGCTCTCTGTGTATCTCTACCTTTCTCTGTATCTGTCTGTCTGTCTGTCTATCGATCTGTCTCTCTATCTGTATGTATCTCTGCTTTTCTCTATTTATTTGTCTCTTTCTGTCTCTCTCTCTCACTCTGTCTCTGTTTCTTTCCCTCTGTCTGTCTGTAGCTCTCTGTCTGTCTGTTTCTCTCTCTATTTCTTTCTCTGTGTGCCTCTGTCTGTGTCTTTCTATGTCTCTCTCTCTCTCTCTCTCTCTCTCACAGTCTGTGTATCAATCTCCCTATCTCTCTCTCTTTCTGTCTGTCTATCTCTCTGTGTCTCTCCAGGACTGTCTCTATCTGTCTCTCTCTCTCTCAGTCTCTCTGTTTCACTCTCTCTACCTCTGTCTGTGTCTCTGTCTGTCTTGTGGTGTGGGGGCAGGCAGGGGAACGTAGGTGGGAGGATGGGAAGACAGGTGGGTCCTTCCTGTACCCACCAAAGGCTCTGGTCGGCTCCTTACCTCATCCACCCTCGCTTCAGTTCCCAAAAGGCCCGCGGCCACTTCCCCTTCCTGCCCTGTCTCCACCCTGTTTCCCAGTGAGCTGCGCGGAGGGAGGAGGAGGGGCTAAGGAGGGAGGAGGAGGGGCTAAGGAGGGAGGAGGAGGGGCTAAGGAGGGAGGAGGAGGGGCTAAGGAGGAGCCGGCTCGGATTCTCCTCCTTAGCCCGGCCCCCTCCCTTGCTGCACCCACAGGAGGGAGGAGGCGGCGGCCGCCGCTGTTCCCGGAGGGCGGCCGTGCCGTGGATGGAAGGGAGGGCGGGGGCTAAGGAGGAGCCGGCTCGGTTTCTCCAGCCCGGCCCCCCCTCCCTGCTGCATCCCGGCGCAGCCGCCGCTGTTCCCGGAACAGCGGTGGCCGTGCACGTGGATGAATGGAGGAGGAGGCGGGGCTAAGGAGGAGCCGGCTCGGTTTCTCCTTAGCCCAGCCCCCTCCCTTGCTGCATCCACGGCGCAGCCGCCGCTGTTCCTGAGGAGGAGGAGGCGAGGGTGAGTGTTGGCTGCCGTCTTGAACGTTCTAAGCGTTCGCGCTGGCAGCGAAGAGGCCGGATGGGAATTCCCTTGGCGGTTTTTGGGGCTGGTTTTGGGGGTGTTGGGAGGTACCTAGGGTCTGTTTTTTGGGCCCTTTAGGTACCTTATTGTATGGTTGGGTAGGCTGTCGATTTTAGTGCTTCTGCGTTTTATGGTTTCGTTGTCTATGATCGTCAATACACGACCGTGTCAAAATTATATATATAGATAATAAAAAGTTTTACAATAAATTAATAAAATAATATAATGTTATATTAAAATTTCAATATATTCTAATGTGTCTCTATTTAAACTATAAAATAATAATTATGATATTAATACTAATAATATATGAATATTTCTTGATATATTAATATGTTAATATTAATGATGTGTAATATATAGTAAATATAGTAAGTAAGTAAATAAATAAATAATGTAGATTAGCATGTAGTTCCGCCTTGAGGTGCGGCCCGCCATAATATTTTTTGGCTCTCGTGTGGCCCCTTGGAAAAAATAATTGCCCCCAGCCCTGGCCTAGAGAGTAAGCGTAACAGCCGGGAGGGGCACTCACCAATCCCTTTGCGCCCAAAGGTCCAAATAGCTGGGAACGGGCAGACGTACATCCGAGTCGCCAATTGCCAGACGGTCCGGATGAAAGAAGAGAAGGAGGTCCTGGAGCACTTTGCCGGCGTCTTCACCATGATGAACCCCTTGACCTATTGCGAGAGAAAGAGCTATTTGAAGAGAGTGCTGTTGCGATAGAGTGATAATTGCAAGAGAGCGCTATTACGAGATAGAGCTATTGCGAAAGAGCGCTATTGCGAGAGAGTCCTATTGCGAAAGAGCGCTATTATGAGAGAGAGCTATTGCGAAAGAGTGCTATTGCGAGAAAGAGCTATTTGAAGAGAGTGCTGTTGCGATAGAGTGATAATTGCAAGAGAGCGCTATTACGAGATAGAGCTATTAGAAAGAGCTATTGCGAGAGAGTCCTAGAAGAGCGCTATTATGAGAGAGAGCTATTGCGAAAGAGTGCTATTGCGAGAAAGAGCTATTTGAAAGAGTGCTGCTGATAGTGATAATTAGAGCGCTATTACGAGGGAGAGCTATTGTGAAAAGAGCTATTGCGAAAGAGTGATGAGAGAGCGCTATTGAAAAGAGAGCTGAGAGAGAGAGAGCTATTTGAAGCTATTAAAGAGAGAGTATTTGAAAGAGAGAGAGCTGCTGTTGTGATAGAGTGTTAATTGCAAAAGAGCGCTATTGCGAGATAGAGCTATTGTGAAAGAGCGCTATTACGAGAGAGAGCTATTGCGAAAGAGCACTTTTGTGAGGAGCTATTTAAAGAGAGTGCTGTTGCGATAGAGTGATAATTGCAAAAGAGCGCTATTACTTGATAGAGCTATTGCGAAAGAGCGCTATTGCGAAAGAGCGCTATTGCGAAAGAGCGCTATCATGAGAGAGAGCTATTGCGAAAGAGTGCTATTTGAAAGAGCTATTTGAAAGAGAGTGCTGTTGTGATAGAGTGATAATTGCAAAAGAGCGCTATTACTTGATAGAGCTATTGCGAAAGAGCGCTATTGCGAGAGAGTGCTATTGCGAAAGAGCGCTATCATGAGAGAGAGCTATTGCGAAAGAGTGCTATTGCGAGAAAGAGCTATTTGAAGAGAGTGCTGTTGTGATAGAGTGTTAATTGCAAAAGAGCGCTATTACGAGATAGAGCTATTGTGAAAGAGCGCTATTGCGAGATAGAGCTATTGTGAAAGAGCGCTATTATGCGCTATGAGAGAGAGCTATTTTGCGAAAGAGCTAAAGAGAGAAAGAGCTATTTGAAGAGAGTGCTGTTGCGATAGAGTGATAATTGCAAGAGAGCGCTATTACGAGGGAGAGCTATTGCGAAAGAGCGCTATTGCGAGAGAGTCCTATTGCGAAAGAGCGCTATTATGAGAGAGAGCTATTTGAAGAGAGTGCTGTTGCGATAGAGTGATAATTGCAAGAGAGCGCTATTACGAGATAGAGCTATTGCGAAAGAGCGCTATTGCGAGAGAGTCCTATTGCGAGAAAGAGCTATTTGAAGAGAGTGCTGTTGTGATAGAGTGATAATTGCAAAAGAGCTAGAGCTATTACTGAGATAGAGAGATAGAGCTATTTGAAAGAGCGCTATTGCGAGAGAGAGCTATTGAGAAAGAGCTATTATGAAAGAGCTATTGCGAAAGAGCGCTATTATGAGAGAGAGCTATTTGAAGAGAGTGCTATTGCGAGAGAGTGCTATTGCGAAGAGAGCGCTATTAAGAGAGAGTGCTATTATGAAAGAGCTATTATTGCGAGAGAGAGCTATTGCGAAGAGCGCTATTATGAGAGAGAGCTATTGCGCTAAAGAGTGCTATTGCGAGAAAGAGCTATTTGAAGAGAGTGCTGTTGTGATAGAGTGTTAATTGCAAAAGAGCGCTATTACGAGATAGAGCTATTGCGAAAGAGCGCTATTGCGAGAGAGAGCTATTGCGAAAGAGCGCTATTATGAGAGAGAGCTATTGCGAAAGAGTGCTATTGCGAGAAAGAGCTATTTGAAGAGAGTGCTGTTGTGATAGAGTGTTAATTGCAAAAGAGCGCTATTACGAGAGAGAGCTATTGCGAAAGAGCGCTATTGCGAAAGAGCGCTATTATGAGAGAGAGCTATTGCGAAAGAGCTATTATGAGAGAGAGCTATTGCGAAAGAGTGCTATTGCGAGAAAGAGCTATTTGAAGAGAGCTATTTGCGTGTGCTAATGCAAGAGAGTGCTAAAGAAAGAGCGCTATTTGAGAGAGTCGCTATTTTGAGCTAAAGAGTGCTATTTGAGATAGTGCTATTGCGAAAGAGCGCTATTATGAGAGAGAGCTATTGCGAAAGAGTGCTATTGCGAAAGAGAGCTATTTGAAGAGAGTGCTGTTGCTATTTGAAGAGTGATAATTGCAAGAGTGATAAGCGCTATTACGAGAGATAGCTATTTGAAGAGCTTGCACGAGCATGCCACCTGCCATCTTAATTAAGCAGCGCTTTATTTAAGGGAACTGCTTGGAAAGCTTTTTGCTCTTGTCCATATTGGTGTTGTTCCTGCAAATCATCATTGAATGTGTGTGTGTGTATTTATATATGTATATATATATATATATATATAGAGAGAGAGAGAGAGAGAGAGAGAGAGAGAGAGAGAGAGGCATTTGAAGTGGATAAATAAATAAGGTAATAATAAATATAAAATAACAACAATCTATTATATAAAGGAGGTCCCGTCGTCGAACGACTGCCATAGACAGAGAAACCTTCCAAGGCAGAGACACCAAACTTGCCAACACAAATAGGCCTCAGGCAAGGAAGGTTTTTAGCAAAGAAACTTTCCCCCCCAAAAACAACGATTCCAAAAAAAACTACATTTCCCAGCATCCTCTGTGGCAGCCAGTGAAACCCATTGGCCAACATCGGCCCACACAAAATGCAGGGAGGCTGAGTAACCATAGTAACGCTGGGCAGAGCCAGCCAAGGCTAGGATAGAATGCTGAGTGATTTGAGTTTAGTCAGTTGGTGTTTGAGGATTAAACTGTCAAGGCCAAGATCTAGGAAGGAGACAAATAGGGCACCAGGGACACAGGCACCACTGACAAACACATACCCCCAGAATAACGCAAACTTGCAAAACCCACAAAAAAAATTTCTGCAACACAAAAGCCACCTCCCCAAAAATACACAACAAACACACTGGCAAAAGCAACACCCCCTCCACATCACAACCAGCACACAGCCAGACTGAGACAACTATGTCACCACAACACACACAAAATTCACCCCACAACTTCCCCAACACAAAACCCAGGACTGCACTCACTACTCACCACCACACACACCTCCAAATACACACACGTCCCACGCATAATACTCCAGCAATTCCTACCCACACGACACAACACAACTTCCTATCACAACCCATCCCCCCAACCTTACGGGAGCCCGCGCACACAACACCTACCACCACCACAAACAAAAACCAACTCCACCTATACTCCAACCACAACACAACACTGCACTGATACTCTACAAACACACACAAACACCCAAAACACCCCACCCACACAAGCATTCCACAACATACTACCACCCACAATGCCACCACACACCCACTAACTCACACACAACACAATACGCACATGACCCCACCAAGACCATAAGTAACATCAATTCCAACCCTTACATACTCAGACTTTCTCGCATCTCCTAAATAGGGCACAGCAACGCGTGCCGGGTACAGCTAGTGTGTGTGTGTGTGTGTGTGTGTATATATATGTAGACATATATAAACAGGCATTTGAAGTGGATAAATAAATAAGATAATAATAAATATAAAATAACAACAATAATAGTATATTTTAGATGATTTTGCTGATGTTTTTATATTAATCTGCATTGGGTCTCCTTTGGGATAATAATAATAACAATAATAATAGTAATAATAATTGTGTTTTTACTTGATAGGTAAATTAATTGGGTTTTAATTTATTGTAATTATATATATCTCTCTCCTAGATTGTGGCCAACTCCTTTCTGGCCAACCCAACGACCTCGGCCCTGTTTGCGACCATCCTGGTGGAATACCTCCTGGACCGCTTGCCCGAAATGGGCTCCAACGTGGAGCTGTCCAACCTCTACCTCAAGCTCTTCAAGCTGGTCTTCGGCTCCGTCTCGCTCTTTGCTGCCGAAAACGAACAGATGCTGAAGGTAAGCCCAGCTCGTTTCCGAGCCCAGGGCAGGATCCGGGGCCCAGATTGTGGGTTTCGATTTGGCTCGGGGAGACCTCGAGAGGGGAACGCGTCAGCGCCATCTCGGGGAGCCTTCAAAAAACCCGAAGCAGCGCCAAGGCAGAGAGAAGATGAGGGGCCTAGATCACTGATTCTCAAAGTGGGCGGTACCACCCGCTGGTGGGCGGTGAGGTGATCCAAAGGGGCGGTGGGAGGTTCAGGGGAATTTGGGGGTCGGTGAACCCCTTTAAAGGGGTGGTGAACGATTGGCCATTTAGGAGGGGTCACGCGGCCCTCTTCTTTGTCCCCGCGCCCTTCACTTTGACCCCCACACGCAGTGCAGTGTGAAGGCTGCGGTGCAAAGGCCTCTGCATCCCCCGGCGGAACCTCCGCCACACCATCGCGGAAGAAAGCGCGGCCTTCCCCGGCAGAGGCAATTCATCCCAAACCCTTCTAGCATTTTCTGTTGGTCATGGGGTTCTGTGGTCATGGGGTTCTGTCCCATGGGGTTCTTCTGGTCATGGGGGTTCGGGGGTTCTGTGGTCATGGGGGTTCTGTGGTCATGGGGGTTGTGTTGGTCATGGGGGTTCTGTGGTCATGGGGGTTCTGTGGTCATGGGGGTTCTTTGGTCATGGGGGTTCTGTGGTCATGGGGGTTCTGTGGTCATGGGGGTTCTGTGGTCATGGGGGTTCTGTGGTCATGGGGGTTCTGTGGTCATGGGGGTTCTGTGGTCATGGGGGTTCTGTGGTCATGGGGGTTCTCTACCTCAACCCCCGAAGGGGACTCAAAGCGGCTTCGGAATGGGCACTAATCCAATGCCACATTAACGTAAACCCCCCCACTCTTTTTTTCCTTCCTTCCCTTTTTCCCTCCCTCCTTCTCTCTTACCTTTCTCCCCCTTTCCCTCTTTCATTCCTTCCCTTTTTCCCTCCCTCCTTCTTCCTCTCCTTCCTTCCTGTCTGTTCACCTTCCTTCCTTCTGTACCTCTTTGATGCCTTTCATTTTTCTTTCCTTTCTACTCTATGCTCTTCCTTCCCCTTTCCTTCCTTCCCCCTTATTTCTCTCGTTTCTTCCTTCTCTACCTCTTTCCTTCCTTCCTTCACCTTTTGCTTCCATCCTTCCTCTCTCTCTTTCCTTCCCTCCCTCTTTCTCTCCTTTCCCTTCCCCCTTTGCTCCCTCTTTCCTTCCCTTTTTTTCTTTCCTTCTCTCCTACCTCTTTCTTTCCATCCTTTTCCCCCCCGGTCTTCCTTTCTGTCTTTCTCCCCTTCCTTTCATCCCGGGCCGCCCACCAGTGGGTTGGTTTAGTTTCGCGCATGCGCCGTCCAACTTTGGTGCGAGGGAGGCTGGGGAATGTAGTCCTCCGGGTTAGTTTGCGTTTTGGAAGTGATTGCTGGTGTTGAGGGCAAGGGGTGCGCATGGTCCAGGCTGCCCCCCCAGCGGGTTTGAATGTTTGTATTTTGTTTGCTCTGGGGCGGGGGGAAGGGGAGAGAAGTTGGAATGTTGTTTCCTCTGTGCTGGGGGGGAAAAAGGAAGAGGAGTTTAGATGCATGCGCAATATTGCTGCACACGCGCGGCATTCATAGTTGGCGCAGGGGTTGCTGGGAAGTGTAGTTCCCCATGTTTTTAGCCGTTTTAGAGTGTTGTGTTTAAATTTTTTGGGACTTTTCCGGGTGCTAAACATACCTTGTTCGGTTGTGGGTTTTGTAGCCTGATTTGGTGTTTGTGGGTTCAGCGGTTTTGCTGCCTATAAGCCCCGAAGCACGCCACGTCTCTTTTTATATATATATAATAGCTGTACCCGGCACGTGTTGCTGTGCCCTATTTAGGAGATGCGAGAAAGTCTGAGTATGTAAGGGTTGGAATTGATGTTACTTATGGTCTTGGTGGGGTCATGTGCGTATTGTGTTGTGTGTAGGTATTACTTTTTTGGTGAGTTAGTGGGTGTGTGGTGGCATTGTGGGCGGTAGTATGTTGTGGAATGCTTGTGTGGGTGGGGTGTTTTGGGTGTTTGTGTGTGTTTGTAGAGTATCAGTGCAGTGTTGTGTTGTGGTTGGAGTATAGGTGGAGTTAGTTTTTGTTTGTGGTGGTGGTAGGTGTTGTGTGTGCGGGATCCCGTAATGTTGGGGGGATGGGTTGTGCTAGGAAGTTGTGTTGTGTTGTGTGGGTAGGAATTGCTGGAGTATTGTGCCTGGGACGTGTGTTTATTTGGAGATGTGTGTGGTGGTGAGTAGTGAGTGCAGTCCTGGGTTTTGTGTTGGGGAAGTTGTCAGGTATTTGTGGGGTGAATTTTGTTTGTGTTGTGGTGATATAGTTGTCTCAGTCTGGCTGTGTGCTGGTTGTGATGTGGAGGGGGTGTTGCTTTTGCCAGTGTGTTTGTTGTGTATTTTTGGGGAGGTGGGCTTTTGTGTTGCAGAATATTTTTTTTGTGGGTTTTGCAAGTTTGTGTTATTCTGGGGGTATGCGTTTGTCAGTGGTGCCTGTGTCCCTGGTGCCCTATTTGTCTCCCTCCTAGAGCTTGGCCTTGACAGTTTCACCCTCAAACACCAACTGACTAAACTCAAATCACTCAGCATTCTATCCTAGCCTTGGCTGGCAGCGTGACTATGGTTACTCAGCCTCCCTGCATTTTGTGTGGGCCGATGTTGGCCAATGGGTTGGCTGGCTCAGAGGATGCTGGGAAATGTAATTTTTTTAAAAATCGTTGTTTTGAGGGCCTTCTAGGTTTTGGGGGGGAAAGTTTATTTGCTAAAAACCTTCCTTGCCTGAGGCCTATTTGTGTTGGCAAGTTTGGTGTCTCTGCCTTGGAAGGTTTCTCTGTTTCTGGCAGTCGATCAATGACGGGACCTAATAATAATAAAAATGTATTGCTAGCTTGTAATACTCTTGGTGTTGTTTGGAGCTGACCTGTTGCTTATGTTGTGATTGCAATTGTCGGTCCGCCTTTATGTCAATGGCTGGCATAGAAAATTGTAAATATAGTAAATGTGAGTGTGACGCACGGCTATGACGTGACGCCCGGCTGTTGCCTTGCAGGCCTGAACATGCTGCAGAGCGGCCTGCACAAGCAGCACATGAAGGACCTGTTTGTGGAGCTGTGCCTCACCGTCCCGGTCCGGCTGAGCTCCCTCTTGCCTTACTTGCCCATGCTGATGGACCCGCTGGTGTCGGCCTTGAACGGCTCCCAGACGCTGGTCAGCCAAGGCCTGCGGACCCTCGAGTTGTGCGTGGACAACCTGCAGCCGGACTTCCTCTACGACCACATCCAGCCCGTGCGCGCAGAGCTCATGCAGGTAGGCAGGCACGGTGCAGTGACCGGGAACGACCGCCAGAGGTCAGTCTTCACGCAGAAAAGGGGGCACGGGTTTTTTTGTTGTATTATTTGCTGTTATGTTGTTATTATGTGTTGTTGGACTTGGCCTCACGTAAGCCGCCCCGAGTCCCCATGGGGAGAGAGATGGTGGCGGGGTATAAATATAGTTTTATTTTATTATCTATATATGTAAAATGAGAGCTGTCGTGCTGAGGAGCTTATAGACAGCAAAACCACACAACGCAGACACACCAAACCAGGCCACGTACACACACAACCCAACAAGGTATGTTTAGCACCCGAAAAACTCACAAAAAACTCAAACAAAACACCTTAAAACACCAAAAAACTTGGTGGACTACAACTCCCTTAACCCCCCGCGCGGGGATCATAGGAATTGTGGTTCCCCAGGTTTTTTGGGTTTTTTGATGATTTTGTTTGAGTTCTTGGGGAATTTTCCGGGTGATAAATATACCTTGTAGTGTGGAGGGTTGTGTGGGTTCAGCAGTTTTGCTGTCTATAAGCCCCTCAGCACGACATGTCTCTTTTTATATATATAGATTATTCAGAGTAGAAGATATGGTAAGTGGATTAATCAATCAACAGAGCTATCTATTGTTATTGTTGTTATTATATTATTTATTATATTATCTCCCAGGCCTTGTGGCGGACGCTGCGCAATCCCGCCGAGACCATCTCCCACGTGGCCTACCGCGTGCTGGGCAAGTTCGGCGGCAGCAACCGGAAGATGCTGAAGGAGTCGCAGAAGCTGCAGTACGTGGTGACGGAGATCCAAGGGCCCAGCATCACCGCCGAGTTCTCCGACTGCAAGGCCTCCATCCAGCTGCCCATGGAGAAGGTGAGGGCCCGGTTCCCAAGCAGGAGATTGATTAATCGTTGCCGTAAAGTTGGCAAAACCTCTCCCTTCCCTTTCACTTCTACGTGGTTCTAGGTCCACCAACGGCCATCTATATATATAAAGGAGGACCCGTCATCGAACGACTGCCAGAGACAGAGAAACCTTCCAAGGCAGAGACACCATTGTTGGCAACACAAATAGGCCTCAGGCAAGGAAGGTTTTTAGCAAAGAAACTTTCCCCCCAAAACCTAGAAGGCCCCCAAAACAACGATACAAAAAAACTACATTTCCCAGCATCCTCTGCGGCCGCCAGCGAAACCCATTGGCCAACATCGGCCCACACAAAATGCAGGGAGGTTGAGTTCCCATAGTAACGCTGGGCGGAGCCAGCCAAGGTTAGGTTAGAATGCTGAGTGATTTGAGTTTAGTCAGTTGGTGTTTGTGGGTTAAACTGTCAAGGCCAAGATCTAGGAGGGAGACAAATAGGGCACCAGGGACACAGGCACCACTGACAAACACATACCGCCAGAATAACACAAACTTGCAAAACCCACACAAAAAAAACAACAATCCTGCAACAAAAAAACCCACCCCAACCAAAATTCACAACAAACACCACTGGCAAAAGCAACACCCCCTCCACATCACAACCAGCACACAGCCAGACTAAGACAACTATGTCACCACAACACACACAAAATACACCCCACAAATACCTGACAACTTCCCCAACACAAGGACTGCACTCACTACTCACCACCACACACACCTCCAAATACACACACACGTCCCAGGCACAATACTCCAGCAATTCCTACCCACACAACACAGCAAAACTTCCTATCACAACCCATCCCCCTAACCTTACGAGACCCCGCACACACAACACCTACCACCACCACAAACAAAAACCAACTCCACCTATACTCCAAACACAACACTGCACTGTTACTCTACAAACACACACAAACACCCAAAATACCCCACCCACACAAGCATCAACCTCTACATCAAGAAAGCAGACGGAAAGACACAAAACATTGTACATCCACAAGCTCTGCAGAACGCCAGCAACACCACACACCGACAACTCCCCAGGAGTTCAACATCCCACCCACCAGAACAACCCACAACGACACAGCCATGGCCCCAACAAGACCATAAGTAAGTTGGTCTCAAGGCCGAAGAGCAATCTAATTTATGTTGTTTGGAACCTGGTGTGCAAGACTGCCTCATGCGCCGGTGTGGAAACATGCATTCCTTTAGGGGGGTTTTCTCAAGGAAGCAGTCCGCTGCATTTATTTTAAACTAGCTTGGGGTGCCCGGGTTATTTGACAAAGACATTGTGGGCCAAGGTTGGTCCTTATCAGATGTGTATGTGGCTTGCAGTGGTCTCAGGAACTTAGTGAAGGTGCTGCAAGTCCCATTGGCCATGGTCCACCCCCTCCAAACAGCACCAGGGTGTAGAGTGGGTCACGGGGGCTCTGTGTGTCACATTGGGTCTTGATCATTCTCTGGATGAGGGTTGCAGCGGTCTCGGAAGGTGAGTGAAGGTATTTCAAGTCCCATCATCTGTGGTCCGTCCTCCTTGAAACAGCACCAGGGTGTTGAGCGGGTCAAGGGGGCTCTGTGTGTCAATTTTGGTCTGTAGTGATCATTGGGTGAGTGTCGCGTTGTGAAGTGGGCCATTGGGCCCCTGTGTGGCAAGTGTGGTCCTGATCCGTCATTGCTGTGGGCCGCACTGTCTGACTGCCTGAGGCCTTTCCTTTTCCCTCTGAGTCACCTTAGAATGTTGGAATGTGGAGGAGTCCTTTATGCAAATACCATTTCAGTGGCAACCAGTCCCCTCTGTCTGGGGCCGTGGAATGCTGCAGTTCTGAGGCTGGCCAATCAGAGTCCTTTATGCAAATATTCCCTTAGTCTATTGCTGGGCCTGAGAAAATGAACATTCCATTTTTAACGGGAAAAAACTGTCATTTGGCTAACTCAAGTATTCAGTTGCATTCTGTTTTGCTGGCCAATCAGAGTCATTTATGCAGTGCCAACCAATGACCTCTGTCTGGTGCCTTAGAGTGTTGGAGTTCTGAGGCTGTCCAGAGTCCTTTATGCAAATAATCTGGTGCCTTAGAGTGTTGGAGTTCCGAGGCTGACCAATCAGAGTCCTTTATGCAAATTCCCCAGTGGCAACCAATCGAAACGCTGCCACATTCCACTTCTGCCCGCAAACACTGACTTTTATTATATACATATATATAGATAGATAGATAGATAGATAGATAGATAGATAATATGGGTGGCCAGAGTTTGGGAAACGTTAGCTTTTGAGACGATATTATCAGGCATGGGCTGTGGAAATGGTGTATTGGACACGCTTAATGGTGGCGGAAATTACAGAACTCGACGGACGGCGGCCCCCCCACTGGCCCCCCTACCAGCTCCTCGCCCATCCCAAGTAAGCGCGTCTTACATAGGAAACATAATTCAAGCCGGATCCAAGCGCACTACTTCACTACCTATCTTCCTATCCCACCAGTGTAGTTTAGAAGTTTTACTGTATTAATTTAATGTTTAAGTATTTAATTATTGATTTCGATGTGTATTTTATTGTATTTTATGTGTGGGATTCGAATATGTGCCAGCTAGAAGCCGCCCTGAGTCCATCCGTCTGTCTGCCCCCCCCCCCCCGGGGGTGAGAAGGGCAGGGTACAAATACCCTAAATAAATAAATAAATAATCCCAGCCCTCCAGGTGTTTCCTCGGGCCCCTTCCTTTTTCCCCTCATCCACTTAAGCCAGCGACCCTTACTGATGACCTATCAGTGGATGGCTGGCTACCTACCTATCTAAGGAGAAGAATAGTATCCATCTCCCTCTCTCCTGCGTGACTCAGTCCGAGTATCAGTCTGCATTGTATGTGATTATCTGATCGCGTCAGCGGCTGAGGGGGGAAAGGAAAGGGTCCGAGGCTGTGAGGAATTGTGGGAGTTGAAGTCCAAAACACCTGGAGGGAGGGCCCAGGTTGGCCCATGCCTCCTTTAAAGCAACCGAGGCTTCCACATGTTGCCGGCGGCCGAACCACCCAATAGCCGGACACTCCGCTGCTTTCCTGAAGTGTTACTGAAGCAAATGTCTTCTTGTTTTCCTAGGCCATAGAGACGGCGTTGGACTGCCTGAAGAGCGCCAACACGGAGCCGTATTACCGGAGGCAGGCGTGGGAGGTGATCAAGTGCTTCTTGGTGGCCATGATGAGCCTGGACGACAACAAGCACGCTCTGTACCAGCTCCTCGCCCATCCCAAGTAAGCGCGTCTTACATAGGAAACATAATTCAAGCCGGATCCAAGCGCACTACTTCACTACCTATCTTCCTATCCCACCAATGTAGTTTAGAAGTTGGGGAGCGGGGGAAGCGCAGGGCGAACTAGATCTCACCTCTTCGCCTTGGTCTCTCTGCAGCTTCACGGAGAAGTCCATCCCCAGCGTGATCATCTCTCACCGGTACAAAGCCCAGGACACGCCGGCACGCAAGACCTTTGAGCAAGCGCTGACCGGGGCCTTCATGTCGGCCGTGATCAAGGACCTGCGCCCCAGCGCCCTCCCTTTCGTGGCCAGCCTCATCCGGCACTACACCATGGTGGCAGTGGCGCAGCAGTGTGGTGAGTCAGCGCCCGCTTACGTCCCTGTAGTCGCACCTAAAAGGCTGTTGTTGGGTCACGTGGCCCTCTCTGGTGTCACTGGGGTGGCTGTTGCTAGGTAAAGTGGCCCTCTCATAGAATCATAAAAATCATAGAGTTGGAATAGACCTCATGGGCCACCCAGTCCTACCCCCTGTCAAGAAGCAGGAACTCTGATGTAACTGGGTTGGTTGTTGCTAGGTCAAGTGGTCTTCTGTTTTGTTACTGGATTGACTGTTGCTAGGTCAAGTGGCCCTCTGATGTAACTGGATTGGCTGTTGCTAGGTCAAGTGGCCCTCTGATGTCCATGGATTGGCTGTTGGGAGGTCAAGTGGTCCTCTCGTGTAACTGGATTGGCTGTTGCTAGGTCAAGTGGTCCTCTGATGTAACTGGGCTGGCTGTTGCTAGGTCAAGTGGCCCTCTGGTATCACTGTGCTGTCTCTTGCTAGGTCAAGTGGCCCTCAGATGTAAATGGACTGGCTGTTGCTAGGTCAAGTGGCCCTCTGTGGTGGTCACTGGATTAGCTGTTGCTAGTTCAATTGTCCCTTTGATGTAACTGGGCTGGCTGTTGCGAAGTCGTGGCCCTCTGTGGTATCACTGTGCTGGTTGTTGCTAGGTCAAGTGGCCCTCTGACCTAACCAGGGTGGCTGTTGCAGGGTCAAGTGGCCCTCTGTTTTGACACTGGATTGGCGGTTGCTAGATCAAGTGGCCCTCTGCTGCAACTGGGCTGGCTGTTGCTAGGTGAAGTGGCCCTCTGTGGTATCACTGTGCTGGCTGTTGCAGGGTCAAGTGGCCCTCTGATCTAACTGGACTGGCGGTTGCTAGGTCAAGTGGCCCCCTGTTGTGTGACTGGTAAAGAAATGGGACATGTTTATGAGGGGAAGGGAGGAAGGAAGGGAGGGAGGGAGGGAGGGAGGGAGATGGGGAAGAAAGAATGAAAACGGGTGGAAGGAGAAGTCCCGTGCTGCGTCTCCGCCCTGAACGGCGTTTCCCGTGTCGCCCGCCCCCTGCCAGGCCCCTTCCTGCTGGCGTGCTACCAGGTGGGGAGCCAGCCCAGCACGGCCATGTTCCACAGTGAGGAGAACGGCTCCAAAGGCATGGACCCCTTGGTGCTGATCGATGCCATCGCCATCTGCATGGCCTACGAGGAGAAGGAGCTCTGCAAGATCGGGGAGGTGGCCCTGGCCGTCATCTTCGACGTCGCCAGCATCATCCTGGGATCCAAGGAGCGGGTGAGCGGCATAGCGGGGGCGCAGGACGTTCCCATAGCCACCCCCTCTCTCTGCATTGCTTAATCCTGCTTTAATACTCATATACACACATTATTATTATTATTATTATTATTATTATTATATACACATGCATGTATATACATACACACATTTACATATATACGTGTATATTTGCATATTTCAATGGTATTGTAATGCTTGTAATGCTCACCAGTTTGAGTCTCATTATGGAGAGAAAAAGAGGCGCACAAATTAACATAATAAACATAATAATAATCATCATGTGTGTATATGAGTATATATGCATTACACGTGTATGTGTATATATGTAAATGTGTGTATGTATATACATGCATGTGTATATAATAATAATGTGTGTGTATATATATGCATATACACGTGTATGTGTATAAATGTAAATGTGTGTATTTATATACATGCATGTGTATATAATAATAATGTGTGTGTATATGAGTATATATGCATATACATGTGTATGTGTATATATGTAAATGTGTGTATGTATATACATGCATGTGTATATAATAATAATGTGTGTATATGAGTATATATGCATATACACGTGTATGTGTATATATGTAAATGTGTGTATGTATATACATGCATGTGTATATAATAATAATGTGTGTGTATATGAGTATATATGCATATACACGTGTATGTGTATAAATGTAAATGTGTGTATTTATATACATGCATGTGTATATAATAATAATGTGTGTATATGAGTATATATGCATATACATGTGTATGTGTATATATGTAAATGTGTGTATGTATATACATGCATGTGTATATAATAATAATGTGTGTATATGAGTATATATGCATATACATGTGTATGTGTATAAATGTAAATGTGTGTATTTATATACATGCATGTGTATATAATAATGTGTGTGTATATGAGTATGCATATACATGTGCATGTGTATATATGTAAATGTGTATGTATATACATGAATGTGTATAATAATAATAATAATGTGTGTATATAGAGTATATATGCATATACACATGTATGTATATATATGTAAACATGTATATACATGCATGTGTATATAATAATGTGTGTGTGTGAGTATATATGCATATACATGTGTATGTGTATATATGTAAATGTGTGTATGTATATACATGCATGTATATATAATAATGTGTGTGTGTGAGTATATATGCATATGCATGTGTATGTGTATATATGTAAATGTGTGTATGTATATACATGCATGTGTATATAATAGTAATAATAATTTTATTTCTTGCCCATCTCTCCTCATGGTTTGAGGCAGGTTGTGTGTATATATGTATGTGTATATGCAGATATATATATGTGTGTGTGTGTGCATGTGTACGTGAGTATATCTATGTGTATATGTGTGTGTGTTTATATGTGTATGTGAGGGTGTATGTATGTATGTATATAAATTTGGTAATGTGCATTTTGCAAATAGTATGCATCACCTGTAACGGGCCCTCTTTGCCCCCCCCCCTTTGCAGGCTTGCCAGCTGCCCTTGTTCTCGTACATCGTGGAGCGCCTGTGCGCCTGCTGCTACGAGCAAGCCTGGTACGCCAAGCTGGGCGGCGTGGTGTCCATCAAGTTCCTCATGGAGCGGCTGCCCCTCATCTGGGTCCTCCAGAACCAGCAGACCTTCCTCAAGGCCCTCCTCTTCGTCATGATGGACCTCACCGGAGAGGTATGTGCACACCGCCCGCCTTCGTTGCGCACGCCTCGCTCGCGTTCAGGCCTCGGGGTTTCCCTCTAGACCAGTGGTTCTCAACCTGTGGGACTCCAGGTATTTTGGAAGTGTATTCTATCTACAAGTTGCTTCGGGTTGCCTCACGCTCCGCTGTGTGAATGGCGGATTCTCGTGATAGCTCGCAACTTAGAGCTCGGCTCGCATCTCAAAGCAACCCCCCCCCCGATTGCTCGTATTAAAACAAACCTTGCACATTGGGTTGCTCGTAAGTCAAGGTATTTGTATGCAATATAAGATTTTCATTGTGAAACACCGAGCGACGGCTCGTATTAAAAAAACTCCCATGTTGGGTCGCTCGTAAGTCAAGGCATTTGTATGCAATATAGGGTTTTTATTGTGAAAAACAGCGATGGCTCGTGTTAAAAAAACTCCCATGTTGGGTCGCTCGTAAGTCAAGGTATCTGTATGCAATATAGGATTTTCATTGTGAAAAACCGAGTGACGGCTCGTATTTAAAAAGCCCACATATTGGGTCGCTTGTAAGTCAAGGTATTTGTATGCAATATAAGATTTTCATTGTGAAAAAGTGAGCGACGGCTCGTATTTAAAAAATCCCATGTTGGGTCGCTTGTAAGTCAAGGTATTTGTATGCAATATAAGATTTTCATTGTGAAAAACCGAGTGACGGCTCGTATTTAAAAAGCCCACATATTGGGTCGCTTGTAAGTCAAGGTATTTGTATGCAATATAAGATTTTCATTGTGAAAAACACCACGACGGCTTGTACTTAAAAAATCTCCCATCTTGGGTCGCTCGTAAGTCAAGGTATTTGTATGTAATATAAGATTTTCATCATGAAAAATCGAGTGACAGCTCGTATCTTAAAAACATGCATGTCGGGTCGCTTGTAAGTCAAAGCATCTGTATGTAAGATAAGTTTTCCATTTCAAAAAACTGAGTGATGGCTCATAATTTCGAAAATCTCTCAAGTTTTGTCACTCATAAGTCAAGTTAAGATTTCCATTGCAAAATGGCCGCTTCCACGGCTAAACCGGGGTCGCTCTGAAACGGGTGCCTCATCGATGCCTCTGTGGCTCGCTCGTGTAGGTATCCAACGGTGCCGTCGCCATGGCCAAAACCACGCTGGAGCAGCTCTTGATCCGGTGCGCGACTCCGCTGAAGGACGAAGAGAAGGCGGAGGACATCCTGGCCGCCCAGGAAAAGTCCTTCCACCACGTCACCCACGACCTGGTGCGCGAGGTCACCTCCCCCAACTCCACCGTGCGCAAGCAAGCCATGCATTCCCTGCAAGTCCTGGCACAAGTCACCGGGAAGAGCGTCACCGTGATCATGGAGCCGCACAAAGAGGTGAGGCCGGCGGGCGATGGAGGCTTGGTTGAGATGCGCAACGGAGGGAATAGGATCGTAGAATCATAGAGCAGGGGGCACCGGGGGGGGGGCATCCAGTCCAATCACTTCCCTAGTTGGACTGAGGCCTACTTCACACTGAGGCTTACTAACACTGAGGCCTACCTCACACTGAGGCCTACCTCACACTGAGGCTTACTAACACTGTAGTTTACCTCACACAGAGGCCTCTCTCACACTGAGGCCTCTCTCACACTGAGGCCTACCTCACACTGAGGCTTACTAACACTGTAGTTTACCTCACACTGAGGCCTCGAGTTTCTGCATTATGAGACAACACAAGTAGGGCATTGATCCTGCAAAATTTCAGAAATATTTGTTCATCTAATTTTTAGGAATTTTGAAAATTTGAAATATTTTAGGAATTTTTAAAATTTGAAATATTTTAGGAATTTTGAAAATTTTCTGAAATTTTGAAATTTTTTAGGAATTTTGAAATTTCCTTAGGAATTTTGATTTTTTAAGGGATTTTGAAATTTTTTTACAAATAATTTTTTAAAAATCCACAAGTATCCCCTCGAGTTTCTGCATAATGAGACAACACAGGTAGGGCATCGATCTTGCAAAATTTCAGAAAGATTGGTTCATCTACTGATTTTTAGGACTTTTGAAAATTTGAAAGTTATGAGGAATTTTGAAATGTTAAGGAATTTTGAAAATGTTTAGGAATTTTAAAAATTATTTTTTTAAATCCCTACATTTGAAATGCTCTGAAGCAACAAATATTTACGAATCTCTCTGAAACATTTCAGAGGCTTCGGTTTCATTTTGTAATGCTTTGGAGGGCGGGGGTCCTGTTCCGACTCGTAATCTGAGTTTATGCATTATAAGACAACAGTAGGGTATTGATCCTGCAAATTTTCAGAAATATTTCTTCATCTACTTTTAGGAATTTTGAAAATTTGAATTTTTTTAGGAATTTGGAAATTTTTAGGAATTTTGAATTTTTAAGGAATTTTGAAAAAAAAATACAAATATTTTTTTTAATCCACAAGAAGTATCTCCCCAAGTTTCTGCATAATGAGGCAACATAAGTAGGGCAGCAATCTTGCAAAATTTCAGAAAGATTTGTTCATCTACTGATTTTTAGAACTGTTGAAAATTTGAAATTTTTTAGAAATTTTGAATTTTTTTTAGGAATTTTGAATTTTTTAAAATTTTTGAATTTTTAAAAGGAATTTTGACTTTTTAAAGGAATTTTGAATTTTTTTAAAAAATCTGAATTTTTAAAGCAATTTTGAAATTTTTAGGAATTTTGAAAAAAATTACAAATATTTTTTTAATCCACAAGAAGTATCTCCCCAAGTTTCTGCATAATGAGGCAACATAAGTAGGGCAGCAATCTTGCAAAATTTCAGAAAGATTTGTTCATCTACTGATTTTTAGAACTGTTGAAAATTTGAATTTTTTTAGAAATTTTGAATTTTTTTTAGGAATTTTGAAAATTTTGAAAATTTTTGAATTTTTAAAAGGAATTTTGACTTTTTAAAGGAATTTTGATTTTTTAAAAAAAATCTGAATTTTTTAAAGCATTTTTGAAATTTTTAGGAATTTTGAAAAAAAATTACAATTTTTTTTAATCCACAAGAAGTATCTCCCCAAGTTTCTGCATAATGAGGCAACATAAGTAGTGCAGCAATCTTGCAAAATTTCAGAATGATTTGTTCATCTACTGATTTTTAGAACTGTTGAAAATTTGAAATTTTTTAGAAATTTTGAAATTTTTAGGAATTTTGAATTTTTTTAACTTTTTGAATTTTTTAAAGGAATTTTGACTTTTTAAAGGAATTTTGAATTTTTTTAGGAATTTTGAAAAAAAATTACAAATATTTTTTTAAATCCACAAGAAGTATCTCTCCAAGTTTCTGCATAATGAGGCAACATAAGTAGGGTAGCAATCTTGCAAAATTTCAGAAAGATTTGGTCATCTACTGATTTTTAGAACTGTTGAAAATTTGAAATTTTTTAGAAATTTAGAAATTTTTTAGGAATTTTGAAATTTTTTAAAATTTTTGAATTTTTTAAAGGAATTTTGACTTTTTAAAGCAATTTTGAATTTTTTTAAAAAATCTGAATTTTTTAAAGGAATTTTGAAATTTTTTAGGAATTTTGAAAAAAATCATTTTCCCCCGACTTGTAATCTGGAGATTTGTATCAACAAATCCTACCAATATTTAAATTAATGAAACGGACTTCCAAAGTTTCGCCCAGCCCTAGTTCTCCTCAGATACTCCTCCTCCTCCTCCTCATGGACGTCTCTAGTGGCCTCGTCGTGGTGTCCACAGAGCCACCCTGGGTACCAGAATCCGTGGGTGCCCAGCTCCCATTGGATTCAATGATGGCGTAACCTTGTGAGGTCCGTGGTGGGAGGAACGCATTGCTTACCTGCGGTCTTTCTCTCCCAAGGTGCTCCAAGACATGGTTCCCCCGAAGAAGCACCTGCTGCGGCACCAGCCGGCCAACGCCCAGATCGGCCTGATGGAGGGGAACACCTTCTGCACCACGCTGCAGCCCCGGCTCTTCACCATGGACCTCAACGTGGTGGAACACAAGGTCTTCTACACAGAGGTACTTGCGGCCCCGGCTGGCGTTGGCATTCCCTTTCAGCTCAAGGCTTACTCGTGCTGGGAGGAGGTGCATTCAACTGGGAGTAACAGGAAGTCCTTGGACTGTCTTGAATGCCGTAAATGGAAAAAAAATACCGTATATACTTTTTCCAAGGGGGGAAAAAGTCATTTGGCTAACTCAAGCATTCTGTTGCATTCTGTTTTACTGGCCAATCAGAGTCCTTTATGCAGATTGTCTGTCAGTGGCAACCAATGCCCTCTGTCTGGTGCCTTAGAGTGTTGGAGTTCTGAGGCTGGCCAGTCTGAGTCCTTTATGCAAATAATCTGTTGCCTTAGAGTGTTGGAGTTCTGAGGCTGGCCAATCTGAGTCCTTTATGCAAATAATATGTTGCCTTAGAGTGTCGGAGTTCTGAGGCTGGCCAATCTGAGTCCTTTATGCAAATAATCTGGTGCCTTAGAGTGTCGGAGTTCTGAGGCTGGCCAGTCTGAGTCCTTTATGCAAATAATCTGTTGCCTTAGAGTGTCGGAGTTCTGAGGCTGGCCAGTCTGAGTCCTTTATGCAAATAATCTGGTGCCTTAGAGTGTTGGAGTTCTGAGGCTGGCCAGTCTGAGTCCTTTATGCAAATAATCTGGTGCCTTAGAGTGTCGGAGTTCTGAGGCTGGCCAGTCTGAGTCCTTTATGCAAATAATCTGGTGCCTTAGAGTGTCGGAGTTCTGAGGCTGGCCAGTCTGAGTCCTTTATGCAAATAATCTGGTGCCTTAGAGTGTCGGAGTTCTGAGGCTGGCCAGTCTGAGTCCTTTATGCAAATAATCTGGTGCCTTAGAGTGTCGGAGTTCTGAGGCTGGCCAGTCTGAGTCCTTTATGCAAATAATCTGGTGCCTTAGAGTGTCGGAGTTCTGAGGCTGGCCAGTCTGAGTCCTTTATGCAAATAATCTGGTGCCTTAGAGTGTCGGAGTTCTGAGGCTGGCCAATCTGAGTCCTTTATGCAAATAATCTGGTGCCTTAGAGTGTTGGAGTTCTGAGGCTGGCCAATCTGAGTCCTTTATGCAAATAATCTGGTGCCTCAGAGTGTCGGAGTTCTGAGGCTGGCCAATCTGAGTCCTTTATGCAAATAATCTGGTGCCTTAGAGTGTCGGAGTTCTGAGGCTGGCCAATCCGAGTCCTTTATGCAAATAATCTGGTGCCTTAGAGTGTCGGAGTTCTGAGGCTGGCCAATCTGAGTCCTTTATGCAAATAATCTGGTGCCTTAGAGTGTCGGAGTTCTGAGGCTGGCCAATCAGTGTCCTTTATGCGAATAATCCCACAGTGGCAACCAATCGGAACGCTTCCTCCGCACACACGGCCGCACCTCCGCCCGCAAACACTGACTTTTATTATATACATAGATAGATAGATAGATAAGCTGTACCCGGCCACGTGTTGCTGTGGCGTAGCCTGGTGTTATGGAAAATTACGTAATGAGAAGGTCTGCTTAATTACAGCAGCAACAACAACAGTAATAGTAATAGGAAGGAAAGAGAGAAAGAGGTACCGAAGGAAGGAAGGAAGGAAGGAAGGAAGGAGAGAAAGTAGAAAGGAATGGAAAAGGGGAGGAAAGGCAGGAAAGAGGCAAAGAAGGAAGGAGAAGATGAAATAGTATTCCCTTCCATCCAGCCTTCCTTCCCTCCTTCTATTCTTCCCTTCCTTTCTCCTCCCCTCCCTCCCTCCCTCCCTCCCACCTTCCTATCCTTCCTTCTTCCCTTCCGGGGTGATGGGTCTCAAAATGGGGAGAATCGCAGGCAGTTGAAGGTGAAGCTGAGGGTGTTTTGGATCCCAGTGTTCATTCTTTAGTGTAACGGCGCTTACCAATCGCTGCCACCGAGATATGTGACCACCCGATGTTTCTAAAGCTTGCACCAAAAATTGTTCGCAGAGAGATATTTATGAATAAAGAACTTTAACTGTTTATTGGTTAACGAGGTTCCAAGCGTGGCGGTTTCAATGTACACAGAGCTTAGGTGGTTACAATATCTCCTTAGAGGCACAGGTCTTAAGGTTACTAAGTTTCTAAACACAATGTTTCAAACACTGACTCAATAATATTATAGATATTCTGCCCCAATAGGCTTCCTATCTATCTTCTAGGTTAGCTTTCCAGCCTAACCTACAAACAGCGGTTCCCTCTTTCCCTCTATCCTTGGTTTTCCCTTCCTTCCTTCCCTCCTCCGTCCCTTCCTTCCTTCCTTCCGTCCGTCCGTCCTTAGGAGGAGTAGGAGGGCCCGAGGAGGCCCCGGCCCATGGCGCTTGGCAAGGGCAGAGGGAGGGAGAGAGGAGAGGACTGAACGGCCTGCTTGGGAAGGAAGGAAGGAAGCTCACATTCGGCTCCGAGGAAAGGGCGGGGGAGGGAGGACGCGCAGAAAGGGGAAGGTGAGGCAAGGTGAGCTCCGCTTTGCTCCTAGCCTCCCTTTGTCAACAACCAACTGTCGGTTTGAAGTTTGTTGTTTTTCTCTGTGCCAGGGGGTGAGGGGGGGGGGGGAGAAGGGCGGAGAGCACACGGGCAGTATGTCCGTGCATGCGCAGTGCTGCTCTGGCGCAGGGGATGCTGGGAAGTGTAGTTCCCCATGTTTTTAGCTGTTTTAGAGTGTTCTGTTTAAAAAATTTGGGACTTTTCCGGGTGCTAAACATACTTTGTTCGGTTGTGGGTTTTGTGGCCTGATTTGGTGTTTGTGGGTTCAGCAGTTTCGCTGTCTATAAGCCCCTAAGCACGCCACACGTCTCTTTATATATATATACTAGCTGTACCCGGCACGCGTTGCTGTGCCCTATTTAGGAGATGCGAGATGTAAGGGTTGGAAATGATGTGACTTACGGTCTTGGTGGGGTCATGTAGGCATGAATTGCGCACTTTCTATGTGTGCTCCAAATGATGTCATCTGGAAGCATGAGTTGTATTGTCTTCTATAGCGGAGGAAGTGTTTTGATTCTGGAGTGTCTCCACTCAGCAAAGTCTGTAGTGGTTGTGGAGGAGTGGCAAGTGGTGGTAGAGAGACTTTACCGGCTAGGCAGCACATTCCTGTTGTTTCTGCTGGGTATTTCAGGGCTTTGCAGTGTGTGCAGATGTGCGTTAGGGTGCCAATGTCGGCCTCTGGCGCCATGCTGTAGTCTTCTGCAGCGTTGTATCTGAAGGCTAGGCGGTGGAATTGGTTGTGGTGTTTTTGAAGTTTGTTTTCTGTGTTGCGACGTCGTGTTTCTGCGCTCTTTGCGCTGCTGTTGTGTTGCATTTCTGCGTCTTTGTTGTTCCTGGCTGCGCGCTTCTTCTTGTCGTGCAGTTCTTTGCATTTGGTTCTCAGCTGTGGCCGTGCAGTGACCTGTTGTCTGTGTCTCTGCTGCGCAGTGTGTTTCTGTTCTGGTGTTTGTTCTGCCCTTTTTTGTTTGATGTATGTAGCGTTGTGAGTGTGTCGTCCGATGCTGTTATTTTTATAAGGCATGGCTTGTCTTTTGGGTCAGTTTATGTCTGTGTGGAAGGAAGGAATGGTTTTTGTTTGTGGTGTTTGTAGGTGTAAGGTTGGTGGGATGGGTTGTGATTGGAAGTTGTGTTGTGTTGTGTGGGTAGGAATTTGCTGGAGAATTGCTCCCTCAGAGTTTGGTTTTGGCAGTTTAACCCTCAAACACCAACTGAAATCTCTCAGCATTTTATCCTAGCCTTGGATGGCTCTTGCCAGCGTTGCTATGGTTACAGCAGTTATGCAAATCCGCCCTTATTGGCAGCCAATCATGTTGTTCAGAATGTAGAGGCTGGGTGAGTCGTTGGCTGCCCCGGAGGATACTGGGAAATGTAGTTTTATTTTTACTCGTTGTTTTGGGGGCCTTTTAGGTTTTGGGGGGGGGGGGAGTTTCTTTGCTACAAACGTACCTTGCTTGAGGCCTATTTCTGTTGGCAAGTATTGTGTTTCTGCGTTGTGTGGTTTCTCTGTTTGAGGTATACATCACATGACGTGAACCCATTTATATAATAGATATTGGTGGCAAAGGCTCCTTCTGAGGTGTCAACGTTGACGTCGTGGTTGGTCTTCAGCTCCAAGGCGCCTTATTAAAACAATTAGCAAAGCGGTTGGGCATCGGACTCCGTGTGGGCGCTGAAGCATTGCGTTCCAGGTTGCCGGTTGGCTGGCTCTGTCCAAAGCAACGAGTTGGCTGAAAACATGTTGGTCTTCCCTTCCAGCTCCTGAATTTGTGCGAGGCCGAAGACAGCGCCTTGATGAAGCTGCCTTGCTACAAGAGCCTCCCCTCCCTGGTCCCGCTCCGCATTGCCGCCCTGAGTAAGTGCCTCCCACTCGAACCTCCCTCCCCGCGAGGGATTCCTTTCTTGGGGTAACTCACCCTTTGGTAATTCGATGTTGGGGCTCCGCAAGGGGCTGGGGATTTCTCAGAGGATGAGCGGGGTGATGGGTCTCAAAATGGGGAGAATCGCAGGCAGTTGAAGGTGAAGCTGAGGGTGTTTTGGATCCCAGTGTTCATTCTTTAGTGCAACTGACGCTTACCAATCACTGCCACCGAGATATGTGACCACTCGATGTTTCTAAAGCTTGCACCAAAAATTGTTCACAGAGAGATATTTATGAATAAAGAACTTTAACTGTTTATTGGTTAACGAGGTTTCAAGCGTGGCGGTTTCAATGTACACAGAGCTTGGGTGGTTACAATATCTCCTTAGAGGCACAGGTCTTAAGGTTACTAAGTTTCTAAACACAATGTTTCAAACACTGACTCAATAATATTATAGATATCCTGCCCCAATAGGCTTCCTATCTATCTTCTAGGTGAGCTTTCCAGCCTAACCTACAAACAGCGGTTCCTATAGGCTTTCCAAACCTAACTGCCTTTCTGCAGTATCAAAACGCAGCCTTTTCTATTTTCCTCAGAAAAGACGACAGCAGCTTCTCAAACTGCCTCCAGCTAGTCTAACTGAAGAATTTCAAACCTAGTGTTAGGCTCCGCCTCCTGTTGCTATAGCAACGGAACTTCTCAGAGGTTCCCCGTTAGCCCTTTGTGGTCCGTCTAACATTTACTCATCTAACACAATACAACTGTAACAATACAAACCACACACTTAACCATAAAATAAAGATAAAATCCTCAATACACACAGTGACCTCGTTACACTTAGCAACAGAGGAAAGGGGAACCAGGGAAAGGCCTATTTCGTTGGGAGAGTCCCTGCTCTCGATCCCACCGGCGTCGTAAACACGATGGGTGGAGACGAGAGACAGGGCCTTCTCAACAGTGGCTCCCCGTCTGTGGAATTCCCCCCCCCCCCCCACCCAAAGACATCAGATTGGCCACCTCCCTCCTGTCCTTTAGAAGGAAACACAAGACTTGGCTGAGGGACCAAGTGCTTGACCGTTGAATAGCAGCTTGTATGACGAAGACATCTGTATATCTGTATCCCTTTATAAAACGGAATGTTTGTATGTGTGTATGCGGAGGGCGGGAGGGCGGAAGGGCGGAAGCAGCCACTTTCACAGGCCAGGGCGGATATGTGGCAGCCACTTTCACAGGCCACAGCGACCAGCGCGGGTGATGGACCTGCACCAAACTTGGTACACATAACCCCCCCCTTTACGTCCTGGCGCGGGTCGGGGGACATGACCCACGGATTATGGGATTTGTAGTACTTTCCAACACTTTGGTTCCCACAGACCACTGAGGCCACCAAAAAGGACCAATACAGACCACACTCAGCACACACAGCCCCCATGACCCACTCTACGTCCTGGTGCAGTTCAGAGGAGGGTGGACCATGGATGATGGGACTTGAAGTGCCTCTACTCACTTCCCAAGTCCGCTGCAACCCTCATCCAATCACTGATCGAGACCAAACTTGGCACACATAACCCCCATGACTGCCTTCACGTCCTGGTGAGGTTTGGGGGAGGACTGACAATGGATGATGGGATTTGTAGTACTTTTACACCCCTCTGTTCCCACAGATCACTGTGGCCCCCAACAAACACTGATAAATACCACACTTGGCACACAGAGCCCCAGTGACCCAGTCCACATCCTACTGAAGTTTGGAGGGGGACAGAACATGGATGATGGGTCTTGCAGTACCTTCCCTCACTTTCCAAGACTGCTACAAACCTAATCCTATGATTGATCAACACCAAACTTGCCACACAGAGCCCTCATGACCCATTCTACATTCTGGTGCAGTTTGGAGGAGGGTGGACCATGGATGATGGGACTTGAAGTACCTCTACTCACTTCCCAAGTCTGCTGCGACCCTCATCCAATTACCGATTGGCACACATAACCCCCATGACTGCCTTCACGTCCTGGTGAGGTTCGGGGGAGGACTGACAATGGATGATGGAATTTGTAGTATTTTTACACCCCTCTGTTCCCACAGACCACTGTGGCCCCCAAAAAACACCGAGAAAGTCCACACTTGGCACACAGAGCCCCAGTGACCCAGTCCACATCCTACTGAAGTTTGGAGGGGGAGAGAACATGGATGATGGGACTTGCAGTACCTTCCCTCACTTCCCAATCCTGCTACAAACCTAATCCAATGACTGATCAACACCAAATCTGGCACACAGAGCCCTCATGACCCACTCTACAGCCTGGTGCAGTTTACTGTGAGACGGACCACGGATGATGGGACTTGAAGTACCTTCACTCACTTCCGAAAAAGAATGCATCCCTCATCCATTCACCAATACAGACCAAACTTGGCACACAGAGCCCCCATGGCCCAATCTACATCCTGCTGCACTTCTCAAATAACCCGGGCAGGGCCGGGTCCCCAAGCTAGTAAGACATAATTTCGAAGTGACCGTGAATTGACCCAGACCCGGATTTTAATTGTCGTGTTTTAACAACCGTTTATTTAATGTTTTGTTTTAGTGAATGTGTTGATCGTTTGTATCATTAATGGTTTTTCCTATCCTGAGTCCCTCCTCGGGCGTGAGAAGGGCGGGGCACAAATATATGAAATAAATAATAAATCTATATATATATATTAAGAGCTGTCGTGCTTAGGAGCTTATAGACAGCAAAACCACACAATGCAAACACACCAAACCAGGCCACATATACACATAACCCAACAAGGTATGTTTAGCATCCGAAACACTCACAAAAACTCAACCAAAACACCTTAAAACCCCCAAAAACCTGGTGGACTACAATTCCCATTCCCCCCCTCCCCGCGCCACAACACCATGGCGCATGCGCGAATATACAGCCCACGCTTCCTGGGTCCCACTCCCCTCAACAAAGAACACAACAACAAAAACATTCCTACCGGCAGTTGGGCAGAACGGGGCCCGCGCGTTGCACACAGAGTTCCCCAACCGTGCGCATGCGCCCCTGCCACTCCGAAGCCCTCTTTTGAAGCCCCAGTTAACCTACACAGATAACCCCCCCCTTTCCCCTTTGATTTCTCTCTCTTGCAGACGCCTTGGCCGCTTGCAATTACTTGCCGCAGTCGAGGGAGAAAATCATTGCGGCGCTCTTCAAGGCACTCAACTCCACCAACAACGAACTCCAGGAGGCCGGAGAGGCGTGCATGAGGAAGGTGGGTGGGCGGCACTCGGCCCAAGCGCCTCTTGGTCTTGACAGCGCGCCTTTTTTTGTGTGTCGAGAGCAGAAGGAACAAGGCTGCGGCGTTGCCACTGGGATTGATGGCCGCTCTGTTTACATCTGTGTTTGCATGGTGCCCGTACAATTGGGTGTTGTTATGTTTTCCTATTTTGCAATCGGCTCTGTATTGGCCGTAGAGCAGGCCGAGGGCCGCCACCATACCCAGGGTCCTGCCGCCAGCCTCAGCCGCTCCCATTGCCACGGGTAGCGGCTCACGGGCGAAAGGGGTGGCGGGGGAGAGGGAGAAGGCGGCAATTCCCCGTCCCCGCTCTCCGCCGTGACTCCGGCCCCTCGCTCGCTGAGGCCGCGTGGAGGAGGAGCAGCATGAGCGGTGGACGGGCTTCAGTCCCGCCCACTTAAGCCCGTCCACCGCTCATGCTCCTCCTCCTCGCGGCCTCAGCGAGTGAGGGGCCAGAGTCATGGTGGAGAGTGGTGCCGGGGACGGGGGCCGCTCTCCGCCATAACTCCCACCATGACTCTCACCCCTCGGTCGCTGAGGCTGCAGAGGAGGAGGAGGAGCGGTGGATGGTTTCAGCGGTGCATGGGTTCAGCGCTCAGCCCCGCCCACTGAAGCCCATTCAGCGCTCATGCTCTCTGCCATGACTCCGCCCCTCGCTCGCTCAGCGTTCAGCCCGCCCACTGAGGGCAAGCTCATGATCCTCCTCATGGCCTCAGCAGCGCAGAGGGGACACAGGGGCCTCTCCCCGCCATGACTCCCGCCCCTCGCTCGCTGAAGCCGCGAGGAGGAGGAGGGATGGACGGGCTTCAGCCCCGCCCACTGAAGCCCGTCCACTGCTCATGTTCCTCCTCCCGCCACTACGGCCTCAGCTTCAGGGGCGGGAATCATGGCTTTGGGACGGGGGAGTTTTCCCGTGAGCGGCGATAGACTTATTATAACAGTTCTCTTAGGAAATGGGAGACGGGGCCGCTAGACCGCCATGAAATTGTCCGCCATGAGTCCTTCAGGCACGAGCAAGAACAGAGGGAGTGAAGGATAGACTTATTATAACAGTTCTCTTAGGAAATGGCCTTTGGTCCGGTGGGGAGTTTTCCCGTGAAGCCAGACTAGGTTCGAGAACGGAGGGAGTGAAGGATAGATTGATTGCTTTGGCGATTGATTGCTTTGGTCCTCCGCAGCAGCCTCATGTGAACTCCGTTCCTCTCTGACTTCCTGCGGATCCTGGGAGCGTTGTAGGGCTTTATTTACACACCGCTTTCTTCCCCGTATTGTTTGGGGGTTGCTCCAGCATTGGTCTTATCTGGAAAGCCGAAATCTGCGATCCAGATGCAATCATCAAAAGAGCCACACTTGGCTCGCGAGCCATAGGTTCCCGGCCCTTGCTTTTTAGCAACGAGCAGGAGAGGGTCGCTTTGTGCCTTTTCGGTGATGGATGGTGAAACAGAGCGAGCGAGCGAGCGAGGGGCAAATTCTTGAGCCGGGCCCCTTCCCCACTGAGGACGACGATGCTTTTGCTTCCCTGCAGTTTTTGGAAGGCGCGACCATCGAGGTGGACCAGATCCACACGCACATGAGGCCGCTGCTGATGATGCTGGGCGACTACCGGAGCCTGACGCTCAACGTGGTCAACCGGCTGACCTCCGTGACCCGGCTCTTCCCGAATTCTTTTAACGACAAGTTCTGCGATCAAATGATGGTAAGGAAGCCGTCCATCCGCTTGAATGACCTTTGATCTGCTTCGATCGTTGTGACTTTGTGGGCTTTGTGACTTTCCAGCAGAATGCCTTTGTGGCCAGTGTGCTCCAGCAGAATGCCAAGACCTTGGCCTGCACTTAAAAACAATCGGTGCTGACCAAATCCACACTGGGTGCAGTGCCTCAAGACCTTGGCCTATCACAAAGTTAAAAACAAGTGTCCGGTGCTGATCCATACAACAGCCCAGTGGTCTTGTTTGCTATAATCTATGTTAATAATAATAATAATAATACCCTGTTTCCCCCAAAATAAGACATCCCTTTTATCCTGGATATAGGATCTATTGAGGTTACCCTGTCGTGGTCACTGTGAATACGTACATGTGATATGTTTGCGCTTGCGCAATAGACTTTGGGGTGGGTCCGCAGCCTGTGCATGCTCAGGAGCGCTCGGCGCGGCCCAGCACACCCTTAGAGGACAAGAGGGCCTCTACCTCGATGTCGGTGCTCGTGGCTCAGCAGGGGGCGGAGACCCCAGCTGCAAGCTTCCCTGCCCCCTTCGGGGCAGTTTCTGGTGCCGGCTCCTCCCCCCTCTCCTCGGGGTGTACCGCTGGCACGGAGGGACAGAGCTCCCTCCAGGAATGCAAGCCCAAGCTCCCATCGGTACCACAGACGTCGGTCTTCGAGGAGCTCCAACTCTTCCTCATCCCCGGAGCCGAGGCCAAGAGAAAGGAAGCGATCCCGCAAGCGCAAACATATCACATGTACGAATTCACAGGTGACCACTCAGAGAACTATGGTTACAGGTAAGCAACCCATAATATATCTCGTTTCTGGTTTCGGCCGAGGGAATGAAAACAAAGGGTGAGGCAGATGGGGTGTCAAATTCCCCTCCGAAGGCAGGGTGTCCCCTTTGTGAGGAATGACGAAATCACCATGGGTCACGTCCTTCAGGTGGCCGTGCTCCGAGGTCTGAAAGCATGTGCCCAGAGGGACATACCCTTCAAATGGCCCGACTTCAAAGTTTGTTATTGTCCATGGTCCTGATAAGTCCTTGTGTTAGGAGATTTTGAACTACCTTTTACAGAGTCCTGTAAAAAGGGGGGGGGGGGGTGTCACCTCTGTCATTTTCTAAGCTGTGTGATATAGTTAGGCCATTATAGAGTTACCTGGAGAAGGAAAGTCCAAGTCTGTGACGGAAGCAAAGTTCCCGTATGTTCAACCTTCGGAATGTAAACATTTGTAGATAAGGACACTCTCCAGTCACCATGATTAATGTGCTTTGAGAGGCAGGCTGTAGGAAGGCTCCGGTAAAATGCTTTGCTTTCTTTACAAATAAAAGGACTTTTAATAGTTCCAACCTGGCTCAGCATGATTTATCCTTGACAACCTCCAATATCATGAAGTCTATCAAATGTCAGTGTGTTCCCCGAGTATAATACGAGACCAGCGTATTGTAAATCCCACGCTCACTTTCTGACCGAATTGGTGTTGAAGCATGCACGGTGTAACTCGATATTGGATTTTCCTTGCAGCAACACTTGCGTAAATGGATGGAGGTCGTTGTCATTACTCACAAAGGAGGGCAGAGGAGTGACGGAAATGTAAGTTGACGGTTTGTTGCTTGTGGGCGTGGCAAAGTTAACTGGGTAGAGTGTTGGCTTGGTTTGGTTTTGAGCAGACTTACCTACTTACCGGCTCCTTCCTTCCTTATGTGTGTGAGAGAGAACGAAAGAAAGAGGGAGGTGTGCTTAATAGACGAATACGATGGGTTGTGTTCATGTTTAAGAATCGGCACCTACCGTACTGATACCATACTAATATTAATATTTCCCCTGCCTTAAGCATTCTCAAAGGCCTGCTCGGAAAGCCATGTTTTTAAATCTTTCTGAAAGTGCTGTAGTGTGGGGGCTTTCCACGGAGAAAGCCAGGGAGCCACCATCGAGAAGGCCCTATCTCGATCTTGGCCTCACCAACCACACTTGAGACGGAAGCGGGACCAAGAAGAAGGGGTGCCGCTGCCGCCACCCCATCTCAGGCTCTGTGGGGCCTGCCATCCCGGAGTAGTGGCGGCCCCGGAGTGCCCACCGTCCCTGGAGGCGATCCAGGCCTGCAGGGGGAGCAGTTGGCGATCTGAGGCGGCTGCATGCCCTGGCGACCCGGAAGACGATCAATTCTTCCGGGTCACCACAGTGATCGGCGCCTGCAGGTCGCGGGCCTGGATCGCCTCCAGGGACGGCCGGCGCTCCGGGGCCGCCACTACTCCGGGATGGCAGGCCCCACAGAGCCCACAATGGGATGGTGGCAGCGGCACCCCTTCCTCTTGGCCCCGCCCCCGACGCCCTTCTCCCGGGTCGGACAGAAGCGGCTGCCGGGCTGGTTTTGGCCCCCGGGCCGTAGGGTGCCCACTCCTGGTCCATAGGTTGCCCACCCCTTGTCCGTAGTTTGCCCACCCTTGGTCCCTAGGTTGCCCACCCCTGGTCCGTAGGTTGCCCACCTCTGGTCCGTAGGTTGCCCACCCTGGTCCATAGGTTCCCCTCCCCTGGTCCGTAGTTTGCCCACCCTGGTCCATAGGTTCCCCCCTCCCTGGTCCGTAGGTTGCCCACCCCTGGTCCGTAGGTTGCCCACTCCTGGTCTGTAGGTTGCCCACCCCTGGTCCGTAGGTTGCCCACCCCTGGTCCTTAGGTTGCCCTCCCCTGGTCCGTAGGTTGCCCACCCCTGGTCTGTAGGTTGTCCTCCCCTGGTTCGTAGTTTGCCCTCCCCTGGTCCGTAGTTTGCCCACCCCTGGTCCGTAGGTTGCCCACCCCTGGTCCCTAGGTTGCCCACCCCTGGTCCGTAGTTTGCCCACCCCTGGTCCGTAGGTTGCCCACCCCTGGTCCGTAGGTTGCCCCCCCTGGTCCGTAGTTCGCCCTCCCCTGGTCCGTAGGTTGCCCACCCCTGGTCCGTAGTTTGCCCTCCCTGGTCCATAGGTTGCCCACCCCTGGTCCGTAGGTTGCCCACCCCTGGTCCGTAGGTTGCCCACCCCTGGTCCGTAGTTTGCCCTCCCCTGGTCCATAGGTTGCCCACCCCTGGTCCGTAGGTTGCCCTCCCCTGGTCCCTAGGTTGCCCACCCTGGTCCGTAGTTGCCCTCCCCTGGTCCATAGGTTGCCCACCCCTGGTCTGTAGTTTGCCCACCCCTGGTCCATAGGTTGCCCTCCCTGGTCCGTAGTTTGCCCACCCCTGGTCCATAGGTTGCCCACCCCTGGTCCTTAGTTTGCCCACCCCTGGTCCATAGGTTGCCCTCCCTGGTCCGTAGTTTGCCCTCCCCTGGTCCATAGGTTGCCCACCCCTGGTCCGTAGTTTGCCCACCCCTGGTACATAGTTTGCCCTCCCTGGTCCGTAGTTTGCCACCCCTGGTCCATAGGTTGCCCACCCTGGTCCGTAGTTTGCCCACCCCTGGTCCATAGGTTGCCCTCCCTGGTCCGTAGTTTGCCCTCCCTGGTCCGTAGGTTGCCCACCTCTGGTCCGTAGGTTGCCCTCCCCTGGTCCATAGGTTGCCCACCCTGGTCCGTAGGTTGCCCACCCTGGTCCGTAGGTTGCCCACCCTGGTCCGTAGGTTGCCCTCCCTGGTCCATCGGTTGCCCACCCCTGGTCCGTAGTTTGCCCACCCTTGGTCCCTAGGTTGCCCACCCCTGGTCCGTAGGTTGCCCACCCCTGGTCCGTAGGTTGCCCCCCCTGGTCCGTAGGTTGCCCACCCCTGGTCCGTAGGTTGCCCACCCCTGGTCCGTAGTTTGCCCTCCCCTGGTCCGTAGGTTGCCCACCCCTGGTCCGTAGGTTGCCCTCCCCTGGTCCATAGGTTGCCCACCCCTGGTCCGTAGGTTGCCCTCCCCTGGTCCGTAGGTTGCCCACCCTGGTCTGTAGGTTGCCCTCCCTGGTCCGTAGGTTGCCCACCCCTGGTCCGTAGTTTGCCCTCCCCTGGTCCGTAGGTTGCCCACCCCTGGTCCGTAGGTTGCCCTCCCTGGTCCCCAGGTTGCCCACCCCTGGTCTGTAGTGTGCCCGCCCCTGGTCCATAGGTTGCCCACCCCTGGTCTGTAGGTTGCCCTCCCCTGGTCCATAGGTTGCCCACCCCTGGTCTGTAGTTTGCCCTCCCCTGGTCCGTAGGTTGCCCACCCCTGGTCCGTAGGTTGCCCACTCCTGGTCCATGGTCTGCCCCATTTTTGGATATTAAAAAGGTCTCTTATATAGCAATACTTTGCTGTTGTTGTTCCAAATTGTTGTAAATCACTGGTGGGTCGTTTCCCCCAGCCAAAACTTGCTGATTCCACCGGTTCCAGGCAGATGTTCGCTTTTCTTCCTAAGGAAGGAACATTATTTGACTTTAATTTAAAACCGGCATTGTATCCGGTAATGTAAACATGTTGTTTTCCACCAAGAGTTCAACAACAGTTAATCATTGTCAACAGTTTAGTAGTTTTTCCTTCACCAGCCTTCGGGCGTTTTCCATCATTTACTCTTCTAAGGATGCTATCTTTGGGCTCTATAGGCCCCAACCCTACTCCTTTCGTACAATTTCGTTTTCCTTAGTTCTCCCCCCATTACGTCTTGAGCGGATCTCGTTTCCGCCGTCGTCTCACGTTGCCTCTCAGGATCGCCGGGAAGTCGCTCGCTTCCACCGTCTCGTCCACCCCTAACCTTCTTTAATTTTTCCTCCCTTTGTGTTCAAGCTTTCTTTTTCTTAAAAATATATATAATATATATATGGGAAGTTGTATGTATTCAGTGTGTGTGCAAAATAGCAAACTGGAAACAAAAAAAAAGATGCTTTTCCTCCCCATCCTCAGGAGAGCATTTCCGAGTGCGGGAGATGTTCCTTGCCTCCCTTCTGTCAGTTTGAGGTGAGAACACAACCCTACTAAACACAGTCGGTGTCTGACTCCAACCCTGAAAGCACAGCATATACATCTATCCTTTTTTTTTAACATTTGTGTTTACTATTTTCCGTTTACTATTTTTGTTTTCTTTCGTTGTCGTCCATTGTTCATGCTGTGAATTTTGTTTTGTTTTGGTTCAGCCTGCCATGGAAGGGGTAGAGGTGAGAATTCTTTCAGTGGAGGCGCCAGGAAGTTGTCAGTTCTTCCCTGTTTTTTTCCTCCCGTTTTTCTGATTTTCCCTCCCATTTTTCCATTTTTTCCTCCCGTTTTTCCGTTTTTCCCACCCGTTTTTCCATTTTTCCTGTTTTTCCATATTTTTTCCTCCCATTTTTTCCGTTTCCCTCCGTTTTCTCATCTTTTCCTCCTGTTTTCCTCCTTTTTCTGTTTTTTCCTCCCGTTTTCCTGTTTTTCCCATTTTCCTGTTTTTTACTCCCGTTTTTCCGTTTCCCCTGTTTTTCCTGTTTTCCCGTTTTTTCCTCCCGTTTCCCCTGTTTTTCCGTTTTTCCACCCGTTCTCCCGTTTTTCCAATTTTCCCGTTTTTTACTCCCATTTTTCCATTTCCCCCCGTTTTTCTGGTTTTTTTCCTCCCGTTTTTTCATTTCCCCATTTTTCCATTTTTTCCTCCCGTTTTTCCGTTTTTCCCACCCGTTTTTCCATTTTTTCCATTTTTTCCATATTTTTTCCTCCCATTTTTTCCGTTTCCCTCCGTTTTCTCATCTTTTCCTCCTGTTTTCCTCCTTTTTCTGTTTTTTCCTCCCGTTTTCCTGTTTTTCCCATTTTCCTGTTTTTTCCTCCCGTTTTTCGATTTCTCCTGTTTTTCCTGTTTTCCCGTTTTTTCCTCCCGTTTCCCCTGTTTTTCCGTTTCTCCACACGTTCTCCAGTTTTCCAATTTTCCATTTTTCCTCCCATTTTTCCATTTCCCCGTTTTCTGGTTTTTTTCCTCCCGTTTTTTCATTTCCCCGTTTTTCCATTTTTTCCTTCCATTTTTCTATTTCCCCCGTTTTTCCTGTTTTCCCATTTTTCCTCCTGTTTTCCCCATTTTCCCGTTTTTTCCTCCCGTTTTTCCATTTCCCCCCATTTTTCCGTTTTTTCCTCCCGTTTTTCATTTCCTCCGTTTTTCCGTTTTTTTCCTCCTGTTTTTCCGTTTCTTCTCATTTTTCCTTTTTTTATACCTCTTGGTTGGTTCTTAACACCCCGTTCCTTCCTTATGCTATGGTCTGTTTAGCCGTACCTATTCGTTTTGTATTGGGCAGAATGCGTTGTGCATTCTTTTTTAGTGCAGTGCCGTGACTTGTCTTTAATGTATGTATATATTTTTAATTTCTGTTGTCTGTGGCAGAGTGGTATGAGTCTTATTATCACACTTGCTGTGACCCGTCAGGGACTTCTTTTCAAGCATGTTCTTTGTTTTCTTAATTATATAATAACATAGGGCGTTTCGGGCGCAGTTTTCCGTTTTTCACCTCTACGTGTGTTGAGTCGAAAATGTTTCCGGTGGCGAATGTCAGAAAGGGACAGGTTGGAAAGCAAACCCAAAGCCCCCCCCCCCGCGCTCGTTTTCTGTCCCCAAAGACGAGCCGGGCTCCCTATTTTTAATTTTTGGGTACTGTTCCATTATCTGGACGGAGGCCACAAGGGGGTGATAGAGAGAAAAGGATAGTCCGTGTCGTGATGCAGACGCCAATTAAAGCCAAGCCCAGATGTAAAAGGGGGTAACAAAAGGTTTATTGTACAAGAAAGGGGAATGGGACTAACAAAAGACTAGCCTAACCCGCAAAAACCGACAAAAACCCAGGGAAAGCCCAAAAAATTACTGTAGAAGGATCCAAAACAAACTCAGGACGTCCTCTGTGACGTCCTTCGAGGGATGAGCCAAAAACGTAGTCAGAAACCGGTCCGGAGTCGAGGGCAGGAGAATGACGAAGGAAACGAGGAGACAATCCAAGGTCCAACAGGAGAGAACGTCCAGCGGAGTTCAAACCCCGCCACTAGGAACACACGGCTGCAGGAGTAACTGGAATCAGGAACACGATTCAAGATAACAGGATACCAAGATAACAGGACACCAGACACAACTCCTTGCCCACCGCAAGGAGTCACTCCCAAAAGCCCACATTATATAGCCCTAAAGATCAGACTCGCCTGAAGAAGACTCCCCTGGATCAGGCGTTGCAGCTGCTTCTCTTTCTGCAGCCGACACCCTTTGAGAGTCCCTCCAAGTTCCCCAGCGTCTTTCAAGACTTAGCGTTTCCCAGTCATTCCCAGAAGTTTCAGAGGGCCAGTCTTTGTCGCTGTCAAACCCCATAAAATAATCACTGCTGGAGTCTGCATCACACACATCCCTAACTTCCTGTACCAAAGTCCAATCTAACTCAGTATCACTCTCTTCTGACTCTTCTTCCCCATCTCTGTGAAAACCCTCTAACGATTCAGATCTTGAGGGAGACATAAGTATCTGCCGAATTCTTTTCCTCTGTTCCAGCCGTTCACAGCTGGAATCGCTTGCATTCCTTTTTCTGCTTGCTCCAGCATTTGCATTACTATCAGTCCCTCCTAATTGCATACTGTATTCAGACGCTGATAACTCAGCGTCGTCTGCAGCCCTACTATCAGGTAACGCCGAGGGCTGAATTACAACAATAATGTTATAGTACAGTGTAATATATAGTATTAATATTGTGCTATGGCAATAATGTAATATATTGTATTTAATTTTACTTGTAAGCCGCTCTGAGTCCCCTTCGGGGTGAGAAGGGCGCCATATAAGTGTTGTAAATATAAATAAATAAAGCAGCAGAAGAGCGCAGTGGAAAGCATGCACGTTGCAAGTGACAGCTTCGGACTGCAGATAAGACTCTCAGTGCTACTGTTTTCGGGGACCCCTCACAAGGGGAAGGGTAGAGGGGGAATAACCAGCAGAAATGGGGACTTGAACTTGCCCCCCCACCCCATAAAATGGCCTATCCTCTCTCTGGGACCCCCCTCTGTGTGACTCTCTGGGACTCTACCGTTTTCAGGAACCCCTCACAAGGGGAAGGGTAGAGGGGGAATACCCAGCAGAAATGGGGACTTCAACTTCCCCCTCCCACCCCGTAAAATGGCCTATCCTCTCTCTGGGACCCCCCCCTGTGGGACTCTCTGGGACTCTCAGTGCTACCGTTTTCAGGAACCCCTCACAAGGGGAAGGGTAGAGGGGGAATAACCAGCAGAAATGGGGACTTCAACCCCCCCCTACCCCGTAAAATGGACTATCCTTCTCTCTCTGGGACCCCCCTGTGGGACTCTCTGGGACTCTCAGTGCTATTGTTTTCGGGGACCCCTCACAAGGGGAAGGCTAGGGGAGGAATAACCAGCAGAAATTGGGACTTCAGTCGCCCCCACCCCGTAAAATGGACTCTCCTTCTCTCTCTGGGACCTCCCTGTGGGACTCTCTGGGACTCTCAGTGCTACTGTTTTCGGGGACCCCTCACAAGGGGAAGGGTAGAGGGGGAATAACCAGCAGAAATGGGGACTTCAACCCGCCCCATCCCGTAAAATGTACTATCCTTCTCTCTCTGGGACCCCCCTGTGGGACTCTCTGGGACTCTCTGTGTTACCGTTTTCGGGGACCCCTCACAAGGGGAAGGGTAGAGGGGGAATAACCAGCAGAAATGGGGACTTCAACCCGCCCCATCCCGTAAAATGTACTATCCTTCTCTCTCTGGACCCCCTGTGGGACTCTCTGGGACTCTCTCTGTGTTACGTTTTGCTGGGACCCTCACAAGGGGAAGGGTAGAGGGGGGAATAACCAGCAGAAATGGGGACTTCAACCCGCCCCCCTCCCCCGTAAAATGGACTATCCTCTCTCTGGGACCCCCCTGTGGCCTCTGCCCGGATAATGGAACAGTACACATTTTTGTTCAGAAAATACCTTATTGGACCTTGTGTACAGTGTTTGTGCATGCACATTTCCCCCCTCCCCCTTGGTAGCCTTTGTCCGAACCTGACATTGAAAGCTATGAAGATGTTTAGCAGAGGAATTACCGTATTTCCTCTAAACGAGAAGCCAAGCGAGGCAGAGTTGTCTTGTGCTAGCACAGGTGTGGGCCACCTCCGGCCCTCATTGTCTGGGGGCATCCGTTTTGTACGAGTCCGGTTTTGGAAACGTTTGCGATTCAGTCCCAGCTTAGTTGCACAACATCGGACTCCCACAACTCCCTCTACCATTGTTGTCATTCCGTTAAAAGGAAAGAGCGTAAACTGCAACAAAAAGAGAGTTTATCATGTGACCCCGGGCCGGTAAGTAGCTGCGGTTTAACGCCTTGTTTTGGTTTGCCAGCCAGGCTCCGAGATCTAGAAAGAGGAGTGCAGGCCGTCCCCACGTTACAAACAAGAGAGGTCCTGCGAGTTTGGGCGCAAGTTGAATTTGTATGTCACACGGAACAGGGGTGTACTTTAAGTCTAATTTCAGACATATGTATATATTAGGGGTGTGCACAACTAAACAAAATGACGAAAAGCGCACAACCCCCACTTTGTTTCTAAGGAGAGAAGGAAAGGGTGAAGGGGAGAAAGAAAGGAAGGAAGAGGAAGAAAGGAAGAGGGAGAATGGAGGAAAGAAGGAAGGGGAGAGAGGGAGGGAAAAGGAAGGAGGGAAGGAAAGAATGGAAGAGGAAGGAAGGAACGAATAGGG
Organism: Anolis apletophallus; assembly: GCA_030556195.1. Classification (NCBI taxonomy): domain Eukaryota; kingdom Metazoa; phylum Chordata; class Lepidosauria; order Squamata; family Anolidae; genus Anolis; species Anolis apletophallus. The sequence continues at coordinate 72,715 of JARBWK010000049.1, forward strand.
AGGAAAGAAGGTAGGGAGAGAGGGAGGAAAAAGGAAAGCAAAAGAGGGGGAAAATAAAGAGGAAGAAAGGAAGGGGGAGGAGAGCGCGGGACCAAGGCGGATCTTGGTGTCGACGTCGGCGAGGCAGTCTCTCTGGAAGGCGTCGAAGAGGCCACAGCTCTTGAGCTGCCCGACAATGAGGGCGATGAGCTTGGCGTCTCCCGGGGGCAACGAGGCCGGGTCCATGGCGCCTGTCTCCACCGCCTCCCCCAAGGCCCGTGGCAGAGGAAGAAACGGAAGATGAGGAGCTCTGTCTCTGGGCTCTGCCATCCCCGGCAAAGAGGGTGCAGGGCCCCGAGAGCAGCGGGGGTTGAGGAAGAGGCGGCGATGGCGGCGCGGAAGCGGCAGTTGTGGCGCATTTGCGCCACTCCTCCCCACTGCATGCTGGGAAGCCGAGGCCCGGGCTGCTCTGGAGAGCCAGATGCAATCATGAAAAGAGCCACACCTGGCTCCCGAGCCATAGGTTCCCGACCCCTGCCACAGAGTCTTAGTCTACGGTGGACAAAAAAGAAATCAAGGAAATATTAATGAAATCGGACAACTTCCCTCCCAGAATCCCAAGGGGACTGTTTTGTTTTGTTTTGATTCAGAGGAGCTCAATTTTTTTTGTATCATAATACGAATTTTGTAAAATTCACGAATTTTGTAAGATTTACGAATTTTGTAAGATTTATGAATTTTGTAAGATTCACGAATTTTGTAAGATTCACGAATTTTGTAAGATTTATGAATTCTGTAAGATTCACGAATTTTGTAAGATTTATGAATTTTGTAAAATTCACGAATTTTGTAAGATTAATGAATTTTGTAAGATTCACGAATTTTGTAAGATTCGCTAATTTTGTAAGATTTACGAAAAAAATTTATGAATTCTGTAAGATTCACAAATTTTGTAAGATTTACGAATTTTGTAAGATTCATGAATTAAGTAACATTCACGAATTTTGTAAAATTTACGAATTCTGTAAGATTCACGAATTCTGTAAGATTCACAGATTTTGTAACATTCACAAATTCTGTAAGATTCACGAATTTTGTAAGATTCACGAATTTTGTAAAATTCATGAATTTTGTAAGATTCACGAATTTTGTAAGATTCACAGATTTTGTAAGATTCAGATTTTGTAAGAAAAAATCATTCACAATTTTTTAAGATTCACTAATTTTGTAAGATTCACAAATTTTGTAAGAAAAATTCATGAATTCTGTAAGATTCTTTGTAAGATTTTTGTAAGCTTCACAGATTTTGTAAGATTCACAGATTTTGTAAGATTCACGAATTCTGTAAGATTCACGAATTCTGTAAGATTTACGAATTTTGTAAGATTCACGAATTCTGTAAGATTCACAGATTTTGTAACATTCACGAATTCTGTAAGATTCACAGATTTTGTAACATTCACGAATTCTGTAAGATTCACGAATTTTGTAAGATTCACGAATTTTGTAAGATTTTGTAGCAATTCTGTAAGATTCACAGATTTTGTAAGATTCACGAATTCTGTAAGATTCACGAATTCTGTAAGATTCACAAATTTTGTAGCATTCGCGGATTTTGTAACATTCGTGAATTTTGTAACATTCACAAATTTTGTTAGATTCACAAATTCTGTAAGATTTACGAATTTTGTAAGATTTACGAATTCTGTAAGATTCACGAATTTTGTAAGATTCACGAATTTCCCCCTGAAATTTTGCACACCTCTTATATATACCTATCTATCTATATATAAAAGCTTTGGATTGCATAGGGAAGAGTGGACACACTCCTGTAGTGTTTACGTTGCTGTCTCTGCCCCTGTTTAGAAGATTTCGCCCCACTTTCTATCTCCGTGATAACGTCCAAAAATTGGCTTGTTGTTGACACAAGGATTGGAGATAAGGCTCGTTGGAGACCGCCTCATTTTCCCCACGACAACAGCTCTTCCAGGAGTGAATTTCCCTTCCTTCCTTCCGATGGGGAGATTTGTCTACTCCTGGTTGTCTCAGCCCCATTGTTCTTAACTACGAGTCGCTTGTTTGTAACTTGGGGGCTGCCTGCACAGTGTTCCGTTTAGGGTCTGTGGTGCGTCACCTTCGAGCGCAAGCGTACAAAAGAGTCAAGTGGCGGCTTGCGAGTGTCTTCTGTTTTGCCTGTAGGAAATGAAGATTTGCTCGGCCATTATCAACCTCTTCCACCTGATCCCGGCGGCTCCTCAGACGCTCGTTAAGCCCTTGCTGGAAGTCGTGATGAAAACGGAGCGGGCCATGCTGATCGAGGTAAAGTGGCTCTTAATTCCCCCCCTAATTGCTTCCCTTCCTCCAGTTGTAATATTTGCTTTAATTGCCTTTTCGAATGGTTTCCGCTCCCCGGTGCAAAGCGTTTGATTTCAAGCATTGATTTGCGGGCGCCGTTCTTTGCGCGCAGTTCCGTTCCCTGCAAACAGTTTGGAAATAAATAATTCTCCTGGGCGTGAAAGGGTCGTTAGGTGAGACGGTGGATATGTTCCTGGGTATTGCTTCATTAACGGAAAATTAGGTGCTAGAGGCAGAAATAACTTTGAGAAATAATAGCGTTCCGAAACACAGAGCCAGCCAGCTGTGCAGCCATACTAGATATGGCGGATTGGGAATGTGTCGTAGAGCTTGCCCGTTTGAGTAATGCGGGCACATAGGCTGCTTGTTTTCTTTTTTGTTTTCTTGTTTCCTTTGTGTTTCTCTTCGCTGGAAAAATAATAACAATATATTATGTATACATATAATATTGATAATATTACAATCCAATACAATATAATACTACTACTAATAATAAGACGATATAATTGTGTATTTTATAGTACATGTAACAGGGCTTCCCAACATCCGGCCCTCGGTGGAGGAAGTGGACACGCCCGCCACCCCTTGACGGGGTCCCCGCTGACCTCTCCTGGGATAAATAGTATTTGGAAAAAAATTGGAAAAAATTTGGGAAAAAAATTTGGAAAAAAATTCGGGGGGGGGGGGCGGCGCAGCTTGGGGGGGCACTCACGGGCATGCGCGGGAGGGCAGGAAGACGCCTCGCCTCTCCGGCGCGGCAGCCTGCCCCTTTTTGGCGGGGCTGGGTGACGTCTGACACTGGCACCGAGGAGGAAGAGGTGGAGGCCCCGGCGTCTGACGTCTCCCAGCCCTGCCGAAAAGGGGCAGGCCGCGCAGGATGCGCAGGACATCGCCAAGCCCCGTTGCAAAGGGACGCTGCGCTTGGTGACGCCGGCGTGGCGCCAGGTTCCTTCCACCTCTTCTTCCTCAGCGAGCGGCGCGGAGCCTTCTGGGAGGTGTAGTTCCGTGGCCATCTCCTCCGTTGTCTCCAGTCGCCCCATGGACCCGGGTCGTGCGGGCGGCGCCTTGGGCGCCTTCTCCGCCGTGTCCTTGGCCTTCCTTGGCTGCTGCCATCCGGTTTTTGACCCAGGCCGCGCCGTCGCCTCCTTGGCCTTCTGCCCCTCTCCCCCGCCGCTTCCAAGCCGGTCCTCAACCCAGGCCGCGCGTGCCGAAATGGCCAAGTTGCCTCCCGCGCAGGCCGGGTCCGGGACCGGCTAAGAGGCGGCAGAGAAGGCCGAGGAGGCGACGGCGCGGCTTGGGTCCAGAACCAGATGGCAGCCGCCGAGGAAGGCCAAGGACGCGGCGGAGAAGGCGGCCAAGGCGGCGCTCGCGTGTCCCGGGTTGAGGAGCGGCCTGGAAGCGGCGGAGGAGGTGGGCACGGCGTCGGCGGCGCGGGTGGGTTCCGGCAGCGGCTGAGAGGCGGGTCGTGTCCGGGATTGTGGTAATGTGTTGGCGCGTGGAGGTGGGGTGGGAGGGAGTGTTGGAGGAGGAGGAGGGGTGAGGCGAATGGGAGGCGGGGTGGGAGGGTGCGTTGGAGGAGGAGGAGGGGCAGGGCATCATCGCTGGCACCGCGGTCGCCGCCGTTCGCGCAGGCGTGGTAATGTTGTGGCGCGGGGGTGTTTTTGGGGGTCTTGCGTTGTGTTTCGGGGTGTTTTTGTGGGCCCTATAGGGACCTTGGGGTATGGATTAGTGGCCTGGTGATTTTCGTGTGTCTGGGACATGTAGTTTTTGCGCCTATTTGCCGGGACGCACGGCCACTCTCTTTTTATATATATAGATTGCAACGGTGAGGACTAAAGGCTCCTGATATTTTGAATCCGTAGGCAACGAACGGCAAAGTTGTGCGACTTTGTGCATGCTAAACGAAGCTTTGTGGAGAGAAAAAGCAGGGCATAAATAAACATAAGAATATCCCGGTGATATGGGCGGGGTAGAAATGACGTAAATTAAATTAATTAGTTAAATTAGGTAAATAAATAATTTTTTCCGTGTGGTTTCCTTCCTCAGGCGGGCAGTCCCTTCAGAGAGCCGCTAATCAAGTTCCTGACGCGCCACCCTTCCCAGACGGTGGAGCTGTTCATGATGGAAGCCACCTTGAACGATCCCCAGTGGAGCCGAATGTTTATGGTAACCGGCTTTGCACGTTATGTAGCTATACATTGGGACATAAAGGAGGGGCACAGGTGCAGCCACACTCTCATTGGCTGAAGCAGGATCGGCATTGCGTTGGGCCACAGGGGCACACCACCAACCAAAACGACACTCTTAACACAGTAATACATATAGTTAATACGTTTTTGAATGTATTTATATATTCCTGACTGTGAGCCGTTCGGCAGTGGAACTCTCTGCCTTGGAGTGTGGTGGGGGCTCCTTCTTTGGAGGCTTTTAAGCAGAGGCCATCTGTCAGGGGTGCTTTGAAGGCAATTTCCCGGCGTGTTGGGTGGAAGAGGCCCACGAGGTCTCCTCCAACTCTACGATTCGATGAACCTCCGGCTATTCCGAAGGGACTCCCGCCCGTGACGGCCAGAGAGCAGAGCTCAAGAGCCAGGACTGGGCTGCCTGGCTCTTCCAAAGGGACCCAAGTCTCTTATGGGCCAGGCCGCTCGCTCGCTCGGTCTCTTCTCAAGGTCGCGGAAGAGGCGGCCCTTGGCTGGCAGGCAGGCGTGTTCAGGAGGCCCCGCAATGCCCCTTTCTCGGCCCCGGAGGGGTCACTCCACCCCTCTCCACCCCTAAGGCCACTTCCCCCGCCCCTCCCCTACCTCCTCCTTCCTTCCTTCCTGCCTCTTCGCCCGTCTCCGCCTTGTCAAAATGGCGGCGGCGTTTGCTGCGAAGAGGGTGGCGTCAGAGCAACGTCACTCCCTCCCTCCCTCCCCCCTCCAGAGAAGAGGAGGCCAATGTAAAGCCAAGGGATGGAGCCCCTGCGCTCCCGATTGGCCGCCCGCGAGGTTTGTCGCCGGCGGCCACTCTCGGCCCCGCCCCTTCCGCCGGGGTCATTTCCATGCTTAAAGGGACAGAGGCCAATTCATGAAGAGTAGTCGGGAGAGGACGCGTTTTCTGGGTAGGCCTTGGCTCCCTTCCGAAGCCTCGCCCGCGAAGGAAGGAAGGCGGCCTGAGAGCAGCAGAGACAGAGCCGTGACAAGAGGGCCCTGCGCAGGCCGAGGAGGCGGGAGTGGTTCCAATTTCCCGCGGCACACCTGATGATCGCTCACGGCACGGCGGTTGGGAAATGAGCCAGGAAGGAAGAGCCCACCTTTCTCTCTCCTGCGTGACTCAGTTCGAGTATCTGCCTATTTGACGGTCTGATGGCTCTGCTCGTTATGACTCTGACTTGATTGGCGTTCCATAGCGTAGGGGCTATCACGGAGAACGCCCTCCGGCGGGTCGATGTTAGATGAGCCAACTTAACAGATGGAATTACCAGCAGGTTGGCCTCCTCGGACCGGAGTGATCTCGATGGGCAATAGGGAGTGAGACGGTCCCTCAGGTACGCTGGCCCCAAGCCGTGAATGGCCTTGAAGGTGAGAACCAGCACTTTGAAGGCGACCCGGTGCTCAATGGGCAGCCAGTGCAGATCCTGCAAAATTGGTGTTATGCGGCAACCTGCTGGGGTCCCAGACAGGAGCCGGGCGGCAGTGTTCTGCACCAGCTTGAGCTTCCGGATCAACGACATAGGCAGGCCAACGTAGAGCGCGTTACAGTAGTCTAGCCTCGAGATGACCGTGGCTTGGATCACCGTGGCTAGGTCGCTCCGGGAGAGGTAGGGGGCCAGCCTCCTTGCCTGGCGGAGGTGGAAAAAAGCAGCCTTGCTGGCCATGGAGACCTGGGTCTCCATTGTCAGATGGGAGTCCAAATGGACACCCAGGCTCTTCACTGACGGCGCTGGTTGCAGCGCCGCACCGTCCAGGGTCGGAAGCCGGGCACCCACCTCGCCCGGGCGGCCCAGCCACAAGATCTCCGTCTTCGCCGGATTCACCCTCAACCTACTGGCTCGCAGCCATCCAGTAACGGCCTCGAGGCAATGTTGGAAATTATCGGGGACGGATCCCGGCCTGCCCTCCATCCTCAGAATGAGCTGGGTGTCGTCAGCGTACTGGTGGCAGACCAGCCCATAACTCCGCACCAGCTGTGCAAGCGGCTGCATGTAGATGTTAAATAACAGACCACCTCACTCCAGCCATGGCCAGGCGGTGGGTCAAAAGATTGTGGTCGACCGTGTCAAACGCTGCCGTGAGGTCCAATAACATGAGCAGCGCAGACCCGCCTTGGTCGAGCTGGCAGCGGAGTTGGTCTGTGATGGAGACCAGGACCGTCTCCGTCCCATGCCCCGAACGGAAGCCGGACTGGAAGGGGTCTAGCCACGTTGCATCATCTAAGAAGGACTGCAGTTGCTCCATTACTGCCCTCTCAACTACCTTGCCCAGGTACGAGAGGTTCGACACTGGGCGGTAGTTGGAGGGAACCGCAGGGTCCAATGACGGTTTCCTCAGTAATGGAGCTACCACCGCCTCTTTTAAGCACTCTGGGAAGACTCCTTGCTCAAGGGAGCTGTTTACGATATTCAACAGAGGCCCACGTAGCCCCTCCCGGCAAGATCTAACAAGCCAGGAGGGGCACGGGTCGAGGGAGCAGGTGGTAGGCCGAGCTGCAGCCACTATCTTATCAACAGCATCTGCGTCCAGTGGCCGAAACCGGTCGAGGGTGGGCCCGATATACTTGACCACCAAACTGGTGTCAGGCGCTGTAGGTGCCATTCCTTGGCCGTCATAACAGTTGTTGTTGTTGTTTTTTCCCCCAACCAGAGTTTTTTGAAACATAAAGATGCGAAACCTCTGCGCGACGTCCTGGCCGCCAACCCCAACCGCTTCATCACGCTGTTGCTGCCCGGCGGCACTCAAGCGGCTGTCCGGCCGGGCTCTCCCAGCACCAGCACCATGCGGCTTGACCTCCAGTTTCAAGCCATCAAGGTAGAATTGACCTATTAATTTAATGGTCTGGAGGAAAGAGCGACCGACAGGTGTTTATTGTTTTACTAGCTGTGCCCGGCCACGCGCTGCTGTGGCGAAGAACAAGAGCAACATCCCTTCTTGCCTTTCGTTCTTGCTCTCTGCCCGGTCTCCCTCATCCTTCAGCTCTTTCCTTCTCTTTGTCCTCTTTCCTTCCATTCCCCTGCGGCGGCGTTGGCTGCTGAAGAGCTAAAAGGAGGAGGGAGGCCTAGTGTCTTCTGTGAAGCCAGGGCGTCGATTGCTGCCGCGGAGGCCTCCGGAGCCCGGGCCGCGGCAGCAATCGAGGCCCTTTTAGGTCTTCAGCAGGCACAGGAGGCAGGTAAGATGGCGGGCCTTCTTCTTTTCTCCGTGCTGGCGAGAGGGGGGGAGGGAGAAGGGGTTTGCACGCGCGGAAACGATTACCGCGCGTGCGTTGTCAGTGTTTGCTGCGGGGGATTCTGGGTGTTGTAGTCCGCTTGTTTGTTTTTTTTGCATTTTAAAAAACCTTTTTTTGTTTTATTTTTTTCTGGAGTTTTTTTGGGTGGTAAACATGCCTCGTTCCGTGAGGATTTTTGTGGCCCGGTTTAGTGTTTCTGGGTTCAGCAGTTTTGCTGTCTATAGGCTACTCACCACGACAGGTCTTGTTTTATATATATAGATTTATTTGCAGTATTGATATTCCGCCCTTCTCACCCCGCAGGGGACTCTGGGCAGATTGCAATGTACATATACATGGCAAACATTCAAGGCCACAGACACACAACATATAATAATAATAATAATAATGATAATAATAACAATCTTTATTTGTACCCCGCCACCACCTCCCCAATGGGGACTCGGGGCGACTTACATGAGGCCAAGCCCGGGCATCGCAATGCAATAAATAAAACCAATACAGAAACAACAACAAAATCAATCTGTATGTGTATATCTGTATACCTTAATAAAGCGGAATGTTTGTATGTGTGCGGAGGGCGGAAGGGTGGGAGGGCGGAAGGATGGATATGTGGCAGTGTTCTGATTGGCTGCTACTTTCACAGGCCACTGCGAACAGCATGAGCGACGGACCTGGACCAAACTTTGTACACATAACCCCCCTGACCCCCTTTACGTCCTGGTGCGGTTTGGGGGACATGACCCACAGATTATGGGATTTGTAGTACTTTCAAACACTTTGGTTCCCACAGACCACTGAGGCCACCAAAAAGGACCAATACAGACCACACTTGGCACACACAGCTCCCACTACCCACTCTACGTCCTGGTGCAGTTCGGAGGAGGGTGGATCATGGATGATGGGACTTGCAGTACCTCTACTCACATCCCAAGTCCGCTGCAACCCTCATCCAATTACTGATCGAGACCAAACTTGGCATACATAATCCCCATGACTGCCTTCACGTCCTGGTAAGGCTTGGGGGAGGACTGACAATGGATGATGAAGTTTGGAGAGGGGCAGAACATGGATGATGGGAATTGCAGTAGCTTCCCTCACTTTCCAATCCTGCTACAAACCTAATCCAATGACTGATCAAGACCAAACCTGGCACACAGAGCCCTCATGACCCACTCTACAGCCTGGTGCAGTTTTGTGTGGGACTGACCACGGATGATGGGACTTGAAGTACCTTCACTCACTTCCTAAAACCAATGCAACCCTCATCCATTCACCAATACAGACCAAACTTTGCACACAGAGCCCCCATGACCCAATCTACATCCTACTACACCACAGATAATGGGAGTTGTACTACCTTCAGTCATTTCACGATACCACTGCAACTCCCAATAATGGTGGATCAAGACCAAACTTGGCACACAGAGCCCCCATGACCCACTCCACATCCTGCTGCACTTCTCAAATGACACGGGCACCACCGGGTCCCCAAGCTAGTTACAAATAAAACATAAACTATAAGAATACAACACCGGGACTGTGCCGCAGCTGCATTAAGATCACTACTGACTGAAAGGTCATGGGTTCGAAGCCAGCCTGGGTGAGAGTGAGCTCCCGACCAAAATTGTGTAACAAACCATTCCAATAATTCAGTGACACAACGTCTGGTTTCATTAATCAGGAAACAGTCATACATAATTGCAATACTTTCTAGGAACGCACAGTATCGCTTTGATTCATTAACTCAATGAAAGCGGGACAGCTCCCTGCACACACCTAGGCCGCAACGCTCCCGGCCAAATTCTTGGCCGCCACCAACTTTAAAACATACACAATTAAATCTCCCAATACATTGTTAACACACATAGATTCAACAAAGACACCATCGTAAGAAATTCGGTACCTGGGGAAAAAATAATGATAATTATTATCATCATTATTATTGAGAGCCCTTCTAAGGTTCGAGAAGTCTATTTGAGAAAAATGCACGCGAGCGCCCCTTGTTTTGTTTTGGCAGATCATCAGCATCATCGTGAAGAACGACGAGTGCTGGCTGGCCAACCAGCACTCCCTCGTCAGCCAGCTGCGGCGCGTCTGGGTCAGCGAGGCCTTCCAGGAGCGGCACCGGAAGGAAAACATGGCCGCCACCAACTGGAAGGAGCCCAAACTCCTGGCCTATTGCTTGTTGAACTACTGCAAGTACGTAAATAATAATAATAATAATAATAATAATATATTCATCGATATATCACACAGTCCTAGGCACTTGGGAAGGGTCCGACGTGTGATCCAGTACAGCAACCAGCAGAGCGATCTTGTTTGCTGTGGACTTATCATATTGTGTTTCCAATAATAATAATAATAATAATAATAATAATGAAGCCAGCTTAGTGATCTTGTTTGCTGTAGACTCATCTTACTGTGTTAATAATAATAATAATAATAATAACTAGCTTGGGGACCCGGCAGTGCCCGGGTTATTTGAGAAAGGCATTGTGTGGCAAGGTTGGTCTTTGGTACTTCAAGTCCCATCATCCACGGTCCACCCTCCTCCAAACTGCAGTAGAAGGTAGAGTGGGTCATGGGGGCTCTGTGTGCCAAGTTAGGTCTTTATTGTTCTTTGTCGGGGGCCACAGTGGTCTGTTGGAACAAAAGCATTTGAAAGTACTACAAATCCCATAATCCATGGCCCACCTCCCCTAAACCTCTCCAGGATGTTAAGGGGGTAATGGGGGTTATGTGTGCCAAGTTTGGTCTTGAGCAATCATTGGATGAGGGTTGCAGCACACTCGATAAGTGAGTGGAGGTACTTCAAGTCCCATCACCCATGGTCCACCCTCCTCCATATTGCAGTAGAATGTAGAGTGGATCATGGGGCTCTGTGTACCAAGTACCAAGAGCTGCTGCGGTCATGGGCAATGAGTAGAGGTACTTCCAAGTCCCATCATCCATGGTCCACCCTCCTCTAAACTGTAGTAGGATAGAGAGTGGGTCATTGTTTGGGAAGTGAATGATGTGAAGGTACTGCAAATCCCATAATTCGTGGCCCATCCTGCCCTAAACCACACCAGGTTGTGAAGTGGGCCATTGGACTCCTGTGTGCCAAGTTTGGTTCTGATCCGTCATTGCTGTGGGCCGCAGTGACTTTCCTTTTCCCTCTGCATCACCTTAGAATGTTGGAATGTAGATGGCCAACCAGAGTCCTTTATGCAAATACTCCTTCAGCGGCAACCAATCCCCTCTGTCTGGTGCCTTAGAATGTTGAGTTCTAAGGCTAGCCAATCAGAGTCCTTTATGCAAATAATCCCACAGTGGCAACCAATAGAAACGCTGCCACATAGAACCGCCGCACCTCCCGCCGCAAACACTGACTTTTATTATATACATAGATAGATAATAATACCTAGCCACTTTGAGACGCCTTTGGGAGGGATAAAGAAGGGTAATAATAATAGTAATAATTCTTCGGCGTTGAGTATTTATGTCACAGCGGATAGGCAACAGAAATATAGAAGTTTAATTCCCCATCGGCCCAAAAACTCCAGTCTCTGTTCGAGTGAATAATGAAACTCTCATTCAATTCAAAAAGTAAATATATAACTTTGTATTGAATTGTATTTAACAATAACTGGCAAAACATCGAAAAACAACAGCCATCACAGCTACCTTTCTAAACATCCTTTCCTCACAGATATCAAATCCCAACTGACAAATCCCAACTGACAAATCCCAACTGTCACTTTGTAACTGACATTCCTCAAGGTTCCATTTAGCAGTCTTGAGACAGCGCCATCTGGTGTCAAACATGTCACACTGCAGGTCATCTCAAACTGCGAAAGTATATCTTGTGCTGACTCATGAATTGCTATTCAAAATGCAATAATCTGACAATAATAATAATACATCACACAGTCCTAGACACTTGGGAAGTGTCCGACGTGTGATCCAATACAACAACCAGCAGAGTGATCTTGTTTGCTGTGGACTCACCTTGTTGTGTTTCAGATAATAATAACAATAACAACAATAATAATAGATACATAGCCACTCTGAGACGCCTTTGGGAGGGATAAAGAGGGGTGATGATGCTGATGCTGATGATGCAAACACCTTTTTGGACCTTTTTCCCCCTTCTTTCATGTGCTTTCCCCTTCTCTTCCCGTGGCCTTTCCCCAGGAGGAATTACGGGGACATCGAGCTGCTCTTCCAGCTCCTGCGGGCGTTCACGGGGCGCTTCCTGTGCAACATGACCTTCCTGAAGGAGTACATGGAGGAGGAGATCCCCAAGAACTACACCATCGCCCAGAAGCGGGCCCTCTTCTTCCGCTTCGTCGACTTCGCCGACCCCAACTTCGGGGACGAGCTGAAGGCCAAGGTGAGCGGGGATCGACGACCAAGGAGGCCGGGTTGGGTATCGAGACTCTCGTTTCCTCGGGCGACAAAAGGGACTCGCTTCAAGTGTCAATAGAAACCGGCGATGCGTGGAAAGCGTGCGTTTTGATGCTCTTGTGCGTTTTCTGTCTTTCCGATCGGCAGGTCCTGCAACACGTTCTGAATCCCGCTTTCTTGCACAGCTTTGAGAAAGGGGAAGGAGAGCCGCTGCTGGGCCCCCCCAACCCGGAAGGAGACAACCCCGAAAGTATCACCAGCGTCTTCATCACCAAGGTGGGTGGGGCGCCGTCCGTTGAGGAATGGGGTCGCGGTGCGGTCACCAGACAGGAACAGGAAACGCTTCTTTCCCCTTCACACTCCAACCACCTTGTGTTCGCCACCAGAACTTGAGCAACACTGTAGAAGCAAAGCACCAGCGCCACCTAGTGTTCACCACCAGAACTTTAGCAACACTGTAGAAGCAAAGCACCAGTGCCACCTAGTGTTCACCACCAGAACTTTAGCAACACTGTAGAAGCAAAGCACCAGCGCCACCTAGTGTTCACCACCAGAACTTTAGCAACACTGTAGAAACAAAGCACCAGCGCCACCTAGTGTTCACCACCAGAACTTTAGCAACACTGTAGAAACAAAGCACTAGCACCACCTAGTGTTCACCACCAGAACTTTAGCAACACTGTAGAGGCAAAGCACCAGCGCCACTTAGTGTTCACCACCAGGACTTTAGCAACACTGTAGAAGCAAAGCACCAGCGCCACCTAGTGTTCACCACCAGAACTTTAACAACACTGTAGAAGCAAAGCACCAGCGCCACCTAGTGTTCACCACCAGAACTTTAGCAACACTGTAGAAGCAAAGCACCAGCGCCACCTAGTGTTCACCACCAGAACTTTAGCAACACTGTAGAAGCAAAGCACCAGTGCCACCTAGTGTTCACCACCAGAACTTTAGCAACACTGTAGAAGCAAAGCACCAGCGCCACCTAGTGTTCACCACCAGAACTTTAGCAACACTGTAGAAACAAAGCACCAGCGCCACCTAGTGTTCACCACCAGAACTTTAGCAACACTGTAGAAACAAAGCACCAGCACCACCTAGTGTTCACCACCAGAACTTTAGCAACACTGTAGAGGCAAAGCACCAGCGCCACCTAGTGTTCACCACCAGGACTTTAGCAACACTGTAGAAGCAAAGCACCAGCGCCACCTAGTGTTCACCACCAGAACTTTAGCAACACTGTAGAAGCAAAGCACCAGCGCCACCTAGTGTTCACCACCAGGTCTTTAGCAACACTGTAGAAACAAAGCACCAGCGCCACCTAGTGTTCACCACCAGAACTTTAGCAACACTGTAGAAGCAAAGCACCAGCGCCACCTAGTGTTCACCACCAGAACTTTAGCAACACTGTAGAGGCAAAGCACCAGCGCCACCTAGTGTTCACCACCAGAACTTTAGCAACACTGTAGAGGCAAAGCACCAGCGCCACCTAGTGTTCACCACCAGAACTTTAGTAACACTATAGAAGCAAAGCACCAGCGCCACCTAGAGTTCATCACCAGGACTTTAGCAACACTGTAGAAGCAAAGCACCAGCGCCACCTAGTGTTCATCACCAGGACTTTAGCAACACTGTAGAAGCAAAGCACCAGCGCCACCTAGTGTTCACCACCAGAACTTTAGCAACACTGTAGAAGCAAAGCACCAGCGCCACCTAGTGTTCACCACCAGAACTTTAGCAACACTCTAGAAGCAAAGCACCAGCGCCACCTAGTGTTCACCACCAGGACTTTAGCAACACTCTAGAAGCAAAGCACCAGCGCCACCTAGTGTTCACCACCAGGACTTTAGTTTTGTAAGTACTTCAGAACCATTTAGAACCATGGATTGCCCAGACGTATTGTTTATGGTTTGCTTATTTGGCAATTCCTGGACGATGATTTCTTCTTCTTTTTTTCTGTTTTGCGGGGAATAAATAGGTTCTCGATCCCGAAAAGCAGGCCGACATGCTGGACTCTCTCCGGATTTACCTCCTGCAGTTTGCCACGCTCCTGGTCGAGCACGCCCCGCACCACATTCACGACAACAACAAGAACCGGAACAGCAAGCTCCGGCGGCTCATGACCTTTGCTTGGCCGTGCCTGCTTTCCAAGGCCTGCGTGGACCCGGCCTGCAAGTACAGCGGGCACCTGCTCCTGGCGCACATCATCGCCAAGTTCGCCATCCACAAGAAGATCGTGTTGCAGGTGAGCATCGAAATGTGCTGAGGGTCTTTCCATGCTGAGTTTCCCATTGGGTGGGATCCAGTTGTGGATGATGTGCCGATTGAATGCAAGTGTGTGCACGCACGCACAGATGAAGGATTTCAACCAAGACGCAGTTGCAAAGTCAAGCCGAACCTTAACAAGCTGTGCTGTGTCACTGTGTGCTCCCGTGGAATGAGATTACTCTGAGTAGTAGGGCTGGGTAAGGTCCGTCGGAATGCTCGTAAAATCGGAATGAATTCGGACGTAAGCAACCCGGAAGTGAATTTGCCAATTCGAAGCCGCCGCCGCCGCCATTTTGGGAAAGGAATTAGCGTTAGATTCCCGCCCCTCCCGAGGTGCTTTCCCCTCATTGGTTGTTTAATCCAGTTTGGAGGCGGATGTCCTTCTGTCCGCGTCAGGACTGGGGTTGCAGCGGCATCCAAACTGGATTAGACACAGTTGTTGCCCCAGTTCTGACGTGGAGGGAAGACATCCCTTTCCAAACTGGGTTAAACATGCGTGTCCACCATTAACGAAGCCATTCTGAAATTTCAGAATTAATTCGGGAAATTCCGAAATTTTTCCGGAAAATTTCAGAAGTTATTCAGCTTTGAAGCGCCAGCGCCCCCTACATCCGGAACAAACAGGCCTACCATACATGGTGGACCTGCAAAAAAAAAAGAAGAGAAAGCCTTCCGCTGTCCTCTTTGCTCTTGTCCACTCTGGGTTAGTTGATGTTGTGTTGTTTTTATTCCTTCCCGGTATGTTTAGCTTTTTGAAGGGAAAGAGAGAGAGAGAGAGAGAACAAGAGAGGAACAGTGTGAGGCTGGGAGGAGGACAGCATGAGTTAGTTGACCACCCTTTCTGCAGAATTAAACTACAGTGGAACCTCTACTTAAGAGCATCCCAACTTCAGAGCATTTTGAGTTGAGAGCCTTTGCTCCAACCAGGCTAGAGCCAGAGAGAAAGCAAGAGAGGGAGGGAAAGAGGATGGAAGGAGGACAGGAGGAAAAAGACAAGGAGGCTTCTGCCTCTTCTTCACTTTGGCTTCCTTGCCACACCTGCTTGGTGCTTCTACCATTTAAGCCAATCATTATTTTTATTGTTCCATATGGACGTGCACTTATACATTATTTGTTGTTTATATATTTTCTTAAGGAATTGGCATTGGATTCCCTCCCCTCCTAAGATGCTTTCCCCTCATTGGCTGTTTAACCCAGTTTGGAGGTGGGCGTCCTTCACTCCGCGTCAGAACTGGGGCGACAGCGGCATCCAAACTGGGTTAAACACAGCTGTCGCCCCAGTTCTGACGTGGAGGGAAGACATCCCCATCCAAACTGGGTTAAACATGTGTGTCCGCCATTAACGAAGCCATTACGAAATTTCAGAATTAATTTGGGAAATTCCGAATTTTTTCCAGAAAATTTCGAAAGTCATTCAGCTTTGAAGCGCCAGCGCCCCCTACATCCGGAACGAGTTTTGAACATTTTTAAAAATCAAACAGGCCTACCATACAAAAAAAGAGAAACCCTTCCGCTGTCCGCTTTGCTCTTGTCCACTCTGGGTTAGTTGATGTTGTGTTGTTTTTATTCCTTCCCGGTATGTTTACCTTTTGGAAGGGAAAGAGAGAGAGAGAGAGAGAATAAGAGAGGAACAGAGGAAGGCTGGGAAGAGGACACCATGAGTTAGTTGACCACCCTTTAGTACTTTCTGCATAATTTTATTTATTTATTTATTATTTCAATTTGTATACCGTCCTTTCCAGCTGGCTCAGAACGGTTTACAGTTTACATTAAACTACAGTGGAACCTCTACTTAAGAGCATCCCAACCATATTTTTTATCAAATAGGCCTACCATACATGGTGGACCTGCAAAAAAAAGGAGAAAGCCTTCCGCTGTCCGCTTTGCTCTTGTCCACTCTGGGTTAGTTGATGTTGTGTTGTTTTTATTCCTTCCCGGTATGTTTAGCTTTTGGAAGAGAGAGAGAGAGAGAGAGAGAGAGAGAGAGAATAAGAGAGGAACAGAGGGAGGCTGGGAGGAGGACAGCATGAGTTAAGTTGACCACCCTTTAGTACTTTCTGCATAATTTTATTTATTTATTTATTATTTCAATTTGTATACCGTCCTTTCCAGCTGGCTCAGAACGGTTTACAGTTTACATTAAACTACAGTGGAACCTCTACTTAAGAGCATCCCAACCATATTTTTTTTTATCAAATAGGCCTACCATACATGGTGGACCTGCAAAAAAAGGATAAAGCCTTCCGCTGTCCGCTTTGCTCTTGTCCACTCTGGGTTAGTTGATGTTGTGTTGTTTTTATTCCTTCCCGGTATGTTTAGCTTTTGGAAGGGAAAGAGAGAGAACAAGAGAGGAACAGAGGGAGGCTGGGAGGAGGACAGCATGAGTTAGTTGACCACCCTTTAGTATATTTTTTGCAGAGTAATCTGTACAACATAACCCTACTCAGCCAGGAGTAGGGTGACCCAAAGGTGAGTAGGCTTACGTTGTACAGTTTACTCCGTACGAAATTGTGGACGCTATTATGATACATTACAAGCCTTGAGAAAGCGATTTCCGTGAAACAGTTTTCTGGCCGCTAGCGTGAGCATTTGCATGCCGTCGGCTTTGTATATTATGGGATTTACCCACTACGCGATCTCCGCGTCCTAGGAATTTTTCCTTTCGGAGCTCCATTCTCCGCAACCAGGGCTGCCCGAACTATTTAAGTGCATTCTTCTGTGGACTTGTGTTTTCTTTACCGGATTGTCCACCCTCATTGGACTGTATAGACTTCCGAAATTCACGAACTTCTCATATAGAGACCTTTGGATTTATCCCAGTTTGGATTCGTATACAACCTTTGTGCATTGTATATTACAACCGCATGTATACTGCATTTCAGCCCATGGAGTTGACGTTCCTCGCTCATGCGCAGTAGCAGCAATGCGTAGCTAAGGACGCCGCCTTCCTTTCCAGGTCTTCCACAGCCTCCTGAAGGCGCACGCCATGGAAGCGCGGGCCATTGTGAGGCAAGCCATGGCGATCCTGACGCCGGCGGTCCCGGCCCGGATGGAGGACGGCCACCAGATGTTGACGCACTGGACGAGGAAGATCATCGTGGAAGAGGGCCACACCGTCCCACAGCTCGTCCACATCTTGCACTTGATTGTCCAGCACTTCAAGGTTTACTACCCGGTGAGGCACCACTTGGTGCAGCACATGGTGAGCGCCATGCAGAGGCTGGGCTTCACCCCCAGCGTCACCATCGAGCAGAGGAAGCTGGCCGTGGACCTGGCCGAAGTGGTCATCAAGTGGGAATTGCAGCGCATCAAAGACCAGCAGGTAAGTGGCCGCTGCGCCCGCGCGGGAAGTCCTCCGGCCTCCTGCGTCCATCAAAACCAGTATCATCCTTTGGGTGAGTTTTCAATGTGGAGATTTTTTTGTGGGTTTTTGACTACAGCCCATATTTTAGTTCTGACTTACAAACAACTCATAGTTAAGTACATCTGACTTACAAACGACTCATAGTTAAGAACAGGGTGAAACAACAGGAAGTGAGAGAGATCATATTGTATATTGCTAGTATTACATTATTATTATTTTTATTATTATGTTTTTACGATATATATATTCATGCAGTTCCCAAGTTACAAACATCTGACTTACAGATGACTCATAGTTAAGAACGGGGTGAAACAACAGGAAGTGAGAGAGATCATATTATATATTGCTAGTATTATTACATTATTATTATTATTTATTATTATGTTTTTACGATATATATTAATGCAGTTCCCAAGTTACAAACATCTGACTTACAGATGACTCATACTTAAGAACAGGGTGAAACAACAGGAAGTGAGAGAGATCATATTATATATTGCTAGTATTATTACATTATTATTATTATTATTATTATGTTTTTACGATATATATTAATGCAGTTCCCAAGTTACAAACATCTGACTTACAAACGACTCATAGTTAAGAACAGGGTGAAACAACAGGAAGTGAGAGAGATCATATTATATATTGCTAGTATTATTACATTATTATTATTATTATTATTATGTTTTTACGATATATATATTCATGCAGTTCCCAAGTTACAAACATCTGACTTACAGATGACTCATAGTTAAGAACGGGGTGAAACAACAGGAAGTGAGAAAGAGCTATATTATTAGTATTATATCATTATATTATATGTTACTAATATCATTACATTATTTTTTTTATTACTATATTATATTATTAATATTATATTATTTTATATACGTAGGCAGTTCCTAAGTTGCAAACATCTGACTTACAGACGATTCATAGTTAAGAACGGGGGTGAGACAACAGGGAGCAAGAGGAATCTTATATTATATATTATTTGTGTTAGTATATAGAATCCGCCTTGAGTCCCCTTGGGGAGATAAAGGTTTTATTATTATTATTATATTATTATAATATAATTATTATATTAATTATATATGTAATCTATATATATTAAAATGTAACATCCGTGGTTATAAGCTTATAGGCAGCAAAACCACACAACGCAGACACACAAAACCAGACCACATACACTCACAACCCAACGAGGTATGTTTGCCACTAAAAAAAACCCCCCAAAATTCTAGGCAACGGCCAAAAACCCTAAAAAACCTTTGGGACTACAAGTCCCAGAAACCCCTGCGCCAGATTAAAAACCGCCCATGGCCCAGGCGCATGAAACAGCTCCTATTCTCCCCCCTCCCAAACTAAAACAACAATACCTTCCGTGAGGCACTTCACCTTCTCCAACCTCCAACCAGGTGCCATGCACGTGCAGTGCAGCTCCTACCACCCAGCCAGCCCTCCTCAGGCTCCAATAAGCGGCGCACGCCAATGCCAGCCCCACGAAGGGGCTAGCCTCGCGCCAAACCTCCTCTTCTCACCCCTCCCACCGGATCCCGCGCAATCTCCCTAATGAAGGAGAGAGAGAAGTTGGCCCCAAAAGGCCAACGGCTGCCCTGGGGAAGCAGCAGGCCCCGCCCACCAACAGAACGAAGGAAGGAAAGGCCTCCTGGACTAGATGGCCCTTGGAGGTCTCTTCCTACCTTAGGATTCCACTACTACTACTACTACTATTATGCTGAGGTGTCTATGGGCAACGCCGGCTCTTTGGCTTACGAATAGAGGTGAGCTGTGCAGGCAAGCGGGCCAAATGGCCTTGGAGGTGTCTATGGGCAGGTGTCTCCCAACGCCACAGCAACCCGTGGCCGGGTAAAGCTAGTTATCTATAACTATATAGCTGTTATATTATTAAATAATTATATAATAATTGGGGGGGGGGGGTGTTAGTGGCAAACATACCTCGTTGGGTTGTGAGTGTATGTGGTCTGGTTTTGTGTGTCTGTGTTGTGTGGTTTTGCTGCCTATAAGATTATAACCACGGATGTTACATTTTTATATATATAGATTATTATTATAATATATATATACTAGCGTAACCCGCCACGCATTGCTGTGGCCAACCTTCCCCCCCTTCCTCTCTCTTTTTCTCTCTTCATATTTTTCTTTCTTTGTTTTATTCCCCTCTTCCTTTTCTCCCTTCTCTTCCTCTTCCCTTCCTTTACCCCTCTTTCTTTCCCTTTCTCTGTTTCCCCTTTTTTGCTGCTCTATGTGTTTTTGGAGTGCAACTCCCAGTGGTCCTTCTGGTTTACCAACTTTCCTCCTTTCTTCTCTGTTCCCTTCCCCTTTCTCCTCTTTGTCCCTCCGTCTTTCCCTTTCTCCTTCCTTTGTGTCCATTCTTTTTCCCGGCATCTGTACTTATCTTTCTTTTCTTTCCTTTTCTTTCCTTCTTTCCTTTCCTCCCTCCCTCCTTCCTTTTCTCTCTCCTTTCTGTCGGGGTGGGAGGGAGCGTTGGAGGAGGAGGAGGGGCGGGGGCAAGGGGAAGCCGGGTGGGAGGGAGCGTTGGAGGAGGAGGGGCGGGGCGGCGCCGGTGGGGCCTTCTGGGAAGTGTAGTCCTGTGTCCGTTGGTGCCGCCTCCGCTGTCTCCCAGGCGTTTCTGGACCCGGGTCGCGAGGGAGGTGCCGTGGCCGCCTTCTCCGCCGCTTCCTCTGTGTCCTCCGCCGGCTCCCAGCTGGTTTTGGAGCCGGACCGCGGCGCCGCCTCTTCGGCCTTCTCTTCCGCCTCCTTCTTGGTTGCGGACCCGGGCCGCGCCGCCGCCGCCTTGTAGCTGGTTCCGGATCCGGGCCGTGTGGGCGGCGCCGTGGCTGCCTCGGTCCGCGCGGGCCGGGTGTAGGAGCCTCTGGGAAGCGGCGGAGAAGGGCGAGGAGGCGGTGGCGCAGGCCGGGTCCAGAACCGGCTAGGAGGCGGCGGAGGAGGGCGAGGAAGCGGCGTAGGATGCGGGCATGGCGTTGGCCGCACGGTTCGGGTCGGGGAGCTGCTGGGAGGCGACAAAGGAGGTAGAGAAGGCGGCGGAGGAGGTGGGCATGGGGCTGGGCGCACGGGCTGGGTCCAGGAGCGGCGAGGAGGTGGCAGAAGAAGCGGGGACAAACTGGTTAGCGAGGGGTGAGGGCGAGGGCTGGTGTTGTGGGGGAGGGCATTGGCAGTAACCATGCGCTGCTAAGGCAGGTCTTTATGGGCGTTTTTTGGGGGCTCTGTTTCGGGGGGTTGTGAGGTATGTGGGCCGGGTTTTTTGTGGCCTGGACATACCTCGTGTTATGGTGGAATGTGTTGGGGGTGGTAGGTGCTTCTGGGGCTGATAGTTTTGATGTCTATAAGCCGAGTTGCACGACCATTCCCTTTTTATATATATAGATAATATTATATTATTATAAAGGTTTTATTATAATATTATTATATGATTATAATATAATTCATATTATATATATAATTATATATAACTATTACATTATTAAATAATATATTATTATTAAAGGTTTTATTATAGTATTATATTAAATTATATTATATATTATTAATATTAGTATATTATGATTTTGTAATATTATACATATAGGTAGTCCCCGAGTTATAAATATCCGATGTACAGATGGATTATAGTTACGAATGGGACTGAGAGAGCTGGAAGTGAGAGGAATCTCATATATATATATATACTAGTGGTAGTATTGTATTGTTATGTTGTCTGTATACAGGCAGTCCCCAGGTTGGCCCTCCCCTGCTATTAGGAATGCTTAAACACGGCGCAATTGCGCAGCGAGCCGTAAGATAAAGTCCTCGTTGCGGGAGTTGAAGTCCAAAATGCCTGGAGCGAGGGAAGCCCAAAGTCGGCCCATGCGTGCTTGATCCTAACACGCCACTGCGTCTAGTGCGCAGCTGAATTCTGTCAGTGTAGTTTAGCCGTAAAAGAAGGTGAACGCTAGACGCGAGTAAATTAGGGTCGATGTGCTGACGATGTGAATTCAATTCCGATTCCCTCCCCAGCCCGATTCCGACACGGATGCGGGTTCCAGTGGGGAAGGGGCGGGCTCCGGATCCGCGGCGGTCAAGAGGGGCCTCTCCGTCGATTCCGGGCAAGAAGTGAAGCGCTTCCGCACCGCGACGGGGGGCATCAGCGCCGTAAGTGCAGATTTCGTTGTTCCCGTTGTTTTGCGCACTCTGTTTTTGTGGCATTGACTTTGCTGGTTGGCCGCCCGCCGCCCGTCCCGATACCAACTATTATTATTATGATGCGCTGTTCCCAGGTCTTTGGGCGCAGCCAGTCCTTGCCGGGCGCGGACGCCCTGCTTTCGAAGCCCATCGACAAGCAGCACACGGACACCGTCATCAACTTCCTCATTCGGATCGCTTGCCAGGTAGGGCGCGCTTCCGGAACGGCAAAGGGGATGACGAAAAGGAAGGAAGAAAGGAAAGGAGAAGGGGTGATGAAAAGAAAGAAAAAGAAGGGAAGGGAGGGAGGGGAGGGAGGAAGAAAAAGACAGAAAAGAAGGAAGGAAGGGAGGGAAAGGGAAAGAAAGGAAGGAAGAAGGGAAGGATGAGAAAGAAAGAAAAAGGAGGGAGGGGAGGGAGGAAGAAAAAGACAGAAAAGAAGGAAGAAGGAGGGAGGGAAGGGAAAGGAAAAAAGGAGAGGAAGGAAGAAAGAAAGGAAGGAAGGAAGGAAGAAAATGAGAGGAAGGACAGAAAGAAAGAAAGAAAGGAAAGGAGAAGGGAAGGATGGAAAGGAAAAGAAAGAAAAAGAAGGGAAGGAAGGGAGGGGAGGGAGGAAGAAAAAGACAGAAAAGAAGGAAGGAAGGGAGGGAAAGGGAAACAAAAAGAAGGGAACGAAGGAAGGAAGGAAGGGAAGGTATGAGAGGAAGGACAGAAAGAAAGAAAGGAAAGGAGAAGGGAAGGATGGAAAGAAAGAAAAAGAAGGGAAGGGAGGAAGGGAGGGAGGAAGAAAAAGACAGAAAAGAAGGAAGGAAGGGAGGGAAAGGGAAACAAAAAAGAAGGGAGAAAAAGACAGAAAAGAAGGAAGGAAGGAACGGGGAAGGTATGAGAGGAAGGACAGAAAGAAAGAAAGGAAAGGAGAAGGGAAGGATGAAAAGAAAGAAAAAGAAGGGAAGGGAGGGAGGGGAGGGAGGAAGAAAAAGACAGAAAAGAAGGAAGGAAGGGAAGGAAAGGGAAACAAAAGGGAAAGGAAAAGGAAGGGAAGGAAGGAAGGAAGGGAAGGAAGGGAAGGAGGAAGGACAGAAAGAAAGAAAGGAAAGGAGAAGGGAAGGATGAAAAGAAAGAAAAAGAAGGGAAGGAAGGGAGGGGAGGGAGGAAGAAAAAGACAGAAAAGAAGGAAGGAAGGAAGGGAGGGAAAGGGAAAGAAAAAGAAGGGAACGAAGGAAGGAAGGAAGGGAAGGTATGAGAGGAAGGACAGAAAGAAAGAAAGGAAAGGAGAAGGGAAGGATGAAAAGAAAGAAAGAAAAAGAAGGGAGGGAGGGAGGAAGAAAAACAGAAAAGAAGGAAGGAAGGAATGGAGAAAGGAGGGAGGGAAAGGGAAAGAAAAAGAAGGGAACGAAGGAAGGAACGGGGAAGGTATGAGAGGAAGGACAGAAAGAAAGGAAAGGAGAAGGGAAGGATGAAAAGGAAAAGAAAGAAAAAGAAGGGAAGGGAGGAAGGAACGGAGATAGGGAGGAAAAGAGAAAGAAAGAAAAAGAAGGGAAGGAAGAAAAGGGAGGGAGGAGGAAAAATGAACGAAAGAAAGAAAGAAGCGAAAGCAAGGAAATGAGAAGGGAGGAAAGGAGAGAGGAAAAGGGAAAGAAAAAAGAAGGGAACGAAGGAAGGAAAGGTATGAGAAGAACAGAAGGAAAGAGAGAGAAAGAAAGAAGAGCCAAAAGCAGGATCCATGAGAGTGGGAACAGGGGCGGCTCAAGCGGTACGCAAAGTACGCATTCGCATAGGGCGCCGCGTCCCCAAGGGCACCCGCCTGGGTGGCAGCCGAAATTCAAGTGGGAATGTGACATTATGGGAGAGAGAAAGAGTTGCTGAATATTGTGATTGTGTATGTATGTATTATATAAAGGAGGTCCCGTCATGGAACGACTGCCAGAGACAGAGAAACCTTCCAAGGCAGAGACCCCAAACTTGCCAACACAAATAGGCCTCAGGCAAGGAAGGTTTTTAGCAAAGAAACTCCCCCCCAAACCTAGAAGGCCCCCCCAATGAAAAACCTACATTTCCCAGCATCCTCTGCGGCAGCCAGCGAAACCCATTGGCCAACATCGGCCCACACAAAATGCAGGGAGGCTGAGTAACCATAGTAACGCTGGGCAGAGCCAGCCAAGGCTAGGATAGAATGCTGAGTGATTTGAGTTTAGTCAGTTGGTGTTTGAGGGTTAAACTGTCAAGGCCAAGATCTCGGAGGGAGACAAATAGGGCACCAGGGACACAGGCACCACTGACAAACACATAACCCTCGAATAACACAAACTTGCAAAACCACAAAAAAATCCTGCAACACAAAAACCCACCCCAAACAAAATACACAACAAACACCACTGGCAAAAGCAACACCCCCTCCACATCACAACCAGCACACAGCCAGACTAAGACTACTATGTCACCACAGCACACACAAAATACACCCCACAAATACCTGACAACTTCCCCAACACAAAACCCAGGACTGCACTCACTACTCACCACCACACACACCTCCAAATACACACACGTCCCAGGCACAATACTCCAGCAATTCCTACCCACACAACACAACACAACTTCCTATCACAACCCAGGGAGGCTGAGTAACCATAGTAACGCTGGCCATAGCCAGCCAAGGCTAGGATAGAATGCTGAGTGATTTGAGTTTAGTCAGTTGGTGTTTGAGGGTTAAACTGACAAAACCAAACTCTATGAGGGAGCAATTCTCCAGCAATTCCTACCCACACAACACAACACAACTTCCTATCACAACCCATCCCCCCAACCTTACGGGACCCCGTACACACACAACACCTACCACCACCACAAACAAAAACCAACTCCACCTATACTCCAACCACTACACTACACATCACTGCACTGTTACTCTACAAACACACACATACACCAAAACACCCCACCCACACAAGCATTCCACAACATACCACCACCCACAATGCCACCACATACCCACGAACTCATCAAAAAGTAATACCTACACACAACACAAGACGCACATAACACAACCTTGCGTCTACTGCTCAACCCATTTGTATGCCATTCCTTCCTTCAACACCACACACCGACAACTCCCCAGGACTTCAACATCCCACCCACCAGAAGAACCCACAACGACACAGCCATGACCCCACCAAGACCATAAGTAACATCAATTCCGACCCTTACATACTCAGACTTTCTCGCATCTCCTAAATAGGGCACAGCAACGCATGCCGGGTACAGCTAGTGTGTGTGTGTGTGTGTGTGTGTGTATTGGGGGTTCCGCTGCTGATTGGGGGTCTTCTTTCTTGACCGTTTCCGGCACTCTCCCATAATTAGCAATGCTGATGATAAGTGTTTACGACGGGCCATTATTCTGCTTCCTGGCTGTAGGTCAACGACAACTCGAACACGGCGGGCTCTCCGGGAGAACTGCTTTCCCGGCGCTGCGTCAACCTCCTGAAGACGGCGTTGCGGCCGGACATGTGGCCCAAGTCAGAGCTCAAACTGCAGTGGTTCGATAAGCTTTTAATGACGGTGGTAAGTTGCAGAGAACTTTTTCGGCATCGAGCCGCAATTAAAGGCTTAATTAATTCCTTTGGGACACTTACGGGTTTTACGGGTTGTCATGTCACGCCGCATGTGTTGGTTTTTTTTTTTGTTTTTGTTTTAGAAATGTGATAATACTGTGTGAACGTCGGTGTTGAAGGAATCCGCGTGTTGGCAAGAGAACTCGAAATGTCACGTTAGCCTCTTTAATTGCCGGTTTAATTTGGTGCCGTGACTCGGATAACGTTCAGTCTTGACGGCATTGATTTCGCGTCCCAAATAATTACTCGCGCCCTTCTCGGTTTGGGAGGGAAGAGTCAACCGATGAGAATGGGAGCCGAACGATCGCATTGAAACATTGATGAGATGTTGATCTATGTTTTGGACTCCAACTCCCTCAACGTGGGTATGCACTTGACCCCTTGATTGACTGAAGTGTCCGGTTCCAAGAGGGCAAAGGCATGGGCCAACTTGGGCCCTCCCTCCAGGTGTTTTGGACTTCAACTCCCTCAACGTGGGTATGCACTTGACCCCTTGATTTGTCCAGTTCCAAGAGGGCAAAGGCATGGGCCAACTTGGGCCCTCCCTCCAGGTGTTTTGGACTTCAACTCCCTCAACGTGGGTATGCACTTGACCCCTTGATTTGTCCGGTTCCAAGAGGGCCAAGGCATGGGCCAACTTGGGCCCTCCCTCCAGGTGTTTTGGACTTCAACTCCCTCAACGTGGGTATGCACTTGACCCCTTGATTTGTCCGGTTCCAAGAGGGCCAAGGCATGGGCCAACTTGGGCCCTCCCTCCAGGTGTTTTGGACTTCAACTCCCTCAACGTGGGTATGCACTTGACCCCTTGATTTGTCCAGTTCCAAGAGGGCCAAGGCATGGGCCAACTTGGGCCCTCCCTCCAGGTGTTTTGGACTCCAACTCCCTCAACGTGGGTATGCACTTGACCCCTTGATTTGTCCAGTTCCAAGAGGGCAAAGGCATGGGCCAACTTGGGCCTCCCTCCAGGTGTTTTGGTCCTCAACTCCCTCAATGTGGGTATGCACTTGACCCCAAAAACCCACCCCCAAAAAATACACAACAAACACCACTGGCAAAAGTAACACCCTCCACATCACAACCAGCACACAGCCAGACTAAGACTACTATGTCACCACAATACACACAAAATACACCCCACAAATACCTGACAACTTCCCCAACACAAAACCCAGGACTGCACTCACTACTCACCACCACACACACCTCCAAATACACACACGTCCCAGGCACAATACTCCAGCACTCCTACCCACACAACACAACACAACTTCCTATCACAACCCATCCCCCCAACCTTACGGACCCACACACACAACACCTACCACCACCACAAACAAAAACCAACTCCACCTATACTCCAACCACAACACAACACTGCACTGTTGCTCTACAAACACACAAACACTCCACACAAGCATCTCCACAACATACTACCACCCACAATGCCACCACACACCCACTACTAACTCATCAAAAAAGTAATACCTACACACAACACAATACGCACATAACACAACCTTGCGTCTACTGCTCAACCCATTTGTATGCCATTCCTTCCTTCAACACCACACACCGACAACTCCACAGGACTTCAACACCCCACCCACCAGAACAACCCACAACAACACAGCCATGACCCCACCAAGACCGTAAAGTAACATCAATTCCGACCCTTACATACTCAGACTTTCTCGCATCTCCTAAATAGGGCACAGCAACGCGTGCCGGGTACAGCTAGTGTGTGTGTGTGTATATATATATTTGGGGGTTCCGCTACTGATTGGGGGGTCTTCTTTCTTGACCGTTTCCGGCAGTCTCCCCATAATTAGCAATGCTGATGATAAGTGTTTACTACCGGGCCATTATTCTGCTTCCTGGCTGTAGGTCAACGACAACTCGAACACGGCGGGCTCTCGGGAGAACTGCTTTCCGGCGCCTGCGTCAACCTCCTGAAGACGGCGTTGCGGCCGGACATGTGGCCCAAGTCAGAGCTCAAACTGCAGTGGTTCGATAAGCTTTTAATGACGGTGGTAAGTTGCAGAGAACTTTTTCGGCACCGAGGCGACGACGCGGCGCAATTAAGGGCTTAATTAATTCCTTTGGGACACTTACGGGTTTTACGGGTTGTCATGTCACGCCGCATGTGTTGGTTCGGGTTTTTTTTTTTTTTAAAAAAAGAAATGTGATAATACTGTGTGAACGTCGGTGTTGAAGGAATCCGCGTGTCGGCAGAGAACTCAAAATGTCACGTTAGCCTCTTTAATTGCCGGTTTAATTTGGTGCCGTGACTCGGATAACGCTCAGTCTGACGGCATTGATTTCGCGTCCCAAATAATTGCTCGCGCCCTTCTCGGTTTGGGAGGGAAGAGTCAGCCGATGAGAATGGGAGCTGAACGATCGCATTGAAACATTGATGAGATGTTGATCTATGTTTCGGACTCCAACTCCCTCAACGTGGGTGTGCACTTGACCCCTTGATTGACTGAAGTGTCCGGTTCCTCGTGGTGTCTCTGCTGCTCTCTCCTCTCTCCCGTGCGCACGCTCTGTGGTGGCCTGCCCTCATTGACTGACCTCAGCGTAGCCAAGCATATGGCAGGGGTCAGGCCAGGAAGAAGGTGGGTGCTGGCCACTCAGCTCCGGGCTGTGCTGCTCTCTCTCTCTCTCTCTCTCTCTCTCTCTCTCTCTCTCTCTCTCTCGGTGTGGGTCCTGCTCTCCGCTCAGCCTTGTGGTGTCTCTGCTGCTCTTGCCTCTCTCCCGTGCGCACGCTCCGTGGTGGCCTGCCCTCATTGGCTGGCCTGACTGGAGCCCGCTATAGGTCAGGGGGCAGGCCAGGAAGAAGAAGGTGGATGCTGACCTCTCAGCTCTGGGCTTGGCTCTCTCTCTCTTGCTCTCTCGGTGTCGTCCTGCTCTCAGCTCAGCCTTGTGGTGTCTCTGCTGCTCTCTCCTCTCTCCCGTGCGCACGCTCTGTGGTGGCCTGCCCTCATTGGCTGACCTCAGCGTAGCCAAGCATATGGCAGGGGTCAGGCCAGGAAGAAGGTGGGTGCTGGCCACTCAGCTCCGGGCTTTGCTCTCTCTCTCTCTCTCTCTCTCTCTCGCTCTCTCGGTGTCGTCCTGCTCTCCGCTCAGCCTTGTGGTGTCTCTGCTGCTCTCGCCTCTCTCCCGGGCGCATGCTCTGTGGTGGCCTGCCCTCATTGGCTGGCCTGAGCGGGTAGGGGGCAGGCCAGGAAGACAGTGGGTGCTGGCCTCTCGGCTCTGGGCCTGGCTCTCTCTCTCTTGCTCTTTTGGGGTCATCCTGCTCTCCACTCAGCCTTGTGGTGTCTCTGCTGCTCTCGCCTCTCTCCCGGGCGCATGCTCCGTGGTGGCCTGCCCTCATTGGCTGGCCTGAGCGGAGCCCGCCATAGGCCAGGGGGCAGGCCAGGAAGAAGACGGTGGGTGCTGACCTCTCGGCTCTGGGCCTGGCTTTCTCTCTCTCGCTGTTTTGGGGTCGTCCCGCTCTCAGCTCAGCCTTGTGGTGCCTCTGCTGCTCTCGCCTCTCTCCCGGGCGCATGCTCCGTGGTGGCCTGCCCTCACTGGCTGACCTGAGCGGAGCCCGCCATAGGGCAGGGGGCAGGCCAGGAAGAAGACGGTGGGTGCTGGTCTGTAGGCATGGGCAGTCGCGTCGTTGCTGTGACTGCTTGGCTGCCTGCCGTGCCTGCGAGTGACTGCGAGGCGAGTCAGCGCAAGCGCTGCGGAGAGACTGCTGGCGGTGTGGCAGTGGCCTGCCCTCACTGGCTGACCTGAGCAGAGCCCGCCATAGGTCAGGCCAGGAAGAAGGTGGGATGCTGCCCTGGTGGTGCAGCAAGGCTGCGCCTCTGGCCTGGCAGGCGCACCACTGCTGGGGCTGCTCTGCCTTCTGCCGTGCCTGCCAGTGAGTGCGAGCGCAAGTGCCGCGGAGAAGCTGCTGGCGATGCGGTGGCGCTCACTGCTGGCCCGGCCTCGCCTTCTGCGGCCACCTGTCCTATCAATACGGGACATGAGCTGAAAATACGGGACACAAAACTCAGAGCAAAAATACGGGACGCCCCGTATAATACGGGATGGGCAACCCTAATGAACACACACCTGTGCAATACAGTAAACAGTCTGAGTTAACTAGGGCAGGCTTGAGAAGGTTGCTCTTGCCAACGCCCAACGCTGTTTTCCTCCCTCCTCCCAGGAGCAGCCGAACCAGGCCAACTTTGCCAATATCTGCACCGGCCTGGAAGTCCTCAGCTTCCTCCTGACCGTCTTGCAGTCCCCGGCCATCCTCAGCAGCTTCAAGCCTTTGCAGCGCGGCATCGCCTCTTGCATGACGTGCGGGAACACCAAGGTCCTGAGGGCGGTCCACACCCTGCTCTCGCGCCTGATGAGCAACTTCCCGACGGAACCAAGTACGTCGGGGTCCTTGCGCCGGGATCCTTGCTCCTCTCCCCTTATCCTCTCCGACCCGGGTGGGTTTGAGTCGTTGGGCTTGGGCGGGTGGGCTTGGATGGGTGAGCCTGGGCGGGTGGGCTTGGGCGGGTGAGCTTGGCTGGGTGGGCTTGGGCGGTGGGCTTGGGCGCGTGGGCTTGGGTGGGTGGGCTTGGGTGGGTGTGTTTGAGAAGGTGGGTTTGATTAGGTGGGCTTGGGTGGGTGGGCTTGGGCGCGTGGGCTTGGCTGGGTGGGTTTGGGTGGGTGGGCTTGGGCAGGTCGGTTTGAGCGGGTGGGGTTTGGGTGGGTGGGCTTGGATGGGTGGGCTTGGGTGGGTGTGTTTGAGAAGGTGGTCTTGGGCGGATGAGCTTGGCTGGGTGGGTTTGGGTGGGTGGGCTTGGGTGGGTGGTCTTGGGGCGGGTGAGCTTGGCTGGGTGGGTTTGAGCAGGTGGGTTTGGGCGGGTGGGCTTGGGCGGGTGAGCTTGGCTGGGTGGGTTTGGGTGGGTGGGCTTGGGCAGGTCGGTTTGAGCGGGTGGGTTTAGGTGGGTGAGCTTGGGCAGGTGGGCTTGGGTGGGTGGGCTTGGTGGGTGTGTTTGAGAAGGTGGGCTTGGGCGGGTGAGCTTGGCTGGGTGGGCTTGGGCAGGTGGGATTGGGCAGGTCGGTTAGAGCGGGTGGGGTTGGGAGCTTGAGCTTGGCTGGGTGGGTTTGGGCGGGTGGGCTTGGATGGGTGAGCTTGGGCAGGTGGGCTGGGCGGGTGGGCTTGGGCGGGTGAGCTTGGGGCGGGTGGGTTTGGGCGGGTGGGTTTGGGTGGGTGGGCTTGGGGCTGGTGGGCTTGGGCTGGTGGGTTTGGGCAGGTGGGCTTGGGCAGGTGGGCTTGGGCGGGTGGGCTTGGGTGGGTGTGCTTGTGCGGGTGAGCTTGGGCGGGTGGGGTTGGGCCGGTGGGCTTGGCTAGGTGGGCTTGGGCAGGTGGGCTTGGGCAGGGGGTGGGCTTGGGCGGGTGGGCTTGGGTGGGTGGGCTTGGGCGGGTGAGCTTGGGCAGGTGGGCTTGGATGGGTGGGCTTGGGCGGGTGAGCTTGGGCGGGTAGGTTTGGGTGGGTTTGGGCGGGTGGGCTTGGGCGGGTGCGCTTGGGTGGGTGGGTTTTCGGGTGTGCTTGGGCGGGTGGGCTTGGGCGGGTGGGTTTTGGGCGGGTGGGCTTGGATGGGTGAGCTTGGGTGGATGGGCTTGGGCGGGTGGGCTTGGGTGGGTGGGCTTGGGGCGGGTGAGCTTGGGCGGGTAGGTTTGGGTGGGTGGGTTTGGGCGGGTGGGCTTGGGCGGGTGGGCTTGGGTGGGTGGGATTTCGGTGAGCTTGGGCGGGTGAGCTTGGGCGGGTGGGTTTGGGCGGGTGGGCTTGGATGGGTGAGCTTGGGTGGATGAGCTTGGGCGGGTGGGCTTGGGTGGGTGGGCGTGGTTGGGGGGCGGGTGAGCTTGGGCGGGTGAGCTTGGGCGGGTGGGTTTTCGGGTGAGCTTGGGGGGGTGGGCTTGGGCGGGTGGGCTTGGGCGGGTGGGCTTGGGCGGGTGGGCTTGGGTGGGTGGGCTTGAGAGGGTGAGCTTGGGCGGGTGGGCTTGGATGGGTGGGCTTGGGCGGGTGAGCGTGGGCGGGTGGGGGTGGGTGGGTGTGGGGCGGGTGGGCTTGGGCGGTGCGCTTGGGTGGGTGGGTTTTCGGTGTGCTTGGGGTGGTGGGCTTGGGCGGGTGGGTTTGGGCGGGTGGGCTTGGATGGGTGAGCTTGGGTGGATGGGCTTTGGGTGGGTGGGCTTGGGTGGGTGGGCTTGGGCGGGTGGGCTTGGGCAGGTAGGTTTGGGTGGGTGGGTTTGGGCGGGTGGGCTTGGGCGGGTGCGCTTGGGTGGGTGGGTTTTCGGGTGAGCTTGGGCGGGTGGGCTTGGGCGGGTGGGCTTGGGCGGGTGGGTTTGGGTGGGTGGGCTTGAGCGGGTGGGCTTGGGCGGGTGAGCTTGGGCGGAAGTACCTGGAAGGGCGGCCTTGTCCTTCCTTCGTGTGGGTTTGCAGGAATAATGATTATTCTTTTTGAACTTGGACTTTCCACCCCAATTAAAAGGGAAAAGTTGAAAGGAGTCGCCTTGAGGGTGAACACGTCGTTATCCGGCGGGAGGAAAACTTAATCACCTGTGTCAGTTATTACTTTGGCTCCAGAAGGACGTGTTGCAAATGTAATAACGTCTCCTGCAATTACCACTTCTCTGCTTTTGAAAGCGCAGGGTGTTTTTTTTTCTTCTTTCCAGTTGTTGAACACCACGGCTCTTTTAATAAGACAAGAAAGGGAGGTTGGGTGGGAAAGCGAGCGCTGAGGTACGCAGTGGGAAGGAGGCGCAGGGAGGCCGAGGCCAGGGTCCTCTTCCCCCTTCCTTGAGACTCCTAGGCCCATTCTTCTTTATGAGCAGGGGTGGGCAATTATTTTTTCCAAGGGGCCACATGAGAGCCAAGAAATATTATGGAGGGCTGCACCTAAAGGCTGAACTACATCCTAATCTATTATATAAAGGGGTTCCCGTCATGGAACGACTGTCCCAAACAGAAACCTTACAACGCAGAAACACCAAACTTGCCAACAGAAATAGGCCTCAGACAAGGTACGTTTGTAGCAAAGAAACTTTCCCCCAAAACATAAAAGGCCCCCAAAACAACGAGTAAAATAACCTACATTTCCCAGCATCCTCCGGGGCTGCCAACGACTCTCCCAGCCTCTACATTCTGACAACATGATTGGCTACCAATAAGGGCGGATTTGCATAACTCCTGTACTGGCCAGCCAACATGAACATTCCGACCCATAATAAACTGTCAGAGGAGGATAAGGCAAAGGGCTGAGGCACAAACACACACACCCAGTTCACTTCCCACAGAAAATTTACACCCCCTACAAATCACAGACCACGCCCAAAATTGACAGTAAGGCTTCATTAACTTGATTTCCCTGACTAGGCCTCACTTAATGGAATGCTGTTTACACTCTGAATTGACAGTAAGGCTTCATTAACTTGCTGTTCTTGCCTAGGCCTCAGCTCATGAGACATTGTGAATGGCCTGAATTTACAGTAACCTACCTTGGCACACAGAGCCCCTATGGCCCACGCTACATTCTACTACAGTTTGGAGGAGGGTAGACCATGGATTACAGGACTTGAAGTACCTCCATGGATAATGGGATTTGTACTACTTCACAACCCATCATTCCCCACAGACCACTGTGTCCAAAACCAAGACCAATAAAGACCAAACTTGGCACACAATGCCCCGCATGACCCACACTCCACCCGACTGCAGATTAGAGGAGGACACACCATGGATGATGGGATTTCAAGTACTCCACTCACTTCCAAAGTACCCCACCCACACACGCATCAACCTCTACATCAGTGTTTCCCAACCTTTTTTGAGCCGCGGCACACTTTTAACATTAAAAAAATCCGGGGCACACCACCAACCAAAATGACACTCTAACACAGTAAGAACGGCTGGGGGTTGGTGGCCTGCAGGAGCAGCTGCTGGGAGTGCCAAAGCTGGGGAGGGGGCGGAGCCAGGCCGTGCCATGCCCCGCGCCCTACCCCCAGCTTCACCTCTCCCAGCAGCTGCGCCAGCCTTGAGGGGGCAGTGCCAAGCCAGCGGAGCCAGAGCCAGCACAATGCTGGCTAGGCACTGTCCCCGCACGGCTGGCGCAGCTGCTGGGAGTGCCGAGCCAGGGAGGGGCAGAGCCAGGTCGCCATGCCCGCCCCTCCCCCAGCTTCAGCTCTTCTACAGGCTGCGCCATGCCCGCCCCCTCTCCCCAGCTTCAGCTCTCCTACAGCGGAGGAGCATGAGCAGTGGACGGGCTTCAGTGGGCGGGACTCCTACTCCACGCAGCTTCAGTGAGCGAGGGGCGAGAGTCATGGTCATGGCGGATTGGAGGCTGGCTGGGGAAATGGCCGAAAGAGGCGGCGCCCGGTCCTTCTTTTTCTTTGCCACTGCCCGGCCCTTCCTCCTCCCCAAGCAGCAGGAGTTCGGCAGGAGGGGGGGAGGAAGGGGGCAGAGAGCTTTCTCGCGGCACAGCAGGAGGTCCGTCACGGCACACTGGTTGAGAAAGACTGCTCTACATCAACACAGCAGACGGAAAGACAACAAACATTGTATATCCACAAGCTCTGCAGAACGCCAGCAACACCACACACCCACAACTCCCCAGGACTCCAACATCCCACCCACCAGAACAACCCACAACGACACAGCCAGGGCCCCAACAACACCATAACTAACAACAACTCCAACCCTTACATACTCAGACGTCCTCGCATCTCCAAAATAGGGCACAGCAACGCGTGCCGGGTACAGCTAGTAATATAATATAATAATGTTAGATTCTACTAGCTGTACCCGCACGCTGCTGTGCCCTTTAGGAGATGCGAAAGTCCAGTCATCCACGGCGTGCCCTCCTCTAAACTGCAGTTGGATGGAGTGTGGGTCATGGGGGGCATGGTGTGCCAAGTTGGGTCATTATTGGTCTTGGTTCTGGGCCACAGTGGTCTGTGGGGAATGATGGGTTTTGAAGTACTACAAATCCCATTTTCCATGGTGGTACTTCAAGTCCCATCATGCATGGTCGGGGCTCTGTGTGCCAAGGTAGGTTACTGTAAATTCAGGCCATACACAATGTCCCATGAGCTGAGGCCTAGTTAGGAAGAGCAAGTTAATGAAGCCTTACTGTCAATTCAGGCCATACACAATGTCCCATGAGCTGAGGCCTAGTCGGGAGAATCAAGTTAATGAAGCCTTACTGTCAATTCAGAGCGTAAACAGCTTCCCAGTAATTGAGGGCTAGTTAGGGAAATCAAGTTAATGAAGTTAATCAAGTTAATTTTGGGCGTGGTCTGTGATTTTTCGGTTGGAAGTGATTTGGATGTTTGTGTTGGGGATTGGCAGTTTATTATGGATCGGAATTTTCATGTTGGCTGGCCAGTGCAGCAGTTATGCAAATCCGCCCTTATTGGCAGCCAATCATGTTGTTCAGAATGTAGAGGCTGGGTGAGTCTTTGGCTGCCCCGGAGGATGCTGGTAAATGTAGTTTTATTTTTACTTTCGTTGTTTTGGGGGCCTTTTAGGTTTTGGGGGAAAGTTTCTTTGCTACAACCGTACCTTGCTTGAGGCCTATTTCTGTTGGCAAGTATTGTGTTTCTGCGTTGTAAGGTTTCTCTGTTTGGGACTGTCGTTCCATGACGGGAACCCCTTTATATAATAGATAATATAATAATAACGATATTAATACTAATAATATATGAATATTTCTTGATATATTGATACGTTAATATTAATGACGTGTAATATATAGTAAATATAGTAAATAAATAAATAAGTAATGTAGATTCGAATGTAGTCCTGCCTTTAGGTGCGGCCCTCCATCATATTTTTTGGCTCTCGCGTGGCCCCTTGGAAAAAATAATTGCCCACCCTGCACTGGACTATGGAGTGGGTCAGCGATTTAAAAGAGCGGTTGGTGCTACCTGTTCCAAACAGAAACCTAAATTAAGGATAAATGGCGAAATGTCGAACCAAATAGAGATTTCGTAGGCCCAATGGACAGTGCGGCCAAGAGTCATTCCGCAGCCACAAAAACGTAATAACAATGGTGTTCCTGTCGTCCTTCTTGTTCCCTTTGCTCTGTAGGTACCTCGAGCGTCGCCTCCAAGTACGAAGAACTCGAGTGCCTTTATGCGGCCGTTGGGAAGGTCATTTACGAAGGACTTACGAATTACGAGAAAGCAACTAATGCCAACCCTTCTCAGCTTTTCGGTAAGTTTCCAGCGTTTGACTCCTCTCGCCACAGAAGCTTTGCTCCTTCCTCTTTATTGTAAGTCACGTAGAGCTTCCATCGGCTCCGTAGAGAGGCGCTATCACTGTCACGTGAAGCAAACAGGCTCATAGTAGTTACTATCGTCCAAACTGGGTGTTAAATGGCGTGTGTGTCTGCCATTAACGAAGCCATTTCGAAATTTCCGGGGGGGAAAATCGGAAAATTTCGGAAGCCATTCAAATTCGAAGCGCCAGCGCCCCCTACAGCCGAAACGAGTTTTGAACCATTTTTTAAATCAACCAGGCCTAGCTGGTATTACCAGCTAGTCGAAGGGTTAAGATGCATGAGTGTGTGCCTAGAGGGGCCAGGAGGGCAGTGTGTGCCTAGAGAGGCCAGAAGGGCAGTGTGTGCCTAGAGGGGCCAGGAGGGCAGTGTGTGCCTAGAGAGGCCAGGAGGGCAGTGTGTGCCTAGAGGGGCCAGGAGGGCAGTGTGTGCCTAGAGAGGCCAGGAGGGCAGTGTGTGCCTAGAGGGGCCAGGAGGGTAGTGTGTGCCTAGAGGGGCCAGGAGGGCAGTGTGTGCCTAGAGGGGCCAGGAGGGCAGTGTGTGCCTAGAGAGGCCAGGAGGGCAGTGTGTGCCTAGAGAGGCCAGGAGGGCAGTGTGTGCCTAGAGGGGCCAGGAGGGCAGTGTGTGCCTAGAGAGGCCAGAAGGGCAGTGTGTGCCTAGAGGGGCCAGGAGGGCAGTGTGTGCCTAGAGGGGCCAGGAGGGCAGTGTGTGCCTAGAGGGGCCAGGAGGGCAGTGTGTGCCTAGAGGGGCCAGGAGGGCAGTGTGTGCCTAGAGGGGCCAGGAGGGCAGTGTGTGCCTAGAGAGGCCAGGAGGGCAGTGTGTGCCTAGAGAGGCCAGGAGGGCAGTGTGTGCCTAGAGGGGCCAGGAGGGCAGTGTGTGCCTAGAGGGGCCAGGAGGGCAGTGTGTGCCTAGAGAGGCCAGGAGGGCAGTGTGTGCCTAGAGGGGCCAGGAGGGCAGTGTGTGCCTAGAGGGGCCAGGAGGGCAGTGTGTGCCTAGAGAGGCCCGGAGGGCAGTGTGTGCCTAGAGAGGCCAGGAGGGCAGTGTGTGCCTAGAGCGGCCAGGAGGGCAGTGTGTGCCTAGAGAGGCCAGGAGGGCAGTGTGTGCCTAGAGGGGCCAGGAGGGCAGTGTGTGCCTAGAGGGGCCAGGAGGGCAGTGTGTGCCTAGAGGGGCCAGGAGGGCAGTGTGTGCCTAGAGAGGCCAGGAGGGCAGTGTGTGCCTAGAGAGGCCAGGAGGGCAGTGTGTGCCTAGAGGGGCCAGGAGGGCAGTGTGTGCCTAGAGAGGCCAGGAGGGCAGTGTGTGCCTAGAGAGGCCAGGAGGGCAGTGTGTGCCTAGAGGGGCCAGGAGGGCAGTGTGTGCCTAGAGAGGCCAGGAGGGCAGTGTGTGCCTAGAGAGGCCAGGAGGGCAGTGTGTGCCTAGAGGGGCCAGGAGGGCAGTGTGTGCCTAGAGAGGCCAGGAGGGCAGTGTGTGCCTAGAGAGGCCAGGAGGGCAGTGTGTGCCTAGAGGGGCCAGGAGGGCAGTGTGTGCCTAGAGAGGCCAGGAGGGCAGTGTGTGCCTAGAGAGGCCAGGAGGGCAGTGTGTGCCTAGAGGGGCCAGGAGGGCAGTGTGTGCCTAGAGAGGCCAGGAGGGCAGTGTGTGCCCAGAGAGGCCAGGCTAAGACGATACCTCTGGTCATCTCACACCTAAAATAGAGACTTTCGCTTTTACCATCAATCTTCTGCCTGGACTGGTCGACCTGTAAGAAGTGTGTAATCTGTAATCACAACAAACCGTGAGCCGTCAAGAGAGATCGTGGTCCAGTGTGCTTTCTATTGCGCTAGAGCAGTGATTTTCAACCTTTTTTGAACCGCGGCACGTTTTTGACATTGACCAAATCCCGGGGCACACCACCAACCAAAATGACACAAAATGACACTCGAGCACAGTCATACATATAGTTAATATGTTTCTGAATGTATTTATACACTCAGTGTGAAACCTGGGCTTGTTTCCTGGCAGGAATGGCAGAAAGAAACACACAGAACTCCCATAACCAAGAGAAAATACTATAAGAGTTTGGTGGGCATTGACCTTGGGTTTTGGAGTTGTAGTTCACCTATATCCAGAGAGCACTCTGGACTCAAACAATGTTGGATCAGGACCAAACTTGGCATGAATACTCAATATGCCCAAATGTAAACACAGATACTCTGTCATTTTCTGTCCCCTCATGACGCCGCCGCTTCCGCCAACCCCCGCCCCCGCCAGGAGGCCCACACGCAGGGTGCCCGTCACCGTCCCGCGGGGGAGGGCTGCGCTGAGTGGCCGAAGTGCACGCTGGGTCGGCTGAGCAGGACGAATAGGAATTGAGCACACGGGGTGGCTACGAGCCTCGGAACAAACTGCGGCGGAGGCTCGCAGCCCTCGCCACCCACAGCTCTCCTTCCCGAAGGGGTTCAGCCCTCCCATGAGCGCCTCCCCCCTCCCCCCACGTCCCTTCGAATTACCTGCTGTCGCCTTGGGGCCAGATCGGGAAGGAACCAAGCTGGGCGGTGGAGCCGGAACCCAGCCACGAGAGGCCAGGGGATGAGGGGTTGCTCCCCTTTCCCGGCGCGGAGGTGCTAGAGGGCAGAAAGCCTCGCCTTGAGCCTCCGGGAGCGGGGTCGGACGGGGGCAGCTCCCGCGGACTCCTCCCTCTCCCCCTCCTTGCTGCCGGAGGGGAGGAGGGCAGAAGAGTGCCCAGGAGCCAGGAAGCAGGAGGATTGTACCAGCAGGAACCACTTTAAAAGGCTTCAATACCTCCCATAACATCGTTTCTCATGCACCTTTTCTTCCTCTCCATATCTCTAAAACTCTGGGGAAAAGGGAGTCCGAAACTCCTGGAGGGCCCAAGTTTTCCCATGTCTGATGTAGACAAACATTCTCAGCTGGCAATTGCGTCTCCAGGCCACTTCTATCCTCCTCTGGGTCCTCTGAATCTCTCCCAGAATCCCCTGCCGCATCTTCTGAGCGCTCGTAATCTGACCAGGCTACAACACTTTCACTTCGTAGCACGGAGGCAAGGAGGAAAAGAGCAACAGAGGAGCACCATGGAAGGCACGCGTATTACGAGCGTCTGCTTGTGATTGCAGACGACGAACCTCCGTTACTTGTTTTGGAGGCATCCGTGCATCCCCCGTCCTGTTCACCGGACAGCCTGTGTTTCCTTATTTTGCGACCGAAGGGCCAGGCTTTCTTCAGCTCTTGCTGTTCCGCCGGAGGAGGTTGCGCCGAAATGATTAAACAGTTTGGCAAGTTGGGCCCCCGTCAGGCCCGCTCGCCACGGAATTGCTTCTGTCAATAACGCGGGCTCGAAATTGCGGCGGCTCTGAGAGGCGGCCGCTCTAAATGGCAAACGTCCTTCACCATCCCGGCCTGTGATCTGTGCCGACAGGTGTAATTTCACTTTGGGAATTGCCTATTTGTCAGGTGTCAGGCGCCGCCGTAGGACGCACTAACGAAGAATGATCCCTCTTATCCTTCGTCCAGAACACTCCAAGGTTGTTGTTTGTTTGTTTATTCCCCTCGGAGCGAGGACGCAGTGTCACCAAAGACCCCGAGCCCCAAATCCACAAAGTGCAGGAGTCCAACCTCTTAGAGAGACGCAAAACGCCGAGCGCCATGCGTTATAGAGATGGCGAGGAGAGCAAGAGTCCTGGGGGAAAAAGTCAATTGAGTCAGTTGTTTATATTCCCTGAGTTTCCCAAAGTGGATTGCCAAATCACTTGGGGTATTTTGGAGCATGGCTGAGGAGAGGAAGAAGAAGAAAGGAGCCCGGCTTTGCTTGGCCTGGTTGGTCAACACGACTTGCTTTGTGAATTGCAATCTGTTGAAGAGGGAATTGTCCACATTATCTAGTATATAAATGGGTTCACGTCATGTGATGTATACCTCAAACAAAGAAACCATACAACTCAGAAACACAATACTTGCCAACAGAAATAGGCCTCAAGCAAGGTACGTTTGTAGCAAAGAAACTTTCCCCCCCAAAACCTAAAAGGCCCCCAAAACAACGAGTAAAAATAAAACTACATTTACCAGCATCCTCCGGGGCTGCCAAAGACTCACCCAGCCTCTACATTCTGAACATTCCCGAGCCTGCAGGGAAGGGCGGAATACAAGACGGAACAAATAAATAAATAAATAAATAAATAAATAAATAAATAAATAAACAACATGATTGGCTGCCAATAAGGCCGGATTTGCATAACTGCTGCACTGGCCAGCCAACATGAAAATTCCGATCCATACTAAACTGCCAAAACAGAATAAGGAAAAGGCCTGAGCCAATCCCCAACACAAAAACGCCCAAATCACTTCCAACCAAAAATTTACACCCCAAAAAATCACAGACCACGCCCAAAATTGACAGTAAGGCTTCATTAACTTGATTTCCCTAACTAGGCCTCACTTACTGGGAAGCTGTTTACGCTCTGAATTGACAGTAAGGCTTCATTAACTTGATTCTCCCGACTAGGCCTCAGCTCATGGGACATTGTGTATGGCCTGAATTGACAGTAAGGCTTCATTAACTTGCTGTTCCTAACTAGGCCTCAGCTCATGGGACATTGTGTATGGCCTGAATTTACAGTAACCTA
Source organism: Anolis apletophallus (assembly GCA_030556195.1). NCBI lineage: Eukaryota > Metazoa > Chordata > Lepidosauria > Squamata > Anolidae > Anolis > Anolis apletophallus. The sequence goes on from JARBWK010000049.1 coordinate 113,229, forward strand.
CCTTGGCACACAGAGCCCGACCATGCATGATGGGACTTGAAGTACCACCATGGAAAATGGGATTTGTAGTACTTCAAAACCCATCATTCCCCACAGACCACTCGTGCCCAGAACCAAGACCGATAAAGACCCAACTTGGCACACCATGCCCCCATGACCCACACTCCATCCAACTGCAGTTTAGAGGAGGGCACACCGTGGATGATTGGACTTCCTCGCATCTCCTAAAAAGGGCACAGCAACGCGTGCCGGGTACAGCTAGTACAATATCACATTATTATATTATATTACTAGCTGTACCCGGCACGCGTTGCTGTGCCCTATTTAGGAGATGCGAGAAAGTCTGAGTATGTAAGGGTTGGAGTTGATGTTAGTTATGGTGTTGTTGGGGCCATGGCTGTGTCGTTGTGGGTTGTTCTGGTGGGTGGGATGTTGAAGTCCTGGGGAGTTGTTGTTGTGTGGTGTTGCTGGCGTTCTGCAGAGCTTGTGGATATACAATGTTTTTGTCTTTCCGTCTGCTGTGTTGATGTAGAGGTTGATGCGTGTGGGTGGGGGTACTTTGGAAGTGAGTGGAGGTACTTGAAATCCCATTATCCATGGTGTGTCCTCCTCTAATCTGCAGTCGGATGGAGTGTGGGTCATGGGGGGCATTGTGTGCCAAGTTTGGTCTTTATCGGTCTTGGTTCTGGGCCACAGTGGTCTGTGGGGAATGATGGGTTTTGAAGTGTTACAAATCCCATTATCCATGGAGGTACTTTAAGTCCCATAATCCATGGTCCACCCTCCCCCAAACTGCAGTAGAATGTAGCGTGGGTCATAGGGGCTCTGTGTGCCAAGGTTGGTTACTGTAAATTCAGGCCATACACAACGTCCCTTGAGCTGAGGCCTAGTCAGGAACAGCAAGTTAATGAAGCCTTACTGTCAATTCAGGCCATACACAACGTCCCTTGAGCTGAGGCCTAGTCAAGAACAGCAAGTTAATGAAGCCTTACTGTCAGTTCAGGCCATACACAATGTCCAATGAGCTGAGGCCTAGTCGGGAGAATCAAGTTAATGAAGCCTTACTGTCAATTCAGAGCGTAAACAGCATTCCATTAAGTGAGGCCTAGTCAGGGAAATTAAGTTAATGAAGCCTTACTGTCAATTTTGGGCGTGGTCTGTGATTTGTAGGGGTGTAAATTTTCTGTGGGAAGTGAATGAGGTGTTTGTGTTTGTGCCTCAGCCCTTTGCCTTATCCTCCTCTGACAGTTTATTATGGGTCGGAATGTTCATGTTGGCTGGCCAGAACAGGAGTTATGCAAATCCGCCCTTATTGGCAGCCAATCATGTTGTCAGAATGTAGAGGCTGGGAGAGTCGTCGGCAGCCCCGGAGGATGCTGGGAAATGTAGTTTTATTTTTACTCGTTGTTTTGGGGGCCTTTAAGTTTTGGGGGAAAGTTTCTTTGCTACAAACGTACCTTGTCTGAGGCCTATTTCTGTTGGCAAGTTTGGTGTTTCTGCGTTGTAAGGTTTCTCTGTTTGGGACTGTCGTTCCATGATGACTTTTCCTTTACAGTATATATATAGATATATAAAAAGAGAGCTGTCATCCTAAGTAGCCTATAGACAGTAAAACCACACAAGGCAGACACACAAAAACAGCCCACATACACAGAAAACCCTACGAGGTATGTTTACCACAACCCCCCCCCCAAAAGAGCCAACGGCCACAAATCCAAACAAACATTATGGACTACAACTCCCATGATCCCCCACTCCAGCCCCCTCTGGCAGTTTAGAGTGTCGGAATGTTGGTGGTGCTGGCCAATTAGAGGCATTATGCAAATACTCCCTCAGGAAGGAAAGGATAGAAGGATGGAGTGAAGGAAGGAAGGAAAGAAGGGAGAAGAAAGGAAGGAAAAAGGAAGGATAGCAGGAAGGAGGGGAGGGAAAGGAAGAAAAGGATAGGAGTGAAGGAAGGAAGGAAAGAAGGGAGAAGAAAGGAACACAGAAACATACACATATATACATGCACAGAAATATACAAATATACACATACACACATACATAAACAAACCTGTACTTACACACATCAACACATATACAAACACACATATATACATAAGTACACACATATACACGCATACACATATACACATATACATAACTACACACACAGTCCCCAAGTTAAAAAAATCCCACAGCAACGCGTGGCCGGGTCAGCTAGTTATCTATATATATAAAATCCTTCATGTCGTGGTGAGGGGTTTATAGACAGCAAAACCACATAACGCAGAAACACCAAATTAGGCCACACAACCCCCCCACACCACAAGGAGTGTTTAGCACTCCAAAAAACCCCCAAAATTACTAGGCAACACACAAAAAAACCTGAAAACATGGGGGACTAATCAAATCACTTGGGGTATTTTGGAGCACGACTGAGAAGGAGAAGAAAGAGAAGAAGAAGAAGGGAGCCCAGCTCTGCTTGTCTGGTTGATCAACAGGACTTGCTTTGTGAATTGCAATCTGTTGAAGAGGGAATTGTCCACATTATTATTATTACTATTATACAATTATAATAATTATATAATAATGTGGACAATTATATTATTATATATTATTATTCCTCCAGTGGGGAAGTTTGGGTGCAGAACAATAAGGGGGGGGGGAGGCCAAGTGGCCTCCACACCGGTGTCCGTCCCCAGCCGTAAAGCAATAGGGTTGAGTTTTTCTTGCTGCAGGAAAAGGAAAACATGGCTGGCTTCTTTGAAACGGGACAGCAACACCTTCTACAAGGACCGCCTCTCACGCATGCCTTCGTTTTGCTTTGCTTCCCACCCTTGTCACCACAGGTACCTTGATGATCCTGAAGTCGGCCTGCAGCAACAACCCCAGCTACATCGACAGGCTCATTTCGGTCTTCATGAGGTCCCTCCAGAAGATGGTGCGCGAGCACTTGAACCAGCAGTCGCAAGCGGGGACTCCCGAAGCAAACACAGGTAACTCTGCCCTGCCGCCGCCGCCATGTTTCCAAGGTGGAATTGCCTAGTGTGTTGTCGTGTGGTTTCCAGCTGTGTGGCCAACGTGTTCTAGTCTCCTGGTGTTTCTCTTGCATCGTTCTGTGGCTAAAAGCATCTTCAAAAATTATGTTGGAGGTGTATCTATCTATTAGGCATGGTTTAGAACCCAAAAATGGCGATTCTAAAATCAAATGGGGGGGGGGGGTGATTAGTAAAAGAAAGACTTGCAAAAAATTTTCCAAAAATTTCTAAAATGTAACTTAATTACTAACGAAATTAGTTAGTAGTTCGTATGCCAGCGCATGCGCATTCAGATGAGTTTTTGGCCTACAACTCCCAGAAATCCTAACAGCTGGTAAATTGGCTGGGATTTCTGGGAGTTGTAGGCCAAAACTTGAATAAATCACACTGAATTCTAGATGGGACTCTCCAAATAGGAAGGAGGGAGGGAAGGAGGGAGGGAGCGGGTATTCTATTCTTGGAAGCAGCAAAAGAAAAGGAGGAGGAGCCCCCCCTGGCTCCTCGCTGCCTCTCTCTCACCCCGATCCCGAGGGAGCGAGGGCCCAAGTTTGCCCAGGCTGGTCATATACCTACATTCCATGCACATGCAATAATACAGCAGTAATAACAATGGGTATAAGAAGAGGTAAAATTCAAACCGAAGTATTCTGACTGGTCCCTCCTCATGCGGTGGAACGGGCTCTTCTCTGTGAGCAGGGGGAAAGCCAGCGTTTTCTGCTTAGGTGCACACACATACATATTCTTTGGGGGATTTGCTGCAGAATCTTCTCTGTGAGCCCGGGATTCTGCAGCAACCCCCCAAGAATATGTATGTGTGTGCTCCCAAGCAGCAAACGCTGGCTTTTCCGGCTCACAGAGAAGAGCCCGTTTGCACCGCATGAGGCAGGGACCAGTCAGAATACTTCGGTTTGAATTTTACCTCTTGTTATTGTTATGACTGCTGTATTATTGCATGTGCATGGGATGTAGGTATGACCAGTTGGATTACTTATAATATTAGGCACGTACAGTCATTCTATGATACATGAGGTTGGTTTCTCACCCCAATACTCTTTGACGCTTTAGATCCTGGCAGGGCAGGAGAGGCAGGAAGCCTGGAAAAATGTAAACAGAGAGGTTTACTCAGAGTAAATCAGCAAAGGAGGGCCCTTCATCCAAAGTGCCCTCCTTTGCAGATTTACTCCTGAGTAATCTCTCTGTTTACATTTTTTCCAGGCTTCCAGCCGAAAGAAGGAGCGAAGTTTAGGGCTTGCCTTGCCATAATACTTATTGGCAAGGGAGGCGGGAGGGTGGTGAGAGAGAAGGGTGCCCCCCTTACGACCTAATAACGACACTTAAGAAAATCCTGGCCCCGGTTCGAAAAAGAAAGTCCACTTCCTGGTTGGCGTTCAGGGCGGAAATACTCGAAAGTAGCATTTCTTACGAATTTCTTACGAAACGAATCATTTTCATAACTTTTTTCTCATGCCTAGTATCTATCTATCCCTGTGGAATAATGTCCAGGGTGGGAGGAAGAACCCACCTTGATCAACCAAGTGCGAAGGGTGTCGTGAGCATGTCTGTTTCCCAAGTGTTAAGTGGGATCCACCCACGAGCATGTGAGGACCTGAGAAGATTGCATAGTCAAAAGTGAGGGCATCTGCCTGGAAGCAGCCTGGCCTTCGTTCCCTTGGAGAACCACTTTAAGGGGACCGGATGCCCTCCATAACATCATTCCTCACGCACCTGCTTTTTCCTCACCTTATCTTTAAACCTCGCCTTATCTTTAACCCTCTGCATGCAAGCAGGGACTCCCGAAGCAAACACAGGTAACTCTGCCCTGCTGCCACCGCCGCCATTATTTTGTCCTCTCTCTCTCTCTCTCTCGCTCTCTAGTGACCTGCTGATAGGTCATCAGTAAGGGACACTGGATTTGCAGTGGCACTAGCTGATGCAACCCCTTTGCATCAAAACCCTCACATGGTTTTGACTCACCCTCTTGGGCAGGGGTCGGGAACCTTTTGGACTCAGAGAGCCATAAAAGCGAAATATTTGGAAATGTATTTCAGTGAGAGCCGTATAATATATATAATATTTATTATAAGACTGAATTCAACTCAATGTGAGTCTATACGTACGTACGATGAGACAAGGATTCCCCCTTTTGCAGAATGAGGGGACACTTCAGACCTGTCTCTGCAAAAGGCACGCTCAGGACTCTGGGAAGGAAGAGAAGGCGGAAGGAAGAAAGGAAGGAAGGAATGGGGAAAGAAAGATAGAAAAAAAAAGAAAGAGTAAGGAAATAAAGGAGGAAGGGGAGAGGAAGAAAGAGAAGAAGAACCAACTATGGAAAAGGAAGGAAAGAAAAGCAGGAGAGAGACAAGGAGGGGAAAAGAAAGAAGGTAATGGGAAGGGAGGAAAGGAAAGGGAGTGAGGAAAAAGTCAAAGAATGAAGGGAAAAGAAGAAAATAAAGAAAAGGAGAGCGGGAAGTGAAAAGAAAGGAAGGAGAAGGAAAGGTAGACTTGGGGGGAAAAAGAATAGAAGAGGAAAGAAGGAAGGTGAGAGGGAGGGATAAGGAAGGAGAGAAGGAAAGGGTGAAGGAGAAAAAAAGGAAAGAAGAGGGAGGGAGAATGGAGGAAAGAAGGAAGAGAGGGAGGGAAAAGGAAGGAGAGAAAGAGGAGGAAAGGGTGAAGGGGAGAAAGGAAGGAAGAGGGAGAATGGAGGAAAGAAGGAAGGGGAGAGGGAAAAGGAAGGAGAGAAGGAAAGGGTGAAGGGGAGAAAGGAAGGAAGAGGAAGGAAGGAAGAGGGAGAATGAAGGAAAGAAGGAAGGGGAGAGGGAAAAGGAAGGAGAGAAGGAAAGGGTGAAGGGGAGAAAGGAAGGAAGAGGAAGGAAGGAAGAGGGAGAATGAAGGAAAGAAGGAAGGGGAGAGGGAAAAGGAAGGAGAGAAGGAAAGGGTGAAGGGGAGGAAGGAAGGAAGAGGAAGGAAGGAAGAGGGAGAATGAAGGAAAGAAGGAAGGGGAGAGGGAAAAGGAAGGAGAGAAGGAAGGAATGGAACAGGAAGGAAGGAACAAAGAAGGAGGGAGGAAAGCAGGTAGGGAGAGAGGGTGGGAAGAAAAGGAAAGGAAGAGAAAGGAAGGGGGAGGAGGGCGTGGCGCCAAGGCGGGCCTTGGTGTCGACTTCGGCGAGGCAGTCCCTCCGCAGCGAGGCCCGGTCCGTTTTGCATCTCTTCTGCTGCGTGTGGTGGAATACATTCCCATTGGCCCGTTGAGCATGGTTTAGGGGGTTCGGTTCACCTTGGAGGAGGCAGGGCTGCAGGTCCTGTTGACGCGGTCTGCCAGGGCTTTAGTTCTTCTCTTTGTGTCGTCCCGGAGACACAACACCCCAGCATGTATTTAAGTTGTTCATGATCGGACGTTGCGCATAATTGCATTCTGATTCTGCCCGTAGCTGGTACGAGCGAGCTGGTCATGCTGAGCCTGGATTTGGTGAAAACCCGCCTGGCGGTGATGAGCATGGAAATGAGGAAGAACTTCATCCAAGCGATTCTGACCTCTCTCATCGAGAAATCGAACGACGCCAAAATCCTTCGGGCGGTGGTGAAAATCGTGGAAGAGTGGGTGAAAAACAACGCTTCCTTGGCTGCGAACCAGGTGAGCTTGAGCATTATCATCTTCTAATATGAAACAGAAACACCTAAGAATGAGGGAGCGCCTTCCGCGGGGCATTGGGGGAACGAGGGAGCGCCTTCCGCGGGCGCTGCGCGGGAATGAGGGAGCGCCTTCCGCGGGGCTTTGCGGGAACGAGGGAGCGCCTTCCGCGGGGCATTGCGGGAATGAGGGAGCACCTTCCGCGGGGCATTGCGGGAACGAGGGAGCGCCTTCCACGGGGCGTTGCGGGAACAAGGGAGCTCCTTCCGCGGGGCATTGCGGGAACGAGGGAGCGCCTTCCGTGGGGCATTGCGGGAATGAGGGGGCGCCTTCCGCGGGGCTTTGCGGGAACGAGGGAGCGCCTTCCGCGGGGCATTGCAGGAAAGAGGGAGAGCCTTCCGGGGGCCTTGCGGGAATGAGGGAGCGCCTTCTGCGGGGCGTTGCAGGAACGAGGGAGCGCCTTCCGCGAGGCAGTGTGGGAACAAGAGAGCGCCTTCCGCGGGGCATTGCGGGAACGAGGGAGCGCCTTCCACGAGGGAGTGCCTTCCGCGGGGCATTGTGGGAACAAGGGAGCGCCTTCTGTGGGGCATTGCAGGAACGAGGGAGAGCCTTCCGCCTTCGAGGGAGCGCCTTCCGGGGCATTGCGGGAAAGAGGGAGAGCCTTCCGGGGGCCTTGCAGGAATGATGGAGCGCCTTCTGCGGGGCGTTGCAGGAACGAGGGAGCGCCTTCCGCGAGGCAGTGTGGGAACAAGAGAGCGCCTTCCGCGGGGCATTGCGGGAATGAGGGAGCGCCTTCCACGAGGGAGTGCCTTCCGCGGGGCATTGTGGGAACAAGGGAGCGCCTTCCGCGGGGCATTCTTGGGAACGAGGGAGCGCCTTCCGCGGGGCATTGCAGGAACGAGGGAATGCCCCGTGGAAGGTGCTCTTTCGTTCCTGCAATGCCCCGAAGGCTCTCTCCTCCCGCAATGCCCGCGGAAGCGCTCCCCGTTCCCGCAATGCCCCACGGAAGGCTCTCCCTCGTTCCCGCAATGCCCCGCGGAAGTCGCTCCCTCATTCCCGCAATGCCCCGCGGAAGGCTCTCCCTCGTTCCTGCAATGCCCCGCGGAAGGCTCTCCCTCGTTCCCGCAATGCCCCGCGGAAGGCGCTTTCTCATTCCCGCAATGCCCCGCGGAAGGCTCTCCCTCGTTCCTGCAATGCCTGGCGGAAGGCTCTCCCTTGTTCCCGCAATGCCCTACGGAAGGCTCCCCCTCGTTCCCGCAATGCCCCGCGGAAGTTGCGCCACGTGCAGGGCAGAAACGCCCCATCCGGCTGCGATCAACCTCCTTTCGACCCGCCATAGACTGGTCGATCGCCATCGACTTGGTGGGCAGCCCTGACGTAGACCACGCTGCGTTATTGTCCTTCTCTCGCCTTGGCCTGAAACCCTTAATTTAAATGGCTAACGGGATCGCTGCTCTTCCGATACAATCCTCTATTTGCGTGTCACTCCAACTCTCCAGCTGACCCTCTTGACCTTTCCCGCCCCCTCCCGACAGACGCCCACCCTCCGAGAGAAGTCCATTCTGCTGGTGAAGATGATGACCTACATGGAGAAGCGCTTTCCGGAGGACCTTGAGTTGAACGCCCAGTTCCTGGACCTCGTTAACTACGTCTATAGGTAAATTGCAGCCATTAATCACCCGGTTCAGCTTCCTGGTTCGTAATGTGTGCCGGAGAGGAACGCTCAATGCCTCGCCATCCATCTTTTGGAGCTCCTCGAAGGGCACGGGGGCCAAAATCTCAAGGCGCCACGCGTCCTTCTCTCCGGTCAGACCCCAACTCCATCTCATCCATTCGTTCTCGGCACCCGTCACATCGCACCCCGTTTCCCGAATAGTGATATCACTGCCGGAAATTATTCAGCGTGTGCCATAAATAATAATGGATTGCCGAAGTTAATGTTTTCCATTTTCTAATAGCTTGCTAAATTGGATTTTTATATATATATATTTGGTAATTGGTTAAATCCACTTCTTTGTTTGTCCTTAATGGAGTTCTTTAAAAACCCTTAATTGCTATTTCACAAATACTTGGCGGGTTGGATCTCTATTCCGATCGTGTGTTGCAAAAACGTGCCGTGGCGCGCGCATTCCCAGTTATAAATGTATGCATTTTAATGTATATTTGGTAGAAATACATTTAAATATGTTCCTTGCATAGAAAGACATTTTTATTTTTTATTTTTGTGGGATTTTGACCATGTTTATGTGTTTTAATTATCCTGCAACCCGCCTTGAGGCAAGAGGTCAGATGGGTCAAGAGGTCAGGTGGGTCAAGAGGTCAGATGGGTCAAGAGGTCAGGTGGGTCAAGAGGTCAGGCGGGTCAAGAGGTCAGGCGGGTCAAGAGGTCAGGCGGGTCAAGAGGTCAGGTGGGTCAAGAGGTCAGGCGGGTCAAGAGGTCAGGTGGGTCAAGAGGTCAGGCGGGTCAAGAGGTCAGACGGGTCAAGAGGTCAGGCAGGTCAAGAGGTCAGGTGGATCAAGGGGTCAGGCGAGTCAAGAGGGCAGATGGGTCAAGAGGTCAGGTGGGTCAAGAGGTCAGGCGGGTCAAGAGGTCAGGCGGGTCAAGAGGTCAGGTGGATCAAGAGGTCAGGTGGGTCAAGAGGGCAGACGGGTCAAGAGGGCAGGCAGGTCAAAAGGTCAGGCAGATCAAGGGGTCAGGTGGATCAAGAGGTCAGGCAGGTCAAGAGGGCAGACGGGTCAAGAGGTCAGGCAGGTCAAGAGGTCAGGCTGGTCAAGAGGTCAGGCTGGTCAAGAGGTCAGGTGGGTCAAGAGGTCAGGCAGGTCAAGAGGTCAGGTGGATCAAGAGGTTGGGCGGGTCAAGAGGTCAGGCGGGTCAAGAGGTCAGGCGGGTCAAGAGGTCAGGCGGGTCAAGAGGTCAGGCTGGTCAAGAGGTCAGGTCAAGAGGGCAGGGGTCAAGAGGTCAGGTGGATCAAGGGGTCAGGTGGATCAAGAGGTCAGGCAGGTCAAGAGGGCAGATGGGTCAAGAGGTCAGGCAGGTCAAGAGGTCAGGCTGGTCAAGAGGTCAGGTGGGTCAAGAGGTCAGGCGGGTCAAGAGGTCAGGCGGGTCAGAAATAACATGATTATTAGCAGCATTCATCTTGTTATTATTATTGGTATTATTGGGAAACTCAGCCCTTCTGCGTTCTCAATTTGGCGATTTGAACACAGCAACTCCATGACCCACGTGTGACCCCGCTGTTCGGGGGCATTTTCCTGTTTACTGTATGAGCTGGACGTTTGGGTCCCATGCTTCGGAGTCCCCAAAACATGGATGTGGCTCAAGCCAAAATGATACACCCTCCAACTTTGCCTTCCCGAAATGTGCCACGTGTCAACACCAGGCGTGGGCAAAATTGGGCCTTCCTTCCAGGGGCTTTGGACTTCAACTCCCACAACACCATGGGTATGCAAATGATCCCTTGATTGACTGGTGCGTCCCGTTCCCAGAGGACAAAGGCCTGGGCCAACTTGGGCCCTCCCTCCAGGATGAAAGGGTAGAAGAGAAGGAAGAGAGGAAGGAAGGAGGAGAGGAAGGACAGAAGAGAGGAAGGAAGGAAGAGAGGAAGGAAGGGCAAAGAGAGGGAAGATAGGGAGGGAAGGAGGAAGGAAAGACGAAAGGAAGGGAAGGGTGAAGGGGTGGGAGAGGAAGGAAGGAAAGAAAGAAGGAAGGAGGGAGAAAGAGGGAAAATAGGGAGGGAAGGAGGAAGGAAAGATGAAAGGAAGGGAAGGGTGAAAGGGTGGGAGAGGAAGGAAGGAAAGAAAGAGAAGGAAGGAGGGAGAAAGAGGGAAAATAGGGAGGGAAGGAGGAAGGAGAGAGAGAAGGAAGAAAGGACAAAGGGAGGAAAGATAGGGAGGGAAAGAAGGAAAGAAGGGAAGGAAGGGTGGAAAGAAAGAGAGAAGGAAGAAAGGACAAAGAGATGGAAAATAGGGAGGGAAGGAGGAAGGAAAGACAAAAGGGAGAGAAGGACAAAAGGGTGGAAGAGAAGGAAGGAAGGAAGGAAGGAAGGAGAAAGAAGGCGGGACAAAGAGGGAAGATAGGGAAGGAAGGAAGGAAAGAGAAGGAAGGAAGGAAGGAAGGAAGGAGGGAGGGACAAAGAGAGGGAAGATAGGGAAGGAAGGAAGGAAAGAGAAGGAAGGAAGGAAGGAGGGAGGGACAAAGAGAGGGAAGATAGGGAAGGAAGGAAGGTCAAGGGAGGGAAGGATGGAAGAAAAGAGAAAAGGAAGAAAGGACAGAGGGAAAATAGGGAGGGAAGGAGGAAGGAAAGACGAAAGGGAGAGAAGGACAAAAGGGTGGAAGGGAAGGAAGGAAGGAAGGAAGAAGAAGGCGGGACAAAGAGGGAAGATAGGGAAGGAAGGAAAGAGAAGGAAGGAAGGAAGGAGGGACAAAGAGAGGGAAGATAGGGAAGGAAGGAAGGTCAAGGGAGGGAAGGATGGAAGAAAAGAGAAAAGGAAGAAAGGACAGAGGGAAAATAGGGAGGGAAGGAGGAAGGAAAGATGAACGGGATTGAAAGATGAAAGTGTGGAAGAGAAGGAAGGAAGGAACAAGGGAAGGAAGGAAAGAGAGGAAGGAAGGAGAGACAAAAGGGAGGGAAGGAAGGAAAGAGAAAGGACAAAGAGAGGGAAAATAGGGAAGGAGGAAGGAAAGACGAAAGGGAGGGAAGGAGAGAAGGACGAAAGGGTGGAGGAGAAGGAAGGGAAGGAGGAAGGAAAAAGAGAAGGAAGGCCAAAAGGGTGGAAGAGAAGAAGAAAGAGACAGGGAAGGAGGAAGGAAAGAGAGCTGGAAGGAAAGATAGGACGGTGAGAGAGAGAGAGAGGAGGGCCTGAGAAAAGAACCCCGGGGCTGCATCTGGCCCCCGGGCCTTGCTGTGCCCACCCTTGGGCTAACGTGTCCAGTTCCAAAGGCATGAGCCAACTTCGACCCTCCCTCCAGGTATTTTGGACTTCAGCTCCCATCATTCCTAACAGCCTCAGGCCCTTTTCTTTCCACTTAAGCGCCCGGGCGGGCGCGGGCGGACCTGAGGCTTAGGAATTATTAGTTTTAATTTTTTAAAAACTTTTTCAGGTGGTAAACAAACCTTGTTGGGTTGTGTGTGTATGTGGCCTGGTTTGGTGTGTCGGTGTTGTGTGGTTTTGCTGTCTATAAGCTACTAAGCACGACAGCTCTAATTTTATATATATAGATTATTATTATTACTATTATTACTATTATATATATATATATGTACTAGCTGTACCCGGCACGCGTTGCTGTGCCCTATTTAGGAGATGCGAGAAAGTCTGTGGGAAGTGATTTGGGTGTTTGTGTTTGTGCCTCAGCCCTTTGCCTTATCCTCCTCTGACAGTTTATTATGGGTCGGAATGTTCATGTTGGCTGGCCAGTACAGCAGTTATGCAAATCCTCCCTTATTGGCAGCCAATCATGTTGTCAGAATGTAGAGGCTGGGGGAGTCGTTGGCAGCCCCGAAGGATGCTGGGAAATGTAGTTGTTTTTTTCGTTGTTTTGGGGGCCTTTTAGGTTTTGGGGGAAAGTTTCTTTGCTACAAACGTACCTTGCTTGAGGCCTATTTCTGTTGGCAAGTTTGGTGTCTCTGCGTTGTAAGGTTTCTCTGTTTGGGACGGTCTTTCCATGACGACCCTTCCTTTATATATATAGATAACCCACTTGATCCATCAGGAAGCGCCAGTGCCCTTCCGCACCGCGTGGGCCATTTAGTATTTTGGAATATCCCAGATTTTGAAATTGTAGGCTAGAGACATTGCGCTTGTTGTCCTTTGTCGTATCTGGATCTTGAGACCGGCCGTTGCTGTCCAAAGCTTCTCTCCAAAGGCCGGCAGCATCTCAGTGGGTGCCGGAGGCGGGACACAGCGCATGCTTCACTTGCAGAGGGCATGCTTTCCCCTTTTATGGGAGGGAGCCCTTCTCTATCAAGCACATAAACCTATTTATTTGCCTTTCATTGAATCAGGCCACTGATGGATTGTTTGCCCAGGCGGCGCCGCGGTGCTCTCCTCCCTCCGGGGCCTCCCAACGAGATGTTTTCTTGTCGCCTCCGATTATTTTGAACGAAGCCACTGCCAAATGTCTTTCCCGAGGCCTTTTGTAGGCCTACCTAGATATCGGGATTCTTATTGAGCCTCATTATGATTATATAGAAGCACGTTCCGGAATGTTCTTCCTAAGATAATTGCACTCTTCTCTTGAGAGAAGAAGCTGAGCATTCCTAGGCCAGAATTACACATAATAATAATAATAATATATTTTATTTATACCCTGCTTTATCTCTCCCAAAGAAGACTCGAAGTGTATTATAATATATTATAATATATTATTAATACAGTGTCCCTACTTCACGGATTTTGCCTTATCGCAGGTGGCCCTGGAATGGAAAACCCGTGATAAGCGAGGGAACACTGTACACCCCGCTTTATCTCTCCCGAAGGAGACTCTAAGCATCTTAACATGAAAGCATTGTAATGTAGTAGTAGCAGCAGACTATTAAGAATAGTAGTAATACCGTGTTTCCCCGAAAGTAAGACAGCGTCTTACTTTCTTTTCTCCCCGAAAAGTCCCCTTACGTCTTACTTTCGGGGTACGTCTTATATAAACTAAGACGTACCCCGTCGCCGCCGCCGTCACGCCGCCGCAACTGGCCCCGCAACTGGCCGCAGGAACGTCTACAGGCGCCTCTTGCTCTCTTCCCCCTCCCTTTCTTCGTCCAAGAAGGGAGGGGGAAGAGAGCAGGAGGCGGGGCGGCGGCGCACGCACAGGAACATCGCCCGCCTCCTCTTCCTTCTCCCCCACTCGTCCTTCGAGCTCACCAAGAAAGGGAGGGGAGCAGAAGGAGGACGTGAAGCGGCGTCACGTCAGAGGCTTCGCCCCGCCTCCTGCTCCTTCTTCCCCCCCCTTCGTTCACTCGAATGGACGAAGGGGGGGGGGGAAGAGCAGAAGGCGGCGCGAAGCGGCGTCACGTCAGAGGCCAGGCCTCTGACGCAACGCCGCTTCACCCCCGCCTGCGGCTCCTCTCCCCCTCCCTTTGTGAGCTCGAATGGGCGGGGGGGAGAGGAGCAGGAGGCAGGGCGAAGCCTCTGACGTGACGCCGCCTCGCCCCGCCTCCTGCTCTTTCTTCCCCTTCCCTTCGTGAGCTCGAATGGAGTACGGCTTACATACGGGTACGGCTTACATTAGCTGACCCGCTGACACCCCGATACGTCTTACAATCGGGGGTGTCTTACTTTCGGAGAAACACGGTAGATAAATATATTGTATTAATATATATATAATATATATATCTATATATATAAAAATAGAGCTGTCGTGCCGAGGAGCTTATAGACAGCAAAACCACATAACGCAGCCACTCCAAAAACAACCCACAAAATCCACCATGGAACGAGGTACCGAGTTTCCCCGATAGTAAGACACCCCGATTGTAAGACGATCGGGGTTTCAGGGGGTCGGCTAATATAAGCCGTACTCGAAAGTAAGACATATTGCCGCCCCCGCCGCCGCCACTCACCGCTGCCGCCACGCCCACACCGCCGCCACCACGCCCACACCGCCGCCGCCGCAACCGGCCCCATCGGCGCGCACACCTCTGCGGCGCACCTTTCTGTAGGTGCTTCTGCGCGTGCGCAGCCTGCGGCGGTGGGGGCGTGGCGGCGGGGGGGCGGCAATATGTCTTACTTTTGGGGTTAGCCGACATAGTGGGGCTTTTGGGGATAAAAAGAAAGTAAGACACTGTCTTACTTTCGGGGAAACACGGTATGTTTACCACCCAGAAAATTCCCCAAAAACTCAGACAACCATCAAAAAACCCAAAAAACCTGGGGAACTACAATTCCCATGATCCCCCGCACCAGGGCTGTACGGCGCATGCTCGAACATACAACCCGTGCTTCCTGGGCCCCTCTCCCCTCCCCCCCAACAAAAAACCCAACCGGCAGTTGGGTGGAACGGGGGACGTGCGCCGCACACAGACCTCCCCAACCGTGTGCGTGCGCCCTGGCCAAGCTGGAACCATTCACGTGCTGCAGACGGGCAAAAGAGGGAGGCCTCTGGGGCGAGTGAGGCCTCCTCCTCTTCCTCCTCCTGGCCTTTGCATCGGAAGCGGGGAAGGAAGCTTGGGGCCAACTTGGGCTCTCCCCTCCTAACAGCCCCCTCTGATGCCAAGGCCCCTGGGAGAGGCCCCGCCCACGAAGAACAGAGTGAACGGCCTGGTGTGTCCCCGCGAAAAGAGTCCCCCCTTCATTAAGTTAATGAAGCCTTACTGTCAATTTTGGGCGTGGTCTGTGATTTGTAGGGGTGTAAATTTTCTGTGGGAAGTGAATGGGGTGTGTGTGTTTGTGCCTCAGCCCTTTGCCTTATCCTCCTCTGACAGTTTATTATGGGTCGGAATGTTCATGTTGGCTGGCCAGTACAGGAGTTATGCAAATCCGCCCTTATTGGCAGCCAATCATGTTGTCAGAATGTAGAGGCTGGGAGAGTCGTTGGCAGCCCCGGAGGATGCTGGGAAATGTAGTTGTTTTTTTACTCGTTGTTTTGGGGGCCTTTTAGGTTTTGGGGGGAAAGTTTCTTTGCTACAAACCTACCTTACTTGAGGCCTATTTCTGTTGGCAAGTTTGGTGTCTCTGCGTTGTAAGGTTTCTCTGTTTGGGACTGTCGTTCCATGACGGGAACCCCTTTATATAATAGATATATATCTCCACAAAACAGCGAGTCCGCGTAAAGCGAACCACGAAGTTGCAAGGGAACACTGTAAATATTATAATCATCATCATCTCCTTGGGATGTCCATGCGTGTATTTAATTCTCCTTTCAGCCTGATCAGAATGCCTTTTCCTCACCCGACCTCCCCAGTTGTCTCCCAGTTGTTGCTTTCGAAAGCCTTCTCTGCATCTCCGAACTGTCCTTTCAAGTCGACGCTTCGCTTCCTTTGCAGGGACGAGAGCCTTTCCGGGAGCGAACTGACGGCCAAGCTGGAGCCGGCCTTCCTCTCGGGCCTGCGGTGCGCTCAGCCGCTCATCAGGGCCAAGTTCTTCGAGGTCTTCGACAACTCCATGAAGCGCCGCGTCTACGAGCGCCTGCTGTACGTCACCTGCTCCCAAAACTGGGAGGCAATGGGAAACCATTTTTGGATCAAGCAGTGCATCGAGGTAGGGCTGCCTGCCTTAAGTACTCTTTACTACAGCACGGTTACTCACAACCTGTGTGTGTGTCTATCTATCTATATAATAAAAGTCAGTGTTTGCAGTGGTGCGGAGGGAGGAATATGTGGCAGCGTTTCGATTGGTTGCCACTGTGGGATTATTTGCATAAAGGACTCTGATTGGCCAGCCTCCGACACTCTAAGGCACCAGATTATTTGCATAAAGGACTCAGATTGGCCAGCCTCAGAACTCCAACAATCTAAGGCACCAGATAGACGGCATTGGTTGCCACCGAGGAACTATTTGCATAAAGGACTCTGATTGGCCAGCAAAACAGAATGCAACTGAATGCTTGAGTTAGCCAAATGACTTTTTTTTTCAGTTGGAAATGGAATGTTCATCTTCTGGGAGGTGCAGAGGTGCCAAGGAATATGTGACAGCCTTTCGATAGGTTGCCACTATGGGATTATTTGCATAAAGGACTCTGATTGGCCAGCCTCAGAACACCAACATTCTACGGCCCCAGACAGAGGGGATTGGTTGCCACTGAAATGGTATTTGCATAAAGGACTCCGATTGATCATTCTCTGGATGAGGGTGGCAGTGGTCTCGGAAGGTGAGTGAAGGTACTTCAAGTCCCGTCATCTGTGGCCCATCCTCCTTGAAACAGCACCAGGGTGTAGAGTGGGTCAAGGGGGCTCTGGGTGCTAATTTTGGTCTGTATTGGTCATTAGGTGAGGGTCGCGTTGTGAAGTGGGCCATTGGGCCCCTGTGTGCCAAGTTTGGTCCTGATCCGTCACTGCTGTGGGCCGCAGTGTCTGACTGCCTGAGGCCTTTCCTTTTTCCTCCGAGTCACCTTAGAATGTTGGAATGTGGATGGCCAATCGGAGTCCTTTATGTAAATACCATTTCAGTGGCAACCAATCCCCTCTGTCTGGGGCCATAGAATGTTGGAATTCTGAGGCTGGCCAATCAGAGTTCTTTATGCAAATAATCCCATAGTGGCAACCTATCAAAACGCTGTCACATATTCCTTGGCACCTCCGCACCTCCCAGAAAATGAACATTCCATTTCCAACGGGAAAAAAATCTGTCATTTGGCTAACTCAAGCATTCAGTTGCATTCTGTTTTGCTGGCCAATCAGAGTCCTTTATGCAAATGTTTCCTCAGTGGTAACCAATGCCGGAAGAGGTGAGTCTTGTTCTAATGAGGTTATTTTTATTTTGTCCAAAAATAAACAGCTTCTGTTGGCCGTGTGTGAGCGGAACACGACCATCGGGACCAGTTGCCAAGGCGCCATGCTCCCGTCCATCACGAACGTGATCAACCTCGCGGACAGTCACGACCGGGCCGCGTTTGCGATGGTGACCCACGTCAAGCAAGAGCCCCGCGAAAGAGAAAACAGCGAGTCCAAGGAAGAGGTAACGATTTCTCATTACTACTCGGGTTGCCACCTGTCCCGTATTATACGGGACATCCCGTATTTTGGCTCTGGATTTCGCGTTCTGGATTTTCAGCTCCTGTCCCGTATTATACGGGATGAAATTCAGAGCAAAAATACGCAGGTAACAACAACCATCATCATCATAATAATAATACCAATAATAGATACATCACTGCTTTGAGCAGGGTATAAATAAATATAAACATTTATATATGTATAATGTAATATATAATCTATATATATAAAATGGTAGCTGTCGTCCTAAGTAGCCTATAGACAGCAAAACCACACAAGGCAGACACACAAAAACAGCCCACATACCCTCAAAACCGCAGGAGGTATGGTTACCACCCGAAAAAAAAATAAATTAAACAACAAGGTCAAAAATACAAAAATAAAAAGAACTACAACTCCCATGATCCCCCATGCTAATGCAGCACAGCGCATGCGCATAAACAACTCCCACGTGTGCAAAACGGTTTTCCTCTCCCCCGGCCACCACTGAGAAAATGAGAAGAGGGCCCGCCATCTTCCCACAGGTCCGCAGCTCCACTGCTGCCTCGGCCTACCCTACCTCTCTCCGGCTTACCCGCGAACAGTGGGTAATGGTTGGCGGCAGTGTAGGCTGATGCAGACCTACAAGGAGGAAGGAGGCCCACTGTCCTCGAATGCTGTCCCCTTGGACCGGCTTCCCTCTCCCCTCCTCCTGACCCAAACACCGGCCAGCAGGGTGAGTGTCTGTCTGGTTACCACAGCTGCCTGGCACAGGCACAAAAGGAGGAGAAGGTCCCGCCAACTTCGGGGCCTCCAGTGGTGGCGCAGCCCGGGCCGCCCTCTTGCCTCCGCCGGCCTCAAAAACAGACCTCGCGGAGGGGGGGGGGGTGTCTCCGTGGGAGGGAGAAAGGAAGGAAAGGATAGAAGGAAGAATGGATGGAAGGAAGGAGGGGAGGGGAGAAGAAAGGAAGGAGGGGAGGGGAAAGGATAGAAGGATGGAGGGAAGGAAGGAAGGAAGGAAGTGAGAAGAAAGGGAGGTACACACATATACATGCAAGTACATATACACATATACATAATTACACACACAGTCCCTGAGTTACAAACATCCCACAGCAACATGTGGCCGGGTCAGCTAGTCTATATATATAATACTAGCTGTACCCGGCAGGCGTTGCTGTGCCCTATTTAGGAGATGCGAGATGTAAGGGTTGGGAATGATGTGACTTACGGTCTTGGTGGGGTCATGTAGGCATGAATGGCGCACTTTCTATGTGTGCTCCAAATGATGTCATCTGGAAGCATGAGTTGTATTGTCTTATATAGCGGAGGAAGTGTTTTGATTCTGGAGTGTCTCCGCTCAGCCAAGTCTGTCGTGGTTGTGGAGGAGTGGCAAGTGGTGGTGGAGAGACTTTACCGGCCAGGCAGCACATTCCCGGTGTTTCTGCTGGGTATTTCAGGGCTTTGCAGTGTGTGCAGATGTGCGTTAGGGTGCCAATGTCGGCCTCTGGCACCATGCTGTAGTCTTCTGCAGCGTTGTATCTGAAGGCTAGGCGGTGGAATTGGTTGTGGTGTTTTTGAAGTTTGTTTTCTGTGTTGCGACGTCGTGTTTCTGCGCTCCTTGCGCGCTGCTGTTGTGTTGCATTTCTGCGTCTTTGTTGTTCCTGGCTGCGCGCTTCTTCTTGTCGTGCAGTTCTTTGCATTTGGTTCTCAGCTGTGCATCGTGCAGTGACCTGTTGTCTGTGTCTCTGCTGCGCAGTGTGTTTCTGTTCTGGCGTTTGTTCTGCCCTTTTTTGTTTGATGTATGTAGCGTTGTGAGTGTGTCGTCCGATGCTGTTATTTTTAGAAGGCATGGCTTGTCTTTTGGGTCAGTTTATGTCTGTGTGGAAGGAATGGTTTTAGTTTGTGGTGTTTGTAGGTGTTGTGTGTACGGGTTCCCGTATGGTTGGAGGGATGGGTTGTGATTGGAAGGTGTGTTGTGTTGGGTGGGTAGGAATTTGCTGGAGAATTGCTCCCTCAGAGTTTGGTTTTGGCAGTTTAACCCTCAAACACCAACTGAAATCTCTCAGCATTCTATCCTAGCCTTGGATGGCTCTTGCCAGCGTTGCTATGGTTACAGCAGTTATGCAAATCCGCCCTTATTGGCAGCCAATCATGTTGTTCAGAATGTAGAGGCTGGGTGAGTCGTTGGCTGCCCTGGAGGATGCTGGGAAATGTAGTTTTATTTTCACTCGTTGTTTTGGGGGCCTTTTAGGTTTTGGGGGGGAAGTTTCTTTGCTACAAACGTACTTTGCTTGAGGCCTATTTCTGTTGGCAAGTATTGTCTTTCTGCGTTGTATGGTTTCTTTGTTTGAGGTATACATCACATGACGTGAGCCCATTTATATAATAGAAGAGACATGTCGTGCTGAGGGGATTATAGACAGCAAAACTGCTGAACCCACAACCACCAAACCAGGCCACACAACCCCCCACACCACAAGGTATGTTTACCACCCGGAAAATTACCCCAAAACGGACGGAAAACGGGAGGAGAGCACGAAGGAAGGGAGGGAGGGACAGGAGGAGAAATCAAGGGAAGGAAAGAAGGAGGGAAGGAAGGTAGGATGGGTGGGTGGATGGGTGGAAGGAAGGAAGGAAGGACAGAGGGGAGGAAAAAGGAAGGATAGAGAGAAGGAAGGAGGGGAGGAGAAAGGAAGGATAGCAGGAAGGCAGGGAGGGGAGAAAGGAAAGGAAGGATAGAAGTAGGGAAGAAGGAAGGTAGGATAGATGGAAGGAGGGAGGGGAGGAGAAAGGAAGGGAAGGATAGAAGGGAAAAAGGAAGATAGAATGGATGGATGGAAGGAAAGAGGGGAGGAGAAAGGAAGGATAGAAGGAGGGGAGGGGAGGAGAAAAGAAGGGAATGTAATTAATAGATACATAGTCATTTGGAGGCTCCTTGAGTGAAAAATGGGGTATAAATAAATATAATAATAATACATTCTAATACTAATACTAGATACATGGCCACTTTGAGTCTGTATAAATATAATAATAATAATAATAATAATAATAATAATGCCACCATTGAGAAGGCACTGCCCTATAAGCAACAAAGCAGAGCTTCACTAGATTACGACGTTCCCATCCTCCTCACTCAGTCAGTATATATATATATATATATACTAGCTGTACCCGGCAGGCAGTGCTGTGCCCTATTTTGGAGATGCGAGGAAGTCTGAGTATGTAAGGGTTGGAGTTGTTGTTAGTTATGGTGTTGTTGGGGCCATGGCTGTGTCGTTGTGGGTTGTTCTGGTGGGTGGGATGTTGGAGTCCTGTGGAGTTGTTGGTGTGTGGTGTTCCTGGCGTTCTGCAGAGCTTGTGGATATACAATGTTTTTTGTCTTTCCGTCTGCTGTGTTGATGTAGAGGTTGATGCTTGTGTGGGTGGGGTACTTTGGAAGTGAGTGGAGGTACTTGAAATCCCATTATCCATGGTGTGTCCTCCTCTAATCTGCCGTCGGATGGAGTGTGGGTCATGCGGGGCATTGTTTGGCAAGTTTGGTCTTTATCGGTCTTGGTTCTGGTCCACAGTGGTCTGTGGGGAATGATGGGTTTTGAAGTACTACAAATCCCATTATCCATGGAGGTACTTCAAGTCCCTTAGTCCATGGTCCACCCTCCTCCAAACTGTAGTAGAATGTAGCGTGGGTCATAGGGGCTCTGTGTGCCAAGGTAGGTTACTGTCAATTCAGGCCATACACAATGTCCCAAGAGCTGAGGCCTAGTCAGGAACAGCAAGTTAATGAAGCCTTACTGTCAATTCAGGCCGTACACAATGTCCAGTGAACTGAGGGCTAGTCGGGAGAATCAAGTTAATTAAGCCTTACTGTCAATTCAGAGCGTAAACAGCATTCCATTAAGTGAGGCCTAGTCAGGGAAATTAAGTTAATGAAGCCTTACTGTCAATTTTGGGAATGGTCTGTGATTTGTAGGGGTGTAAATTTTCTGTGGGTACTGAATTGGGTGTTTGTGTTTGTGCCTCAGCCCTTTGCCTTATCCTCCTCTGACAGTTTATTATGGGTCGGAATGTTCATGTTGGCTGGCCAGTACAGGAGTTATGCAAATCCGCCCTTATTGGCAGCCAATCATGTTGTCAAAATGTAGAGGCTGGGAGAGTCGTTGGCAGCCCCGGAGGATGCTGGGAAATGTAGTTTTTTTAACTCGTTGTTTTGGGGGCCTTTTAGGTTTTGGGGGGGAAAGTTTCTTTGCTACAAACGTACCTTGTCTGAGGCCTATTTCTGTTGGCAAGTTTGGTGTCTCTGCGTTGTAAGGTTTCTCTGTTTGGGACTGTCGTTCCATGACGGGAACCCCTTTATATATATAGATATATAGGTCAGGAATGATGACATTGTGTTCTAATGGTGGAGAATCCGAGGTTGGGAAGCGCTGCTGCGGACCAGACGCTCCCAACCTGAGGACTCCACCTGCCATGTGGGCAATGCTCCCCTACATTGTAGGTACTACCTATATCTTTTGGGTGCTTTGCCAACGTTTTTGTTGATTCTCTCTTCTCTTCCGAAGGACGTGGAGATCGACATAGAGCTGGCTCCGGGGGACCAGGCGAGCACCCCCAAGACCAAGGAGCTTTCCGAAAAGGACATCGGCAACCAGCTGCACATGCTGACCAACCGGCACGACAAATTCCTGGACTCCCTGCGAGAAGTGAAGGTGGATTCCTACGTTTCCTTCTTGGCGACATCTATTCAGGGGAGATTTGTATATAGTTTCCCTTGAGTCTGAGTATGGATAGCACCTGTGTACGAATGTGAACGCCATGCTGCAATACCTAAGCGGGTGTGATAACGGCTGAGTCACAACCATGTGAAGGTTATTGCAAAGTGTTGCTTACTGGTGACCTGTCAACAGGTGGCTAAAAAAGGACGATGAAAACAATCCATCTTCCTCTCTCCTGTGTGACTCAGTCCGAGTATCTGCCTGTGTTGTATATGACTATCTGATAAACGATTGTTTGCATGTACAAACAGGCCCAGATTACCCATAAGGCCAACCTAGGCCATGGCCTAGGGGCACAAGCCGAGTTGGGGGGGGCGCAGTTCACGGACCAAAATAATAATAATAAAAGTGTTGAAACAAATAAAAACAAGGACAACAAAGCCTCTGAACGGGCCGCTTCCCCTTTAAACATGCAAATGAGCTCCGCGGGGCGCCCGGGTGGTAATCCCTCCCTCAGCTCTCTCACATGCGACAGTCAGCCGGTCAGTCAGGGTCCCCGGCAGCCAATCAGGGGCGTGGCCCCGCCCCCTCCCTCCCTCCCTCCGCGGCTCCCAGGAGGGAGGGAGAGGGGTAACTTCAAGGAACATTCAAAACGCTTATTTTCAAATAATCTCATTCAGTTTATAACACAAATATTCGTAATCACTGTATAACATATACAAAGCTATATAGCTATATTCCATTCTACCGTATCCGGGGCGCAGCCAGGATGACGCTTTTAGTCCATTCCCCAATTTAGCAAATAAGGGTGTGAGTCCCGAACAAACATAAGTGTTCCAAATGGAAATAAACGGTTAGAGGGCAGGCGCTAGGCCAAGGTAATCCAATACCGCAGGACGAGTGAACCGAGCCGCCAATTCTGGCTCCTGGTAGTCCAATAAGGCAAGCCGACGGAAAGTCATAGAAAACACATCGGGGCCACAGATTCCGTTTCGTAAATCTTTGTCAAGGCTAGATGTCCATATTTAGGTTCATGTCCTGAAACAATTATATATACATATAAAGAATCATGGTACAGTAGCAATAGAAACATAACCCACATTATAACATTATTAAAGGCGAAATCGCAAATTAAAGCATACCATAGTATAGGAGATCCTAGCACAACCTCGTCTCGATCCGGCGAGGTGACCATAAGGTAATTTTACCTGTGAACGTACCTATTTAAATTAAATTAAAAGGGAGTGTAGGCTGACCGGCTCATTAAGGCCAAAAGGTAATTCACATTTAATTTTAATTGTCCATAAAACTTCAAGCCGACGGAGCACCTGGGAGAGGTTTCCATGTGGAGGAAACCTCCACATGAGTTTTAAAGACGCAGGGGAATGCTGTTTTTCCATGCAGTGTTGATAGAAGGGGATTTCTGTACTTTTATTATTTATCTTGCTCCGATGCTCAATAAATCTTTGTTTTAATTTTCTAATCGACATACCCACGTAGGTTTTTGGGCAGCTGCACGTGATGGCATAAATTATCCCGGAGGAAGCGCAGGTAGCGAATGATTTTACAGGAAAATTACGGTTTTTGGCTGGACTAAAAATAGATTTATCTGTGCATATATTAGAACAAACAGAGCAATTTCCACAAGGTCTGCTGCCCGGAGAAAGATTGGATTTAGCTGGTCTGATATGGTTGGCATGGGTCAGGATTTGGCCTAAGTTCCTCGTACACTTTGTACGCAATTATTGGGGGATTCCAGGCCCTATCAGAAATATCAGAAATTTTTGAATGGCCCGTATCGATTTTTTAATAATAGATGTTTAACGGTTTCGATTTTGAGGAGTTAGGGTAGTTAAGGCCAGACAAGTCTGGGGTTTAAAAAGTTCCTCTTAATTCTTAAAAGTCTTCCTGTTTTGAGGAGTGTAGTGGGAAAGTTGTACTTGAGTTTGAAGGGATGATGGCTATCAAAGTGTAGATAGGAATTAGTGCTCACAGGTTTGCGGTAGTTTTTACATCTTAAAGCACCGTCCGCTTTGGAGACTGTAAGGTCTAAGAAGTTTATCATATTTTCATCAAAGGAAAAGGTGAATGAAATCGAGTTATGCCAATTGTTCATCCAGGAGACAAATTCTTGGTGGGGTATACCCTTTTTGGCCACTAGGAAAATATCGTCAATAAAACGATAATAACGTCAGACGGTCCCCGCCCCCTTTGCAGCTGCCACCCTTTTAAGGGGAAGAGACGGGAGCGAGGAAAGGAGGTGAGGCATTTGTTCTCTTGGGAGGGGGTGGGGGTCCCCTCAGAGAGGCCCGCCTGCCTGTAGCCCCCGCTTGGGCGCCTCCGTGGCCTTGCGCGCAGAGCGACCGCTTGGCCGCCGAAGAGGAGGAGGAAGGAGCCTGGCTGGGCTTGCGGGGGGAGTTGGGGGAGGGGAAGAGTCACCACACATGGCCTGGCCCCCCTCTCCCCCCCCCAAGCTCAAGCTCTCAAGCCATCTCAAGCTCAGGACGGAGGGAAGGAAGGAGCTGATCTAATTCTGCTGCATGTAAATTATTGTGATGACAAATATTCGGGGGGGGCGCTACAAAACGGCCTTTGTTTACTAGTGATGTGGGGGGTTGGGGTAGAGGTTGTCTTAAAGGGGGCGTAATTCCAAACTTTGGCCTAGGGTGCAAAAAGGGGTTAATCCGGGCCTGAGTACAAAGAAAGTGGATCTGCATATCCTAATTGTACATTTGTATATATTGCGACGGTGAAGATTAAAGCCTCTGGATATTCAGGGTGAAACTCCGAACCTGTGAGTTTACTAAGCAGTGTGTAGGTAAGGTCAGGTGCTGTCAGTCGGACTCCGCTGATAGAAGCGTGTGCTTGCTGTGAAAGGACTCTGTTGTGTTTTGCTTGCCTCTGGAGCACTTGCTACGCAGAGCACAGCGGTTCAGCGAGGTCGCAATTCGGCAAATGATAAATCCCTTCACGTACCTGCGTCTCCCGTGACATTGCTTCGACTCCGCACATAGACAGTACAGTGCAGCTTAGAGAAGGGTTTCTTTCTTGGCTGCGTCCCAGGGTAACAGGGACATGCAGGTGTGCGTCATACAGGGTCATACAGGATGTCTCTGCTCCAATTACGACGCCATTGTTGTTATGCGTCTTTGCGTCACAAGGGGGTGCTGTTGTTCCGTCCTCATTGACGGGAGCCTTCTGTTTTTCCCCACTTCCGCATTTCACCTCGCCGGACAGCCGAACCTTTCAGACGTTGTAGGTCTGTAGAAAGCCCTTCCCCACTATTTATACGTGGTCCCCATTGTTGTTTGAACTGCTTGGGTGGGCAGTGGACTAGGCTCATATATTGTTATTATAGCTGGTCGTCCAGGCCAACTCAGGGATTGAACCAGCAACCTTCCGATTGCAGCACAGTTTGTTCTACCGCTGTGCTATCTCCCCGGCCCAACATCTATATCTATATGCGGCCACTTGCTGGTCTGGTCCGAAGCTTTGGGCTGGAATGTTATCAGTACGCTGACGACACCCAGCTCGTTCTGAAAATGGAAGGCCGGCCGGACTCCGTACCCTCTTGTTCCCAACAGTGCCTTGAAGCTGTGACTGGTTGGCTGCGTGCCAGTAGATTGAGGGTGAATCCGGCAAAGACGGAGATACTGTGGCTGGGCCGGCCGGTGGGTGGGGAGGTCCGGCTGCCTAGCTATGCCTGACACCCTCAGTTAAGAGCCTTGGGGTCGTCTTAGACCCGTTGCTGTCGATGGAAGCTCAGGTCTCCACCGTCAGCAAAACCGCCTTTTTTCACCTGCGGCAAACTAGGCGTCTGGCCCCCTACGTATCCAGAGACGACCTGGCCACGGTGCTCCAAGTCACGGTCATCTCGAGACTGGACTACTGTAACGCCCTTTACATTGGCCTGCCCTTGTCCGTGATCCGGAAACTTAAGCTCGTCCAGAATGCCGCTGCCCGACTTCTCACTGGGACTCCAGTGAGATGTCACATGACACCCATCCTCCAGCAGCTCCATTGGCTTCCGGTCGAGCACCGGATCACCTTCAAGGTGATGGTGTTAACCTTCAAGGCCTTGCATGGTCTGGGGCCGCTGTATCCGAGGGACCGTCTCCTCCCCTACCAACCCCAAAGGTCACTTCATTCCGAACAAATGAACGGGGAGTGGCGGCGTACAAGTCCAAATAATAAATAAATAAAAATAAATTTTGGAGAGGTGATGTAGCCAAAGCGAGCGTTAGATGTGAGTGAACGGGATGGTATTTCGGGTGCTTGACTGGATCCCTTCCTTCTTTCCTTCCCAGACGGGTGCGCTGCTGAGTGCCTTTGTGCAGCTGTGCCACATCTCCACCCCGTTAGCTGAGAAGACCTGGATCCAGCTGTTCTCCAGGCTGTGGAAGATCTTGTCCGATAGGCAGCAACATGTAAGTATGCGACCTTTGTAAACAACACACAAAGCAAAACAACACCAAAGGATCTCCTCGAGCAGTGACGTAACAATATTGATCATGGAGAAAATGCTGTATGATGAACATCACATAGTACCTGGTGTAACGACGCCGCTTACAGCTAGCGTCTATTTGTGTAATGATTGGAACTTAAATCTGTGCCAGGGTCGTTACCACAAATTTATGTGAGGAATTGTTTGCCACCAGTTTTTGTGAAGATCTTTTTCTTCAATCTAACTGTGGAGAACTGTGTCAGGACAGGGACCTAAACTCCCACTGACACTATTTATTAACCTTTGCTGCCACCATTCACTACACTTGGCTACTCACTGGGAAGAATGGGTTTTAGAGGCTTGTGTGTGAAGGAATCATGAGAGGAGATGTCTTTCTTGAAGAACTGTAAAGTTTATTTAAACAGTGTTTCGAGCGTGGAGGTTTCAATAGTTCAAGAGCTTAGGTGGTTACAATATCTCTTTAGGGGCACATGTCTTATGGTTACTCAGTTTCTAAACACAATGTTTCAAACACTGACTCAATAATATTATAGATATTCTGCCCCAATAGGCTTTCTATCTATCTTCTAGGTTAGCTTTCCAGCCTAACCTACAAACAGCGGTTCCTATAGGCTTTCCAAACCTAACTGCCTTTCTGCAGTATCAAAACACAGCCTTTTTCTATTTTCCTCAGAAAAGACAACAACAGCTTCTCAAACTGCCACCAGCTAGTCTCACCGCTCCTGACTAACTGAAGAATTTCAAACCTGGACATTCTAAAGCCAGTGTTAGGCTCCGCCTCCTGTTGCTATAGCAACGTAACTTTGCAGAGTTTGTGCACTGTAATATTCCCCGTTAACCCTTGGTGGTCTGTCTAACATTACATCATAAAATAAAGATAAAATCTCAATACACATAGTGACCTCATTACACCTGGGTACGAATGTGAAAGTCATGATGCAATACCTAAGGGGGTGTGGTAATGGCTGACCATGACCATGTGAAGGGTATTGCAAAGGGCTTGCGTCAGCCAATGTCGCTTACTGATGACCTCTCAGCAGGTGGCTATGTAAGGAGGTTGAAAGGATCCATCTTTCTCTCTCCCGTGTGACTCAGTCCGAGTATCAGCCTGTGTTGTATATGACTATCTGGTGACTAGTTTGCAAGTACAAAGAAAGTGGATCTGTGTATCCTAATTGTACATTTGTATATATTGCAACAGTGAAGATTAGAGCAGGGTGGGGGTCCTCAGCAGGAAGGCTCTTTTTAGCCCCCACCTCTGGTTTTTTTGGGGGGGGGCTCCTCGGTGGCGGCAAGGCTCCTTTCTCCCCCAACCCCGATTCAGTGAGCAGGGTGGGGGTCCTCAGCAGGAAGGCTCTTTTTAGCCCCCACCTCTGGTTTTTGGGGGGGGGGCTCCTCGGTGGCGGCAAGGCTCCTTTCTCCCCCAACCCCGATTCAGCGAGCAGGGTGGGGGTCCTCAGCAGGAAGGCTCTTTTTAGCCCCCACCTCTGGTTTTTTTTGGGGGGGGGCTCCTCGGTGGCGGCAAGGCTCCTTTCTCCCCCAACCCCGATTCAGCGAGCAGGGTGGGGGTCCTCAGCAGGAAGGCTCTTTTTAGCCCCCACCTCTGGTTTTTTTGGGGGGGGCTCCTCGGTGGCGGGAAGGCTCCTTTCTCCCCCAACCCCGATTCAGCGAGCAGGGTGGGGGTCCTCAGCAGGAAGGCTCTTTTTAGCCCCCACCTCTGGTTGGGGGGGCTCATTGGCGGGAAAGCTCCTTTCCCCCCCCCACCCCCGGTTTGGTGGGTGGGGGCTCCTGTTGTAATCATAATACCGCCAGCATGATTTGTGCGCGCGTGGAAAGCTGCCGCCAGGCCGTGCCTTGCAGGTGACGCCAGTGTCCTCCCTTTTTTTCCGCGCCAGGCGCTGGCGGGGGAGGTCAGCCCCTTCCTGTGCAGCGGGAGCCACCAGGTGCAGCGGGACTGCCAGCCGAGCGCGCTGAACTGCTTTGTGGAGGGCCTGTCGCAGTGCGTGCCGCCCATCCCCATCCGGCCCTGCGTGCTCAAGTACCTGGGCAAGACCCACAACCTCTGGTTCCGGTCCACGCTCATGCTGGAGCACCAGGCCTTCGAGAAGGGGCTCAGCCTCCAGATCAAGCCCAAGCAGACCGCCGCCGAGTTCTACGAGCAGGAGACCATCACCCCGCCTCAGCAGGTACGTGGCCGCTAACCTTTGACCCTTAAAGCCTCCTTTCCCACTCAGGTCCATGCAGGTCCGTGTATCTTTTGCCGATTGCGGTTTTTGTGGGGGCATTAAGAAAGGCATGACTCGCCCCCGTCTTAAATGGTTCATCATGTTTAAGAACAGGAAGGAGACAACAGGAAGTGAGAGGAATCATATGTCATACATGTATTTACGAAGGGGACTCAGAGAGGCTTACGAGATATATATGCATAAAATATATCATTAGCATACCGTGTTTCCCCGAAAGTAAGACAGCGTCTTACTTTCTTTTCCCCCCGAAAAGTCCCCCTACGTCTTACTTTCGGGGTACATCTTATATAAACAAAGACGTACCCCGTCGCCACGCCCACGCCGCCGCCGCCGTCACGCCGCCGCCGCCGCAACCGGCCCATCGGCCGCGGCACACCTCCGCGGCGCACCTTTCTGCTAGGCCTCTCTAAGGAAGGGAGGGGGAAGAGTCCCAGAGGCGTGGCTAGCGGCGCTCCGTCTGAGTGATGCGTCGCCGCTTAGCCACGCCTCTGGGACTCTTCCCCTCCCTTCGTTGGACAAGGGAGGGAAGAGGAAGAGTCCCAGAGGCGTGGCTGCGGCGACGCGTCACTCTGACGGAGCGCCACTTAGCCACGCCTCTGGGACTCTTCCCCCTCCCTTCCTTGGAGAGGCCTAGCAGAAAGGTGTGCCGTGGCCGATGGGCCGGTTGCGGCGGCGGCGGCGGCGGCGACCAGGTACGGCTTACATTTGGGGTACGGCTTACATTAGCCGACCCCTGACCCCCCCGATACGTCTTACACTCGGGGTGTCATACTTTCGGGAAAACACGGTAGTACAATATCAGTATTATATCTATATATATAAAAAGAGAGCTGTCGTGCTAAGTAGCTTATAGACAGCAAAACCGCTGAACCCACAAACACCAAACCAGGCCACAAAACT
This sequence comes from Anolis apletophallus, assembly GCA_030556195.1. Taxonomy (NCBI): domain Eukaryota; kingdom Metazoa; phylum Chordata; class Lepidosauria; order Squamata; family Anolidae; genus Anolis; species Anolis apletophallus. The sequence goes on from JARBWK010000049.1 coordinate 142,831, forward strand.
CACCGTGGAACGAGGCATGTTTACCACCAAACCCCCCCAAATTTAAAAATGAAACAACCCCCCAAAAAACCAATGGGACTACAACTCCCATGATCCCCCACGCTACTGTAGTACTGCGCATGCGCGGAAAAGCTCCCCGCGCGCGCAAACCCCTTCTCCCTCCCCCCCCAACCGCCAGCACAGAAGAAAAAGAAAGAAGGGCCGCCATCTTCCCCACGGCCCTCAGCTCGATTGCTGCCTTGGCCCGGCCTACCTCTCTCCTGCAGCGGCCAGCGGGGGAAATGTACCTCTCTGAGGGGTGCCGCCTTCGCTGTCTGCGAAACACACGAAAGGAGAGGCTGAGGTGCAAGATGGAGATGGTTTGGTCAATGATTTTCATGCAGACAAGGACAGAGAGGCCCCGGTGCAAAGAGCAGTTTCTCATGAGGATATTCCTGCTGGGCAGAGAGATGATAGGTTTACGCCCTCTCTCTGCGAGCTCTCAAGATTTGGGTTTGGACAACAATCTGACACCTGGGAATGTTAATGAGCAGCCAGATCTCTCTCTCTCTCTCGGCATTACTTTGCAAACGAAGATACTTAGGAAGGACTAATCCCACGCTTTTTACAGGCGCACTGATGACCAAAAAGGCCAATCTGAGATAGGCAAGTTTGGTTGCAGAAAGCACTGCAGAAAGTCTCCTTGGGCGATGTTGTTTCCAAGTTGCGGTTCTTTCTGCGTTGTCGTTTCTCTTCGAGGCCCGTTCGGCGTGTCTTCTCGAAAGAGGCCGCAGCATTGTGGACAGTGCGTCTCCATGCCTCCCGATGTGAGGCCAGGGTGGACCATTGTTGGTGATCAATCTGGCCGAGCCTGAGATGTTGTTTCAGGGAGTCCTTATATCTCTTTTTGGGGGCGCCTCTCTTGCGCTGATCCATGGCGAGTTCACCATAGAGTAATATCTTTGGGAGGCGGTGGTCCTCCATCCTAGAGACGTGCCCTGCCCAGCGCTGCTGGGTTCTCAGTAGCATGGCCTCAACGCTGGTGACCCCTGCTTGCTCAAGGACAGCGACATTCATCACATAGTTGTTCCAGTGTATATTTAGGATTGAGCAAAGACAGCGCTGATGGAAGCGTTCGAGGAGTCGATAGGTGACCCATGTTTCAGACCCATGGAGGAGAATAGACAGTACGATAGCTCTGTACACAGTGATTTTGGTGCTTTGCCTCAGGTGCTTGTTGCTCCAGACTCTTTTGTGAAGCCTTCCGAATGCACTCTCTGCCTTTGCTAATCTGTGATCTATGTCAGGGCTGTCCAACTGCCGGCCCTGCAGGTGTTTTGGACTTCAACTCCCAGAAATCCTAAGAGCTGGTAAACTGGCTAGGAATTCTGGGAGTTGAAGTCCAAAACACCTGCAGGGCCGGCAGTTGGACAGCCCTGATCTATGTCTTTATCAATCTTGACGTCTGAAGAGATGATGCTTCCCAGGGAGGTGAACTGCTGAACAGACTTAAGCACAGATGTGCCTATGCTGATGTGGGGATGATGGTGTTCTTCCTGTAGTGCGGGCTGGTAGAGGACTTCCGTTTTCTTCAGGCTGACTTCCAGCCCTGCAGCTGTTGCAATGGTTGACAAAAGGCTAGAGAGCCCATCCTGCCCTTTGACGCTCTTTGGTTGTGACCTGTCTGGCATGGGAGACCCTACCGGTGGCTATTATGCCACCGCCTCATAGCTCACAACTTCATCAGGGTACGCAAGCCTTTCCCCTACTGCAAGGGGGCGCCAATGGAGAGGAGCAGCCAGATAAGGGGTTGAAAAATAGGCGGCTGGAGTTTAGACAGCCAACTCAAGGTTTACGTCGCTCTGAAAGACTTTGTCAGATAAGAGCTAAGAGTGGGGGGAAACGAAACCAGTTCCTGGGTTTTGGGATGTAAGGTTCGCTTCAAGGGAAAACCTGTTATGTCAGGCATCGTTGGAATCAAGTTCACGTGCCATAGAAATCCTGTTCCAGGGGTCTTGTCCCTGTGGATATTTTTTGGTGTCGACTATCACTGCCTGGATTGTCTTTGTATCCTGTTGATTCCTGTCCGGATTAATACAGCTTTGGATTGCTTTTATATCTTTTGTGGACATTGCTTTGCGTTACTGCATTTTCACCGACTTAATACTTTTTGGAACTTTCTTACTTTCTTGCAAGCCTCTATTTCTACTTTCTCTTTTAATAAGCTTCAATAAGTGTTGTGTTTTAAGTCAGAGGGCTTTTCCCGTCCTGGAGTGCGACACCTTTAGTGTTTCCTTTTCCTCTCTTCCAGGAGATCCTGGATTCCCTGGCTGAGCTCTACTCTCTGCTGCAAGAGGAGGACATGTGGGCCGGCCTCTGGCAGAAACGCTGCAAATTCCCGGAGACGGCGACCGCCATTGCTTACGAACAGCACGGCTTCTTTGAACAGGTAGTGTTCTCACCCCCACAAATAGGGAAGTGCAGCATCCTAGACTTGGAAGTCACCTCTAAAGGCCCCCTTCTTTCTTCCATGTAGGAAAAGCACAATCAAAGCACCCCTGACAGATGGCCATCCAGCCACTGCTTAAAAGTTGTTGTTGTTGTTGTAGAATCCAGTTGGAAGGGTATAATAAGTTATGGGATTTAAAACGTTTGACAAATCCCCTAAACTCAACACAACAGGGGAAAGCTGCTAAACAACCTAACAACAAACTAAACGGAACGATTTGATGTGTAACAACAATAATCTATTCACAAAGTATAACATATGCATAACATTACACAGCAATGTAAGCAACTACTCGTTAGATTTTCCCAATAAATTTAGTCCGACCCGTTAGTGAACCTGTGTCCAGACGTGTTATCCCGGATTATCTTTAGATGGTCCAATAATCCAATGTGTAGTAGGTCGTATCTCTCTGACAAAGTCACGTTGTAACAGTAATATAATTCAGTTCAGGTCGTGCATCATAATGGTCAGTAAAAGTAAAAGTATTATTTGTAATCCAAGGTAGTCGTAGTTCCAAAAGCTGCTGGAAACGCTGAAGGATTCCGATGGGATTTAGATGAAGGCAATCAACATAATGCAGGTGGTACAAAGAAACAATATAATGTAAGAAACAATGTCTTACAGTGCATATATAATGGAGAATCCGCCGATAATTGGTAAATGCGAGATCGGTGTTCACTGAATCTTGTTTTCAATCATCTTTTAGTTTCACCAATATAAAGGAGCCCACAGGGGCACCTGAGTCCGTAAATGAGACGTTCCGAATTACACGTGAAGAATTCCGTAAATTTAAAAGGACGTGACTTGCCTGGGCTATAGATATCCTTATTGGGATATACAAACTGTTTGGCTTGGAATTATTGTTTCTTTGTACCACCTGCATTATGTTGACTGCCTTCGTCTAAATCCCATCGGAATCCTTCAGCGTTTCCAGAGGATGCTGAAAAGGTGTGGGCACCCCTGCCTTAGATATTCAGCCAGCCAAGTCGGGGTGGAGCATCTTCTTGGCTCCGCTTTTCCTTCTGGGAAAATAACCTTTCTTCCATTTCCTCCAGGCTCAGGAGACTTACGAGAAAGCAATGGAGAAAGCCAAGAAGGAGCACGACAGAAACAACGCTTCCCCGGGCATTTTCCCTGAGTATCAACTATGGGAAGACCACTGGATTCGGTACGTTGGTTAGCCTGGCGCGCTGCTGAATGAATGACTCGAACGGAAAAAAACAAGAGCTCTCATGTGTCTTGAAAGATTGAATGCAATTCAGAAAGTATTCCAGAGGGGAGATATCCTCACTTGTCTTTCCTCCGGGTTGGCTTTTCCAATGACGTGTTTCAGTATTAAGATAAGGTATTAGGAAGAGTATAAACTTAGAAATAAACTTTGGGTGGGAGATGATTATTAGATCGGGCATGGGCCAATTTGGGCCCTCCAGGTGTTTTTGACAATTCATAACAGCCTACCGGCTGTTCCAAAAACCGAGAGCTGTTCACCTGAATACGTTCCTCTCACGAAGGATTGTACCAGCAGGAACCACTTTAAAAGGCCTCCTTCCCTCCCATAACATCATTCCGCACGCACCTGCTTTTCCTCGCCTTATCTTTAAACCTCGCCTTATCTTTAAGCCTCTGCATGCTCTGTCTCTGCAATTCCAAGCGCCTTGACCTAGACCAGGCATGGGCCAACTTGGGCCCTCCCTCCAGGTGTTTTGGACTTAACTCTCACAATTCCTAACAGCCTAATGGCTGTTCCAAAAACCGAGAGCTGTTCACCTGAATACGTTCCTCTCACGAAGGATTGTACTAGCAGGAACCACTTTAAAAGGCCTCCTTCCCTCCCATAACATCATTCCTCACGCACCTGCTTTTCCTCGCCTTATCTTTAAACCTCGCCTTATCTTTAAGCCTCTGCATGCTCTGCCTCTGCAATTCCAAGCGCCTTGACCTAGACCAGGCATGGGCCAACTTGGGCCCTCCCTCCAGGTGTTTTGGACTTAACTCTCACAATTCCTAACAGCCTAATGGCTGTTCCAAAAACCGAGAGCTGTTCAGCTGAATACGTTCCTCTCACAAAGGATTGTACTAGCAGAAACCACTTTAAAAGGCCTCCTTCCCTCCCATAACATCATTCCTCACGCACCTGCTTTTCCTCGCCTTATCTTTAAACCTCGCCTTATCTTTAAGCCTCTGCATGCTCTGCCTCTGCAATTCCAATCGCCTTGACCTAGACCAGGCATGGGCAACTTGGGCCCTCCCTCCAGGTGTTTTGGGCCTAACTCTCACAAGGTAAGGGTCCGCCTTACCCCATATTGCCCCATGAGATCACTGAGATCGAAAGATAAGGATATTCTTTCCATCCCGAGTGTCAAAGCTTATCATCTCACCTCAACTAGGAGAAGGGCATTCTCTATCATCGCCCCCACGCTCTGGAACTCTCTACCGCCAGAGACCAGATCTCTCCAAGACCTTATGGCGTTCCGGTGGGCCTGTAAAACCTGGTTATTCCGGCAGGCCTTTGTAACTTAGTTGGTCTTAGCCCCATGAATTTTAATATAACGCCTTTTGTTGTTGCTGTATTTTAACGTTTTATGTCGCTGTGCTTTTGTGATTTGTGAGCCGCCCCGAGCCACCCGGGAGTAGTGGCCAAGAAATCAAATAAATAAATAAATAAATAAATTCCTAACAGCCTACCAGTTGTTCCAAAAATCTGGAGCTGTTCAGCTGAATACGTTGCTCTCAAAAAGGACTGTACCAGCAGGAACCACTTTAAAAGGCCTCCATCCCTCCCATAACATCATTCCGCACGCACCTGCTTTTCCTCGCCTTATCTTTAAGCCTCTGCATGCTCTGTCTCTGCAATTCCAAGCGCCTTGACCTAGACCAGGTATGGGCCAACTTGGGCCCTCCCTCCAGGTGTTTTGGACTTCAACTCCCACAATTCCTAAACATCCTACTGAGAGTTGAGGTCCAAAACACCCGAAACACCAAGTTGGCCCATGCCTGATATAGATAGATACTTTAACTTTAAGATAGATAGATACTAAGTTGGCCCATGCCTGGTCTAGGTCAAGGCGCTTGGAATTGCAGAGACAGAGCATGCAGAGGCTTAAAGATAAGGCGAGGTTTAAAGATAAGACGAGGAAAAGCAGGTGCGTGAGGTATGATGTTATGGGAGGGATGGAGGCCTTTTAAAGTGGTTCCTGCTGGCCCATGCCTATTATAGATAGATAGTAGGCATGTTTTAGAATCCCAAAATGGCGATTCTTATATCAAATGGGGATTTTTTTTGTTTAGTAAAAGAAAGACTTACAAAAAAAAATTCCAAAAATTTCTGAAATGTAACTTAATTACTTACGAAAATTCGTTAGTAGTTCTAAAGTAGGCAAAGCAGGGAACAGGACTGATACTGTTTTAAACACAGGCAAATCAAGGGGCAACATTTCCTTGGTTTCCTTGCAGGGAGATATAAAGCATTAATATATTATTATTATTATTAATATTATTAAAGGACAGGGTTCCTTTGCAGGGACACATATAATGCATTAATATATTATTATTATTAATATTATTAAAAGACAGGGTTCCTTTGCAGGGACACATATAATGCATTAATATATTATTATTATTAATATTATTAAATAAATGCCTAGGCCTACCTCTGGTGCAGGCCTTGCTAATCTGTAGAGTTCTCCTCACTCCATCTTTTTTCCCCCATTCAGTTTTACCATAGCAATCTAGGACCTCCGTTGGAACTCTATGGCTTTTCTTGATTCTGAACTCTTCCTTCTCCTCTCCGTGCTCTTTTCACTCCTGCTGCCCTTCTCTCAGCAGTTCTTATGTCCTCCTACTCTGTCCTTCTATCTAAACCCCCTTCCTGGGTGTTTAAATCGCTTTTTTCGTCACTCCTCCAGCACCTCTAGGAGTCCCGATTTCGGCTCTCTATCGTTCCGGCTCCCTTTTCACTTCCTGGAAGAGGCCTTCCACTCTAATTAGGCTGCAAGCATGGAAAGGCCCCGATTTCACTGTGAGTTATGTCTGCAAAGCTATTTTGGAGGGGGAAATTTTCCTGTTGGGGGGACATCCGAAATATTTAATAATCTAACGAAATTTTGGGCCCAGGGGGTGCGTAAAAGAAAGTCCACTTCCGGGATTGGCCTTGCGATCCGTATAAACTTGAAAGGCCCATTACATACGAATCACTTACGATTTCTTTTAATTTCCGTTTCATTTTTCTCATGCCTAATAGATAGATAGATACTTTACCATGGCTCTTCATTAACCAGCGGCCTCATTTCTGTTTCGAAGGTGCTCCAAAGAGTTGAACCAGTGGGAAGCGCTGACCGAGTACGGGCAGTCGAAGGGCCACATCAACCCCTACCTGGTCCTGGAGTGTGCCTGGCGCGTCTCCAACTGGACGGCCGTGAAGGAAGCCCTGGTGCAGGTGAGCGCTCCTCGCCTCCTTCCCTCTGCGGGAGTCCCCGTTCCCTTCCCAGTCTGTTCAACTTCCTTGCGACGGCGCGAGCATCTGGCTTCTCTGGCCATTGATGCGTTGTTCTCTCCGTGTGGGATTCTTTGGCTTTGTCACGGCAATTTCTTCAAGGGGAAAAGAATGCTGATGGAGCACTTGCACACGTAACGCAGGCAAACCACTCATCACTCATGTCTTTTCATCTGGGGAACTTTTCCAGCTGAGGAGAGGAAAAAAGGGGGGCAATGAAGGGTAGACAAAGACACCGCAGCCCCCCACCCCACCCCCGGTACTTGGAAACACCGTCAGGCGAACAATAGGAAGAGGTTTAGAGCCTTCGTTTTCGGGGGATTCAGGTTGCTGTTGCTGTTGTTGTGTGCTTTAGTGTTAGATGTTGGGCGATCCTAAATCTAACGCTTAGAGCAGGGGACGGGGAAAGGGCTGTGGGGGGTCGCATCCGGACCACGGACCGTAGTTTGGGGACCCTTGGCTTAGAGCAGTGTTTTTCAACCTTTTTTGAGCTGCGGCACATTTTTTTACGTTTACAAAATCCACGGGCACACCACCAACCGAAATGACACAAAATGACACTCTAACACAGTAATACATATAGTTAATATGTTTTTAAATGTATTTATACACTGGGCCTGTTCCTGCTCTCACGAAGGATTGTACCAGCAGGAACCACTTTAAAAGGCCTCCTTCCCTCCCATAACATCATTCCTCACGCACCTGCTTTTCCTCGCCTTATCTTTAAACCTCGCCTTATCTTTAGGCCTCTGCATGCTCTGTCTCTGCAATTCCAAGCTGTTGGAAATGTTCCTGTTTTTGTGTCTGTATCAGCTGATTACGATCAGCTGAGAGGAGCAGCGGCGGCGGCAGTGAGTGCCAGCAGCTTTGAGGAGGCCTGGAGCGCATTCTTCTCTTTTTCCCTGGCCTGCCGGACACCCGGTCTTTTTGGGCTCCTGGCGTTGCCCCCTTTCTCTCTGCCTCCTCCTCTCGGGGCCTTGCCCCCACGCCCCCGGGTATCCCCCGTGGGGACTCCTGGCTTCCCCCGCGGGGGCCTCCGGCGACCTCCCTCCAGGCTCAGGCCCATTCCTTGCCGAGATCCTTACCGGCCATTCGGGGGCGTTGGCACAAGCCGCCGTGACCTCCCTGCCCCAGGGGGCCTCCATCCTGCCCTCTGCATACTCAGGCGTCCCTCGTGCCCTCAGCCATGCACAGGCCTCCGGATCGTGGGCGAACACACCTCCTTTTTGTGGGCCGCCTGGCAGGACCTTCCTCTGTTCGGTGGCCTGCTCCCGGCGCCTTGTGTGGGGGGGGAGAACTCTGGGCGCCCCCCGAGCTTGCCGGGGGCGCCCCCTCCTCGCTGCCGCATCCTTTGGGCTCGCCAGGGCCAGCCACGTGGTTTGCGGCCGGGGGAGAGGGACTCGCTCTCTCTCCCCCGCCCCTCGCCACCGCCGATACAGCGGGCCGGCTCCAAGGCCGAGCTCCCTCCAATTTCCCACGGCACAGCTGATGACCGCTCATGGCACACTAGTGTGCCATGGCACACTGGTTGGGAAACACTGGCTTAGAGTATATTAAGGTGATTCCGTAAAAATAGAAGTGTTGATTAGTTTGGGATGTCCTTTTGCTCGGCATTGAGGGGAACAGAGGGCACCTAGGGTGCTTTTTTCTGCTTTACTCCCTTGTGGTTCTAACCCTAACCCTAACCCTTCAATTTCCAACCTTTTGAATCCTCTTTCCACACCGGCACTCTAAACGCTATAGAGGCCTACAATATTTGTTTCTCCTTCTCCCTGAAAGCCCCTGACCTAACCCTTCAATTTCCAACCTTTTGAATCCTCTTTCCACACCGGCACTCTAAACAGTATAGAGGCCTACCATATTTGTTTCTCCTTCTCCCTGAAGGCCCCAAACCTAACCCTTCAATTTCCAACCTTATGAATCCTCTTTCCACACCGGCACTCTAAACACTATAGAGGCCTACCATATTTGTTTCTCCTTCTCCCTGAAGGCCCCTGACCTAACCCTTCAATTTCCAACCTTTTGAATCCTCTTTCCACACCGGCACTCTAAACACTATAGAGGCCTACCATATTTGTTTCTCCTTCTCCTGAAAGCCCCTGACCTAACCCTTCAATTTCCAACCTTTTGAATCCTCTTTCCACACCGGCACTCTAAACACTATAGAGGCCTACCATATTTGTTTCTCTTTCTCCCTGAAGGCCCCTGACCTAACCCTTCAATTTCCAACCTTATGAATCCTCTTTCCACACTGGCACTCTAAATACTATAGAGGCCTACAATATTTGTTTCTCCTTGTCCCTGAAGGCCCTGAACCTAACCCTTCAATTTCCAACCTTTTGAATCCTCTTTCCACACCGGCACTCTAAACACTATAGAGGCCTACCATATTTGTTTCTCCTTCTCCCTGAAGGCCCCTGACCTAACCCTTCAATTTCCAACCTTTTGAATCCTCTTTCCACACCGGCACTCTAAACGCTATAGAGGCCTACAATATTTGTTTCTCCTTCTCCCTGAAGGCCCCGAACCTAACCCTTCAATTTCCAAACTCCCAACTGAACTGAACTCTGGGTGCATTAGTACTGTAGGTTCCCTGTTTTTATATGTTATGCTTGTAAACTGCTCCGAACCTCCGGGGAGTGGCGGTATAGAAGTTGAAATAAATAAATAAATAAAAGAGCAGGCTCTTGTTTTGCTTCTCTGGAAACGTCCTTCCTGCCGCTGCTGCCCGGACCAACGTCCAATCCATTCCTCACTCTGGCGTGTTTCGTTTTGAAGCCAATTACAATGATGTGTGTTGCGTTCCTGTGGCTTCTGTGGCCTTTGCTGCCTTGACGGGGCTTCCTCCGCTAAGATGGCTTGCGAGCATTTAAATACATGAAGTGGCAAACCCGGCGGCAGGTCACGGTCGGCTTGCTTTCATTATGGATCCCGCTTGCAGAAGATGTGTATTAAATAATGTTTTCAAGGCGCACGAATTACAACGCTCGTATTAAGGTATCTTGGTGTGCCAGTAATGTATCTCGACAGGTAGCCAAACAATGGAATTAGATGTGTATATTTTTTTTTGTGCTTGTGCATGTGGGCTTGGCTTAAACACACAATCACGGTTTGTTTCATTGGAAACTCTTGTGTCCTTCAGTGTCTTTCAACTTGGGGGGCTTGTTTGCAACCCTGGATTTCTTTCATGTTTATTTATTTATTTATTACTAGCTGTACCCGGCACGCGTTGCTGTGCCCTATTTTGGAGATGCGAGGAAGTCTGAGTATGTAAGGGTTGGAATTGTTGTTAGTTATGGTGTTGTTGGGGCCCTGGCTGTGTCGTCGTGGGTTGTTCTGGTGGGTGGGATGTTGGAGTCCTGTGGAGTTGTTGTTGTGTGGTGTTGCTGGCGTTCTGCAGAGCTTGTGGACATACAATGTTTGTTGTCTTTCCGTCTGCTGTGTTGATGTAGAGGTTGATGCTTGTGTGGGTGGGGTACTTTGGAAGTGAGTGGAGGTACTTGAAATCCCATTATCCATGGTGTGTCCTCCTCTGAACTGCAGTCGGATGGAGTGTGGGTCATGGGGGGCATTGTGTGCCAAGTTTGGTCTTTATCGGTCTTGGTTCTGGGCCACAGTGGTCTGTGGGGAATGATGAGTTTTGAAGTACTACAAATCCCATTATCCATGGAGGTACTTTAAGTCCCATAATCCATGGTCCACCGTCCTCCAAACCATAGTAGAATATAACGTGGGTCATAGGGGCTCTGTGTGCCAAGGTAGGTTACTGTAAATTCAGGCCATACACAATGTCCCATGAGCTGAGGCCTAGTCAGGAACAGCAAGTTAATGATGCCTTACTGTCAATTCAGGCCATACACAATGTCCCATGAGCTGAGGCGTAGTCGGGAGAATCAAGTTAATGAAGCCTTACTGTCAATTCAGGCCATACACAATGTCCAGTGAGCTGAGGCGTAGTCGGGAGAATCAAGTTAATGAAGCCTTACTGTAAATTCAGAGCGCAAACAGCATTCCATTAAGTGAGGCCTAGTCAGGGAAATTAAGTTAATGAAGCCTTACTGTCAATTTTGGGCGTGGTCTGTGATTTGTAGGGGTGTACGTTTTCTGTGGGAAGTGAATTGGGTGTTTGTGTTTGTGCCTCAGCCCTTTGCCTTATCCTCCTCTGACAGTTTATTATGGGTCGGAATGTTCATGTTGGCTGGCCAGTACAGGAGTTATGCAAATCCGCCCTTATTGGCAGCCAATCATGTTGTCAGAAGGTAGAGGCTGGGAGAGTCGTTGGCAGCCCCGGAGGATGCTGGGAAATGTAGTGTTTTTTTTACTCGTTGTTTTGGGGGCCTTTTAGGTTTTGGGGGGGAAGTTTCTTTGCTACAAACCTACCTTGCTTGAGGCCTATTTCTGTTGGTAAGTTTGGTGTTTCTGTGTTGTAAGGTTTCTCTGTTTGGGACGGTCGTTCCATGACGGGAACCCCTTTATATAATAGACTAGCTTGGGGACCCGGCCCTGCCAAGTTTGGTCCTTATCAGTTGTTTATTTGGCTTGCAGTGGTCTCGGGAAGTGAGTGAAGGTACTTCAAGTCTCATAATCCATGGTCCACCCTCCTCCAAACAGCACCAGGATGTAGAGTGGGTCATGGAAGAAAAAAGAGGAAGAGAAAAGAGAGAGGGAGAGAAAGAAAAAAAATTGAAAAATTAAAAATGTCAATGGTTGGGTATCACATATATATTTTTCTGTTTCTCTCTCGAGGTGGAGCTGAGCTGCCCCAAGGAGATGGCGTGGAAGGTGAACATGTACCGGGGCTTCCTGGCCATCTGCCACCCGGAGGAGCAGCAGCTGAACTTCATCGAGCGCCTGGTGGAGATGGCCAGCGGGTTGGCCATCCGCGAGTGGCGACGGCTCCCCCAGGTGGTCTCCCACGTCCACACGCCCCTCCTGCAGGTGAGTCAGGCGCAGGGCTTGCCTGCTCTCTTGTTTACGTTCCTTTGTTGTATTCAAATAGGCATGTACGATCCATTTAAAAATGGTTCAGAAGTCATTACAAAACTGGACAAGAGTAACGAAACCCCATTACTATTTCGTTATACTAATTGCGCATGCGCATAATTGTCTCCATTACAGACCAAATCCCTGGAAAGCCAGGTTCTATCCCATGGACGCAGAGCCTAAATCGGAGCTGTCCAAGTGCTGAAAGCCAGGCTGTATCCCACGGACTCAGAGCCTAACTCGGAGCTGTCCAAGTGCTGAAAGCCAGGCTGTATCCCATGGACTCAGAGCCTAACTCAGAGCTGCCCAAGTGCTGAAAGCCAGGCCCTATCCCATGGACTCAGAGCCTAACTCAGAGCTGTCCAAGTGCTGAAAGCCAGGCCCTATCCCATGGACTCAGAGCCTAACTCAGAGCTGTCCAAGTGCTGAAAGCCAGGCCCTATCCCATGGACTCAGAGCCTAACTCAGAGCTGTCCAAGTGCTGAAAGCCAGGCCCTATCCCATGGACTCAGAGCCTAACTCAGAGCTGTCCAGGTGCTGAAAGCCAGGCTGTATCCCATGGACTCAGAGCCTAACTCAGAGCTGTCCAAGTGCTGAAAGCCAGGCCCTATCCCATGGACTCAGAGCCTAACTCAGAGCTGTCCAAGTGCTGAAAGCCAGGCTCTATCCCATGGACTCAGAGCCTAACTCAGAGCTGTCCAAGTGCTGAAAGCCAGGCTGTATCCCATGGACTCAGAGCCTAACTCGGAGCTGTCCAAGTGCTGAAAGCCAGGCTGTATCCCATGGACTCAGAGCCTAACTCAGAGCTGTCCAAGTGCTGAAAGCCAGGCCCTATCCCATGGACTCAGAGCCTAACTCAGAGCTGTCCAAGTGCTGAAAGCCAGGCCCTATCCCATGGACTCAGAGCCTAACTCAGAGCTGTCCAAGTGCTGAAAGCCAGGCCCTATCCCATGGACTCAGAGCCTAACTCAGAGCTGTCCAAGTGCTGAAAGCCAGGCCCTATCCCATGGACTCAGAGCCTAACTCGGGGCTGTCCAGGTGCTGAAAGCCAGGCCCTATCCCACGGACTCAGAGCCTAACTCGGAGCTGTCCAGGTGCTGAAAGCCAGGCTCTCTCCCATGGACTCAGAGCCTAACTCGGAGCTGTCCAAGTGCTGAAAGCCAGGCTCTCTCCCATGGACTCAGAGCCTAACTCGGAGCTGTCCAAGTGCTGAAAGCCAGGCTCTCTCCCATGGACTCAGAGCCTAACTCGGAGCTGTCCAGGTGCTGAAAGCCAGGCTGTATCCCACGGACTCAGAGCCTAACTCGGAGCTGTCCAAGTGCTGAAAGCCAGGCTCTCTCCCATGGACTCAGAGCCTAACTCGGGGCTGTCCAGGTGCTGAAAGCCAGGCTCTATCGCATGGACTCAGAGCCTACCTCGGAGCTGTCCAAGTGCTGAAAGCCAGGCTGTATCCCATGGACTCAGAGCCTAACTTGGAGCTGTCCAGGTGCTGAAAGCCAGGCTCTCTCCCACGGACCATGGAAACCTCCTTGTTATCGAATTGCTGAAATAGGCAGAGAATGACAAAAATTACCAACGCAGCAACGGAGCTCCTTGGCAGTAATTACTTTTTTCCGCCCCCCCCCCCCCCCTGTATCAGATAGTGAGTGATTAAATACCTGCGAAGAAATTAAATTTACATGATGAATGGGGGTCGGGTGAAGGTGACGCTGTGGCGGAAGCTGATACCGGGGTGGTGATTATTATGGGCCAGGAGGAAGGAGCATTGCTTGGCCCAACTCGCTTTCCAGGGATTTGCGTGGAAGCAAAGATGTGGGCGCCTTTGCACAAGGAAACGTCGTTATCTTCGTTAGCCACCCAATGCCAGTGTTTATAATAATAATAATAATAAATAATAAAACTTTATTTCTAACCCGCATCCATCTCCCCAAGGGGGACTCGGAGCGGCTTACATGGGGCCGTGCCCGAACAATAAATACAAAAAATATCACAAACCGGGTTATTTGAGAAAGGCATTGTGTGCCAAGGTTGGTCTTTGGTACTTCAAGTCCCATCATCCACAGTCCACCCTCCTCCAAACTGCAGTAAAAGATAGAGTGGGTCATGGGGGCTCTGTGTGCCAAGTATGGTCTTTATTGGTCTTTGTTGGGGGCCGCAGCGGTCTTGGGCAATGAGTAGTGGGTCATAGGGGCTCTGTGTGCCAAGTATGGTCTTTATCGGTCTTTGTTGGGGGCCGCAGCGGTCTTGGGCAATGAGTAGTGGGTCATAGGGGCTCTGTGTGCCAAGTATGGTCTTTATTGGTCTTTGTTGGGGGCCGCAGCGGTCTTGGGCAATGAGTAGTGGGTCATAGGGGCACTGTGTGTCAAGTTTGGTCTTTATTGGTCTTTGTTGGGGGCCGCAGCGGTCTTGAGTAATGAGTAGTGGGTCATAGGGGCACTGTGTGCCAAGTATGGTCTTTATTGGTCTTTGTTGGGGGCTGCAGCGGTCTTGAGTAATGAGTAGTGGGTCATAGGGGCACTGTGTGTCAAGTTTGGTCTTTATTGGTCTTTGTTGGGGGCTGCAGCGGTCTTGAGCAATGAGTAGTGGGTCATAGGGGCACTGTGTGCCAAGTTTGGTCTTTATTGGTCTTTGTTGGGGGCCGCAGCGGTCTTGAGCAATGAGTAGTGGGTCATAGGGGCACTGTGTGTCAAGTTTGGTCTTTATTGGTCTTTGTTGGGGGCTGCAGCGGTCTTGAGTAATGAGTAGTGGGTCATAGGGGCACTGTGTGCCAAGTTTGGTCTTTATTGGTCTTTGTTGGGGGCTGCAGCAGTCTTGGCAATGAGTAGTGGGTCATAGGGGCTCTGTGTGCCAAGTATGGTCTTTATCGGTCTTTGTTGGGGGCTGCAGCGGTCTTGAGTAATGAGTAGTGGGTCATAGGGGCTCTGTGTGCCAAGTTTGGTCTTTATTGGTCTTTGTTGGGGGCTGCAGCGGTCTTGAGTAATGAGTAGTGGGTCATAGGGGCACTGTGTGCCAAGTTTGGTCTTTATCGGTCTTTGTTGGGGGCCGCAGCGGTCTTGGGCAATGAGTAGTGGGTCATAGGGGCACTGTGTGCCAAGTTTGGTCTTTATTGGTCTTTGTTGGGGGCTGCAGCGGTCTTGAGTAATGAGTAGTGGGTCATAGGGGCACTGTGTGCCAAGTTTGGTCTTTATTGGTCTTTGTTGGGGGCTGCAGCGGTCTTGAGTAATGAGTAGTGGGTCATAGGGGCTCTGTGTGTCAAGTTTGGTCTTTATTGGTCTTTGTTGGGGGCCGCAGCGGTCTTGAGCAATGAGTAGTGGGTCATAGGGGCACTGTGTGTCAAGTTTGGTCTTTATCGGTCTTTGTTGGGGGCTGCAGCGGTCTTGAGTAATGAGTAGTGGGTCATAGGGGCACTGTGTGTCAAGTTTGGTCTTTATTGGTCTTTGTTGGGGGCTGCAGCAGTCTTGAGTAATGAGTAGTGGGTCATAGGGGCACTGTGTGCCAAGTTTGGTCTTTATTGGTCTTTGTTGGGGGTCTTTGTTGGGGGCTGCAGCGGTCTTGAACAATGTAATGAGTAGTGGGTCTGTGTGCCAAGGGCACTGTGTGTCAAGTATGGTCTTTATCGGTCTTTGTTGGGGGCCGCAGCGGTCTTGAGTAATGAGTAGTGGGTCATAGGGGCACTGTGTGTCAAGTTTGGTCTTTATCGGTCTTTGTTGGGGGCCGCAGCGGTCTTGAGCAATGAGTAGTGGGTCATAGGGGCACTGTGTGCCAAGTATGGTCTTTATTGGTCTTTGTTGGGGGCTGCAGCGGTCTTTTGCAATGAGTAGAGGGTCATATTGGTCTTTGGGGCACTGTGTGAGCAAGTCATGGGGCACTGTGTGTCAAGTTGTCTTTATCGGTCTTTGTTGGGGGCCGCAGCGGTCTTGAGCAATGAGTAGTGGGTCATAGGGGCACTGTGTGTCAAGTTTGGTCTTTATCGGTCTTTGTTGGGGGCCGCAGCGGTCTTGAGCAATGAGTAGTGGGTCATAGGGGCACTGTGTGTCAAGTTTGGTCTTTATCGGTCTTTGTTGGGGGCCGCATCGGTCTTGGGTAATGAGTAGTGGGTCATAGGGGCACTGTGTGCCAAGTTTGGTCTTTATTGGTCTTTGTTGGGGGCTGCAGCGGTCTTGAGTAATGAGTAGTGGGTCATAGGGGCACTGTGTGCCAAGTTTGGTCTTTATTGGTCTTTGTTGGGGGCTGCAGCGGTCTTGAGTAATGAGTAGTGGGTCATAGGGGCACTGTGTGCCAAGTTTGGTCTTTATTGGTCTTTGTTGGGGGCCGCAGCGGTCTTGGGCAATTAGTAGTGGGTCATAGGGGCTCTGTGTGCCAAGTTTGGTCTTTATCGGTCTTTGTTGGGGGCCGCAGCGGTCTTGGGCAATGAGTAGTGGGTCATAGGGGCACTGTGTGTCAAGTTTGGTCTTTATTGGTCTTTGTTGGGGGCCGCAGCAGTCTTGGGCAATGAGTAGTGGGTCATAGGGGCACTGTGTGCCAAGTATGGTCTTTATTGGTCTTTGTTGGGGGCCGCAGCGGTCTTGGGCAATGAGTAGTGGGTCATAGGGGCTCTGTGTGCCAAGTTTGGTCTTTATTGTTCTTTGTTGGGGGCACAGATGAGGTTGGCAGCAGTCTTGTGAAGTGAGTGAAGGTACTTCAAGTCCCATCATGTGTGGTCCACCCTCCTCCGAACTTCACCAGGATGTTAAGTGGGTCATGGGGGCTGTGTGTGCCAAGTTTGGTCTTGATCAGTCACTGGATGAGGGTCGCAGCGGGCTCGGGAAGTGAGTGGAGTTACTTGAAATCCCATCATCCATGGTCCGCCCTCCTCTAAACTGCAGTCGGGTGTAGATTGGGTAATGGGGGCACTGTGTGCCAAGTGTAGACTTTATGGGTCTTTGTTCAGGGTTGCAGTGGTCTGTGGGGAATGAAGGGTTTGAAAGTACTGCAAATCCCATAATCCGTGGACGTACTTCAAGTACTCCAAACCGCAGTAGAAAGTAGCATGGGCCAAGGTTAGTTACTGTCAATTGAGGCCATACACAACGTCCCATTAACTGAGGCCTAGCCAAGAGAGTCGAGTTGAGGAAGCCTTACTGTGAACTGTTTGAATGTAGAGGCTTGGATCCTTGGATGCTGGCCAATCAGAGTCCTTTATGCAAATACTCCCTCAGTGGCAACCAATCGCCTCTGTCTGGCGCCTTAGAATGTTGGAGTTCTGAGGCTGGCCAATCAGAGTCCTTTATGCAAATAATCCCACAGTGGCAACCAATCAAAACGCTGCCACATATTCCTCCGCAAACACTGACTTTTACTATATACATAGATAGTAGGCATGTTTTAGAATCCCAAAATGGCGATTCTTATATCAAATGGGGGGGATTTTTTTGTTTAGTAAAAGAAAGACTTACAAAAAAATTCCAAAAATTTCTGAAATGTAACTTAATTACTTACGAAATTCGTTAGTAGTTCTAAAGTAGGCAAAGCAGGGAAACAGGACTGACACTGTTTTAAGCACAGGCAAATCAAGGGCAACATTTCCCTTGGTTTCCTTGCAGGGAGATATAATGCATTAATATATTATTATTATTATTATTAATATTATTAAAGGACAGGGTTCCTTTGCAGGGACATATAATGCATTAAAATATTATTGTTAATATTATTAAATACCTCTGGTGCAGGCCTTGCTAATCTGTAGAGTTCTCCTCACTCCATCTTTTTTTCCCCATTCAGTTTTACCATAGCAGTCTAGGACCTCCGTTGGAACTCTATGGCTTTTCTTGATTCTGAACTCTTCCTTCTCTCCGTGCTCTTTTCACTCCTGCTGCCCTTCTCTCAGCAGTTCTTATGTCCTCCTACTCTGTCCTTCTATCTAAACCCCCTTCCTGGGTGTTTAAATCGCTTTTTTCGTCAGTCCTCCAGCCCCTCTAGGAGTCCCGATTTCGGGCTCTCTATGGTTTCCGGCTCCCTTTTCACTTCCTGGAGGAGGCCTTCCACTCTAATTAGGCTGCAAGCATGGAAAGGCCCCGATTTCACTGTGAGTTATGTCTGCAAAGCTATTTTGGAGGGGGAAATTTTCCTGTTGGGGGGGCATCCGAAATATTTAATAATCTAACGAAATTTTGGGCCCAGGGGGTGCGTAAAAGAAAGTCCACTTCCGGGATTGGCCTTGCGATCCGTATAAACTTGAAAGGCCCATTACATACGAATCACTTACGATTTCTTTTAATTTCCGTTTCATTTTTCTCATGCCTAATAGATAGATAGACGTGTGCCATTAAATTATTGACAATTTGGAAACCGCTCTGAGTGAGATCAAATATCGTAAATAAATAAATAAACAGTTGCATTTGGGGGTGGGGGGTGTTCCTGCAAGGCGTCCTTTCCTCGTGTGGGGTGAAGAACATGCTCACAGTGTTACTTTGTTTTATGTGTCACCTGCTTCCTTTCAGGCGGCGCAACAGATCATCGAGCTCCAGGAAGCCGCGCAGATCAACGCGGGGCTGCAGCCGGCCAACCTGGGGCGGAACAACAGCCTCCACGACATGAAGACGGTGGTGAAGACCTGGAGGAACCGCCTGCCCATCGTCTCGGATGACTTGTCCCACTGGAGCAGCATTTTCATGTGGCGGCAGCACCACTACCAGGGTGAGAACGTCGACTTGCCGTTCGCGAGATCTTATTTTTATTATTTATTTATTTATTTATTTATTTATTAAGTTTCTGGATAACTGACAAAGGTAGACCCATGTAGAGGCCGTTACAGTAGTCTAGCCATGGAATCTCGATTTCACTTACTATATAGAATAGAATTTAAGAATAGAATTTAATATTTGTTAATCGCCCTCCATCATAGATGCTCCGGGCGATTTACAGCAACAGAACAACAACATATACAAAAAAAACACAGGGGGAAGAGCAAAAGGGTGAGGAGGGAGGGAGGAAATAGGGAAGTGTCCGCGGCGATGCCCTTAAGGCCCCATTCTGCCATCGAAAGGAGGCAGGCAGGGATGCCCCAATACCATCGCCGGTGCCAAGGCGCCGGTGGGGGTTAAAACCCGTGAGCTCCCATATGGGAGTCTGGTTTGGGAGTCCCGGCCTGACCGCGCAGTGTCCTTCACATCTTTATCGATCGTCCGGTGAGGCCCTCGGAGCTTCGACTGCTTGTAGCAGGAGCTCTAAAACGTCCTGGTGAAGAACGACTTCGGGGCCCTCCCCGTTCTGGACCCGTCAGCAAGGGGATCGATTCTCCGAGCTCGGTCCCTTCGGCCAATCTGGCGGGAGGCTGGTCCCGGCCTCCATTCCTTAATCTGTGGGGCAGCTCGGGTGCCTTCCTTCCTCTTCCGGCGGCGTCTCCTCCTCTTCCGGGGGCCTCGCTGTACTCTGGTCAGGTCAATGCCGGGAGCGGAGTCCTCCGAGGGCGGGACTTCCGGGAGTTGACTACTTCCAGGTGGCGTTTCTTCCTGAGGCCCCAGCACATGGGCTGGCTGGGCGTCTCCAAGGACACACGCCATGTTGGGTCTTGCCTCCTCGAGGAGGCTTCCCCAACTTCTCCCAGGACGGCGGCGGCGGCAGGCATCAGGAGGGGGGGCCAGAACGGCCGAGATGTCAAGCTCGGCCAGTGACGACTCCGCCAACACCGATGGGACCCCAGGGTTCACCGGTCAGCGCTCAGGGTCTCCGGGTGGCTCTTCCACTGAGGGTAAGTGGGCAGTCTGGGCTAGTTCACTTCCAGCGTCGGAGTTTGTTTCCTCCCCGTTCAACCATGACCCCGTATCAACCATGACGGGGTGATCCCGGCGGAGTGAAAAGCCTCAGCAGAGCGGGTCGAATAATTTCCATTTGGGACGGTAGGGACCGTCGTTAAGGACCGAACTATATTAAACAACGAGCTCGGGGACCCGGCCCTGCCCGGGTAAATTGAGAAAGGCCTTGTGTGCCAAGGTTGGTCCTTATCAGTTGTGTATTTGGCTCGCAGTGGTCTCAGGAAGTGAGTGAAGGTACTTCAAGTCCCATCATCCATGGTCCATCCTCCTCCAAATTGCCCCAGGATGTAGAGTGGGTCAGGGGGGTTCTGTGTGCCAAGTTTGGTCTTGATCAGTCACTGGATGAGGGTCTCAGCACTCTCGGGAAGTGAGTAGAGGTACTTCAAGTCCCATCATCTGTGGTGGTCCACGCTCCTCGATACTGCACCAGGATGTAGAATGAGTGATGGGGGCTCTATGTCCCAAGTTTGGTCTTGATAAGTCATTGGATGAGGTTGGCAGCGGTTTTGTGAAGTGAGTGGAGGTACTTAAAGTCCCATCATCCGTGGTCCATCCTCCTCCAAACTGCAGCAGGATGTAGAGTGGGTCATGGGGTCTCTGTGTGCCAAGTTTGATCTGCATTGATCATTGGGTGAGGGTTGCAGTGGTTTCAGTAAGTGAGTGAAGGTACTGCAAGACCCATCATCCATGGTCCACCCCCCTTAGAACTGCAGCAGGATGTAGAGTGGGTCATGAGTACTCTGTGTGGCAAGTTTGGGCCTGGTCTGTGATTTGTAGGGGCTGCAGTGGTCTGTGGGAAGTGAATCGGGTGAAGGTACTGCAAATCCCATCATTTGTGGCCCATCCTGCCCTAAACTGCACCAGGATGTAGAGTGGGTCTTGGGGGTTCTGTGTGCCAAGTTTGGTCTTGTTCTGTCATTGTTGGGGGCCGCAAACTGTTTTGGCCTTAAACTCCCACCATGTCTGACTGCCTCAGGCCTTTTCCTTACCCCCCCCCCCCTGTATCGGAATGTTGGTGGTGCTGGCCAATCAGAGGCGTTATGCAAATAATCCCACAGTGGCAACCAATCAGAAAGCTGGCACATATCCACAAACACACATACAAATCATCTTTTTTATTATATATAGAGATTTCGCTGGGCGTGAGCTCGCAGACTCTTATCAGGGAAGCGTAGTGTACTTTTTTTGGCTTCCCTGATAGCATGCTCATAAGCCTGTTTTAAATAGCTTATAAGCTGCTCTCGCGGCTCCGTCACGGATTCTTCGCCACACGTCCTCTAGCCATCTCTTCTCCCGCTCCATCCCCCGTAATTCCTCGGTGAACCCAGGTGAGCGATTTCTGCGGGGTCGGAGAGGGCGTCTGGGAGCGATCTCGTCTAGTGCCTTAGAAAGCCCAGAGTTCCAAGCTTCCACTAGCAGTTCGACAGAGTCGCTGACAGGCTCCAAGTCCCTCGGAGCAGTGTTTCCCAACCAGTGTGCCGTGGCACACTAGTGTGCCATGAGCGATCATCAGGTGTGCCGTGGGAAATTGGAACCTCCACTACCCTTTCTTCCCCCTCCTGCCCACAGTGCTCTCTGGGCGTAGGTGAACCACAACTTCCAAACTCAAGGTCAATTCCCAAGCAAACCCTTTCAGTACTTTCTGTTGGTAATGAGAGTTCAATATGCCAAATTTGGTTCAATTCCATTGTTGCAAGAGTTCAGAATGCTCTTTGATTGTGTGTTAACTATAAATCCCAGAAACTGTAACTCCCAAATGTCAAGGCCTATTTTCCCCAAACTCCATCTGTGTTCACATTTGGGCATATTGAGAATTCATGCCAAGTTTGGTCCTGATCCAACATTGCTTGAGTCCACAGTGCTCTCTGGATATAGGTGAACTACAACTCCCAAACCCAAAGTCAATGCCCACCAAACTCTTATAGCATTTTCTCTTGGTTATGGGACTTCTGTGTGGGAAGTGTGTGTCTTTCTGCCATTCCTGCCAGGATATCTATGTTGTGTTCATTGTAACAGGTCCAGATTTCACACGGAGTGTATAAATATATTTAAAAATATATTAACTATATGTATGACTGTGTTAGAGTGTCGTTTTGTGTCATTTTGGGTTAGTATTAGTATGTCTTGTGTGTGTGTGTCTTTCTGCCATTCCTGCCAGGATATCTACGTTGTGTTCATCGAAACAGGCCCAGGTTTTACACTGAGTGTATAAATACATTCAAAAACATATTAACTATATGTATTACTGTGTTAAGAGTGTCATTTTGTGTGTTCATCGAAACAGGCCCAGGTTTCACACTGAGTGTATAAATACATTCAAAAACATATTAACTATATGTATTACTGTGTTAGAGTGTCGTTTTGTGTCATTTTGGGTTAGTATTAGTATGTCTTGTGTGTGTGTGTCTTTCTGCCATTCCTGCCAGGACATCTATGTTGAGTTCATCGAAACAGGCCCAGGTTTCACACTGAGTGTACAAATACATTCAAAAACATATTAACTATATGTATTACTGTGTTAGAGTGTCGTTTTTGTGTCATTTTGGGTTAGTATTAGTATGTCTTGTGTGTGTGTGTCTTTCTGCCATTCCTGCCAGGATATCTACGTTGTGTTCATCGAAACAGGCCCAGGTTTCACACTGAGTGTATAAATACATTCAAAAACATATTAACTATATGTATTACTGTGTTAGAGTGTCGCGTTTTGTGTCATTTTGGGTTAGTATTAGTATGTCCTGGGTGTTTGTGTGTTTCTGCCATTCCTGCCTGGATATCTACGTTGTGTTCATCGAAACAGGCCCAGGTTTTACACTGAGTGTATAAATACATTCAAAAACATATTAACTATATGTATTACTGTGTTAGAGTGTCGTTTTGTGTCATTTTGGGTTAGTATTAGTATGTCTTGTGTGTATGTGTCTTTCTGCCATTCCTGCCAGGATATCTACGTTGTGTTCATCGAAACAGGCCCAGGTTTTACACTGAGTGTATAAATACATTCAAAAACATATTAACTATATGTATTACTGTGTTAGAGTGTCGTTTTGTGTCATTTTGGGTTAGTATTAGTATGTCTTGTGTGTGTGTGTCTTTCTGCCATTCCTGCCAGGATATCTATGTTGTGTTCATCGAAACAGGCCCAGGTTTCACACTGAGTGTATAAATACATTTAGAAACAGATTAACTATACGTATGACTGTGTTAGAGTGTCGTTTTGTGTCGTTTTGGTTGGGGGTGTGCCCCAGGAGTTTGTCAATGTTAAAAATGTGCCGCGGCTCAAAAAAGGTTGGGAAAAACTGCCTCAGAGCATTCAGGAACCTAGAAGGTTCTATACGTCTCCTCGGGCGAACCCAAATGGGTTCGGCGCCCTTACAGGGCGGGATGGTAAGCTCAAGCCGGATTCCCAGGACATAGTGATCCGACCATGGCGCCTCCGTAAGAGAGGTTAGGGCCACTTGGATCCCGGCGCCCGATATGAATCTTCTCTTCCTAGCAAGCCCAGAAGCGTATCTATTTCCGCAGAGTTAACAATGCTTTGGGGAGGCCATGGCACTGTTTTGCTAAAAGTTTTCAGGGTTTTGTCTTTTGTTTTCCCCACTCGGGATGCGTCGTAAGACACAACAGGTGCGACAATTGGGTTCAGTTTTTGTGAGCAGGTCTGGAAAGGGAACATCCTTCGCCTCAAAGCAGTCGGTGTTTCCACGTCTCTTGTGACTTGACGTTTTCCATCGCATGAACTCTGCGTAATGAAGCTCGGCCTTCGGGACACGTGAAAGGCTCTTCCTAGCCCACGTAACGAGGCCCAGCGCTGAGTATCCCACAATAGATAGATATCCATCTGGGCATTAAAGTATGTGTTTACATTTACAAAATCCTGAGGCACACCCCCAACCGAAATGACATACAACGACACTCTAACACAGTAATACATATAGCTAATATGTTTTAAAATGTTTTTATACACTCAGAGTGAAACCTGGGCCTGTTTCGATGAACACACAAAAACACACTCTAACACAGTAATACATATAGTTAATATGTTTTTGAATGTATTTAGACACTCAGTGTGAAACCTGGGCCTGTTTCGATGAACACACAAAATGACACTCTAACACAGTAATACATATAGTTAATATGTTTTTGAATGTATTTAGACACTCAGTGTGAAACCTGGGCCTGTTTCGATGAACACACAAAATGACACTCTAACACAGTAATACATACAGTTAATATGTTTTTGAATGTATTTATACACTCCGTGTGAAACCTGGGCCTGTTTCGATGAACACACAAATGACACTCTTAACACAGTAATACATCTAGTTAATATGTTTTTGAATGTATTTATACACTCGTGTGAAACCTGGGCCTGTTTCGATGAACACACAAAAACACACTCTAACACAGTAATACATATAGTTAATATGTTTTGAATGTATTTAGACACTCAGTGTGAAACCTGGGCCTGTTTCGATGAACACACAAAATGACACTCTAACACAGTAATACATACAGTTAATATGTTTTTGAATGTATTTATACACTCCGTGTGAAACCTGGGCCTGTTTCGATGAACACACAAAATGACACTCTAACACAGTCATACATCTAGTTAATATGTTTTTGAATGTATTTATACACTCCGTGTGAAACCTGGGCCTGTTTCGATGAACACACAAAATGACACTCTAACACAGTAATACATCTAGTTAATATGTTTTTGAATGTATTTATACACTCCGTGTGAAACCTGGGCCTGTTTCGATGAACACAACACACATATCCTGGCAGAAAGACACAAACTTCCCACACAGAACTCCCATAACCAAGAGAAATAGCTGTAAGAGTTTAGTGGGCATTGACCTTGAGTTTTGGAGTTGTAGTTCACCTATATCCAGAGAGCACCGTGGACTCAAACAATGTTGGACCAGGACCAAACTTGGCATGAATACTCAGTATGCCCAAATGTGAACACAGATGTTGTTTGGGGAAAATAGACCTTGACATTTTGGAGTTACAGTTTCTGGGATTTATAGTTAACACGCGATCAAAGAGCATCCTGAACTCTTGCAACCATGGAATTGAACCGAACTTGGCCTATTGAACTC
Source organism: Anolis apletophallus (assembly GCA_030556195.1). Classification (NCBI taxonomy): domain Eukaryota; kingdom Metazoa; phylum Chordata; class Lepidosauria; order Squamata; family Anolidae; genus Anolis; species Anolis apletophallus. The sequence goes on from JARBWK010000049.1 coordinate 167,695, forward strand.
TCATTACCAACAGAAAGTACTGAATGGGTTTGCTTGGGAATTGACCTTGAGTTTGGAAGTTGTAGTTCACCTACACCCAAAGAGCACTCTGTACTCAAATAAGGATGGACCTGGACCACACTTGGCATGAATACTCAATAGGCCCAAATGTGAATGCAGATGGAGTTCAGGGGAAATGTCTGTCTTCCCAGCCATTGTGGGCGCGTACGACAACAGCTCCCAGCACGACCCCAGTTCCAACAACGCCATGCTGGGAGTTCACGCCTCGGCCTCGGCCATCATCCAGTACGGGAAGATCGCCCGGAAGCAAGGCCTGGTCAACGTGGCCCTCGACATCTTGAGCCGCATCCACACCATCCCGACCGTCCCCATCGTGGACTGCTTCCAGAAGATCCGGCAGCAGGTCAAGTGCTACCTGCAGCTGGCCGGAGTCCTGGGCAAGAACGAGTGCATGCAGGTGAGGCCCCGTCGACACTCGCGGGCCTTGCCCACGGGCTACTTCTCCTTCACGTGTAGGCGCAGAGCTGGGGAAAGGTTCCTTGTGGCGCTCAGTTCCCTGCTGCCAGAGCTACAGTCCAAGAATGGGTAGAGAAGGGAGAAAGGGGAGAAAGGGGAAAGGAAAGGAAAGTTGGGAAGGGAGGGAAGAGGGAGAGAAGGAAGGAAGGAGATGAAGGAAGGGAGGGAGGGAGGGAAGAGGGAGGGAGGAAGGAAGGAAGGAAAGAAAGGATGGAAGGAGGAAAGGAAGGAGGGAAGGAATGAAGGAGGGAAGGAAGGAATGGAGGAGGAAAGAAGGAAGGAGGAAATGAAAGAAGGAAAGGAAGGAATGAAGGAGGAAAGGAAGGAATGAAGGATGGAGGAAAGAAAGGATGGAAGAGGAAAGAAAGGAAGGAAGGACAGAAGGAAAGGAAGGAAGGAGGAAATGAAGGAGGGAAGGAAGGAATGGAGGAGGGAATGAAGGAATGGAGGAGGAAAGAAGGAAGGAGGAAATGAAAGAAGGAAAGGAAGGAATGAAGGAGGAAAGGAAGGAATGAAGGATGGAGGAAAGGAAGGATGGAAGAGGAAATAAAGGAAGGACAGAAGGAAGGAAGGAAGGAGGAAAGGAAGGAGGGAAGGAGAAAAGGAAGGAAGGAAAGAGGGAAGAAAGGAAGGAGAAAAGGGAAGAATGGAGGAAAGGAAGAAAGGAAGGAAGGAGAAAAGGAGGGAGGGAAGGAAGGACGGAAGGAAGGAGAAAAGGAAGGAAGGAAGGAAGGAGGAAATGAAAGAAGGAAGAAAGGAATGAAGGAGGAAAGGAAGGAAGGAAGGAAGGAGGAAAGGAAGGTAGGAAGGAATGAAGGAGGAAAGAAAGAAAGGAAGGAGAAAAGGAAGGAAGGAAGGAGGAAAGAAACGATGGAAGGAGGAAAGAAAGGAAGGAATGATGGAAAGAGGAAAGAAGGAGAAAAGGAAGGAAGGAGGAAAGGAAAGAATGAAGGAGGAAAGGAAGGAAAGGAGGAAATAAAGGAAGGAAGGAAGGAAGGAAGGAGAAAAGGAAGGAAGGAGGAAATGAAGGAAGGAAGGAGGAAGGAAAGGAAGGAAGGAGGAAGGAAAGGAAGGAAGGAATGAAAGAGGAAGGAAAGGAAAGAATGAAGGAGGAAAGGAAGGAAGGAAGGAGGAAATAAATGAAGGAAGGAAGGAAGGAAGAAAAGGAAGGAAGGAGGAAATAAATGAAGGAAGGAGAAAAGGAAGGAAGGAGGAAGGAAAGGAAGGAAGGAGGAAAGGAAGGAAGGAATGAAAGAGGAAGGAAAGGAAGGAATGAAGGAGGAAAGAAAGGATGGAAGGAAGGAGGAAATAAAGGAAGGAAAGAGAAAAGGAAGGAAGGAAGGAAGGAGAAAAGGAAGGAAGGAAGGAAGGTAGAAGGAAATGAAAGAAGGAAAGGAAGGAAGGAAGAAGAAAAGGAAGGAGGGAAGGACGGAATGAAGGAGGAAAGGAAGGAAGGAGGAAATGAAAGAAGGAAAGGAAGGAATGAAGGAGGAAAGAAGGAAGAGGAAGAGGGAGGGAGGGAGGAAGGTTGGCCACAGCAACGTGTGGTGGGTACAGCTAATATGTATGTATGTACTGTATGTATGTATGTATGTATGTATGTATGTATGCTTTATGCATTGGCATACCTTTGTCTTTAACAGTTCAAAGGTACATCAGTTCAACCGCGGGGAGACCCAATTGCCTTGCATGAAGGCCATTTTCCCAAAAGGTTACGGCATCCTTTTGCCTAAAGGTCGCGACTTCCAACAAGGCCATGACTTCCCAGAGGTCACAAAACCTCCAAAAGGTTCTGTAGATTTCCATTGGCCGGAGTGAGCTTCCGGCCCACTGTGTGGCTTGTTGTCGACCTTCGCAACCCGAAAGACAGTTGCATCTCTCAAGTAGGAAATATAGGTCCCAAATACAGTACGTGTGGGGAGGCTAGTTTAACTAATTTATGAGGCCATTAAAAAATCTCCAGCAAGCGTGCAAAGAATGAGGAACTACACAGCTCCCCTGGTGGCCAGAAAAAGTTGGAGTGTTAAATAGCCTCCGACTGTCTGTCTATATGTGTTGTGTGTCGTGTGCTCGCAGGGCCTGGAGGTGATCGAGTCCACCAACCTGAAGTATTTCACCAAGGAGATGACGGCCGAGTTCTACGCGCTGAAGGGGATGTTCCTGGCCCAGATTAACAAGTACGTACCGGCTGGCTGAGGCGGTGGGCGGGCGGGCGGCTGCGCGGGCGGGCCACAGGCGTGCAAGAGGCATGCAGGCAAAGAGACGGCTTCTTTGTGGGTGGCCGTTCGTCGTAATGCTGCCCTTCTCCACCCTGCGTAGCGCTGTAAGGAAATGGACTTCTCCTGCCAGGAACAACAATTTGATTTACTACTAGCTTGGGGACCCGGCGGTGCCCGGGTTATTTGAGAAAGGCATTGTGTGCCAAGGTTGGTCTTTGGTACTTCAAGTCCCATCATCCACGGTCCACCCTCCTCCAAACGGCAGTAGAAGGTAGAGTGGGTCATGGGGGCTCTGTGTGCCACGTTTGGTCTTGATCAGGGCTGTCCAACAGGTGCCGGGGGCCAGCCTCCTGGACACGCCCCCAGCCTCCTGGACACGCCCCCAGCCTCCCGGACACAGCCTCCCGGGCACGGCCCCCCAGCCTCCTGGGCACGCTCCCCCAGCCTCCTGGACATGCCCCCCCAGCCTCCCGGGCACGGCCCCCCAGCCTCCTGGGCACGCTCCCCAGCCCCTGGACATGCCCCCAGCCTCCTGGGCACGGCCCCCAGCCTCCCGGGCACAGCCCCCCAGCCTCCCAGGCACGGCCCCCAGCCTCCTGGACACGCCCCCCAGCCTCCTGGACACGCCCCCTAGCCTCCTGGACACGCCCCCAGCCTCCTGGGCACGCCCCCAGCCTCCTGGACACGCCCCAGCCTCCTGGGCATGGCCCCCAGCCTCCTGGACACGCCCCAGCCTCCTGGACATGCCCCCAGCCTCCTGGACCGCAGGCCCCCAGCCTCCTGGGCACAGCCCCCCAGCCTCCTGGACATGCCCCCAGCCTCCTGGACACGCCCCCCAGCCTCCTGGGCACGCCCCCAGCCTCCTGGACATGCCCCCCCAGCCTCCTGGGCATGCCCCCCCAGCCTCCTGGGCACACACCCCCAGCCTCCTGGGCACGCCCCAGCCCCCTGGACATGCCCCCAGCCTCCTGGGCACGCCCCCCAGCCTCCTGGACATGGCCCCCAGCCTCCTGGACATGCTCCCCCCAGCCTCCCGGGCACGGCCCCCAGCCTCCCGGACAGGCCCCCAGCCTCCTGAGCACGCCCCCAGCCTCCCGGGCACGGCCCCCAGCCTCCCGGGCAGGCCCCCAGCCTCCTGGACATGCCCCCCAGCCTCCTGGACATACCCCCCAGCCTCCTGGACAGCCCCCAGCCTCCTGGGCACGCCCCCAGCCTCCTGGACAGCCCCCAGCCTCCTGGACATGCCCCCAGCCTCTGGACACACCCCCCATCCTCCTGGACATGCCCCCAGCCTCCCTGGGCACAGCCCCCCAGCCTCCTGGCACCACCCCCAGCCTCCTGGACAGGGCCCCCCAGCCTCCTGGCACGCCCCCAGCCTCCTGGGCATGCCCCCCCAGCCTCCTGGACACGCCTCCCAGCCTCCTGGACATGCCCCCAGCCCCGGGCACGGCCCCCAGCCTCCCGAGCACGGCCCCCAACCTCCGGACACGACCCCTGGCCTCCCGGGCACGGCCCCAGCCTCCCAGCCCAGCCTCCTGAACCCCAGCCCCCCAGCCCCAGCCCTGAGCACGGCCCCCAGCCTCCCTGAGGCCCCCCCAGCCTCCCGGGACACGACCCCCAGCCTCCCTGGACAGGACCCCCCAGCCTCCTGGACAGGCCCCCAGCCCCTGGACACCCCCCAGCCTCCTGGGCACGCCCCCAGCCTCCTGGACAGGCCCCCAGCCTCCTGGACATGGCCCCCCAGCCTCCTGGACAGGCCCCCAGCCTCCCGGACACGACCCCCTGGCCTCCCAGGGCCCGGCCCCCAGCCCCGAACAGGCCCCCCAGCCTCCTGAGCACGGCCCTCCAGCCTCCTGGACATGCCCCCAGCTCCCGAGACAGACCCCCAGCCTCCTGGACAGGACCCCCAGCCTCCTGGGACAGGCCCCCCAGCCCCCGGACACGCCCCCCCTGGCCTCCTAGACACGCCCCCAGCCTCCCGGGCACAGCCCCCAGCCTCCTGGGCACGGCCCCCAGCCTCCTGGACAGGCCCCCAGCCTCCCGGACACGCCCCCAGCCTCCTGAGCACGGCCCCCAGCCCCAGCCCCCCGAACACGCCCCAGCCTCCTGGACATGGCCCCAGCCCCTGGACACGGCCCCCAGCCTCCCGGGCACGCCCCCAGCCTCCGGGCACGGCCCCCAGCCTCCTGGACACGGCCCCCAGCCTCCTGGGCACGCCCCCCCAGCCTCCTGGAACACGCCCCCAGCCTCCTGGGCATGGCCCCCAGCCTCCTGGAACAGCCCCCCAGCCTCCCAGACACGACCCCCCAGCCTCTTGATCATGGCCCCCCAGCCTCCCAGGCCCCCAGCCTCCTGGGCACTGGTGCCCCAGCCTCCTTCAAGGCCCCAGCCTCCTGGTCCACGGCCCCTGGAAACAGTCCTCCAGCAGCCCTAGTCTTGATCATTCATTGGATGAAGGTTGGCAGTCCCTTCAAGCCTCATCCGTGGTCATTGGTCAGGGTGTTGGATAAGGGGGGTTGCCAATTTTGTTGTTTTCAGGAAGTGAGTGAAGGTACTGCAAGTCCCATCATCCATGGTCCATCCTTCAAACTGCAGCAGGATGTAGAGTGTGTCGTGGGGGCTTTGTGTGCCAAGTTTGGGCCTGGTCTGTGATGTATAGGGGCTACAGTGTTGTTTGGGAAGTGAATCGGGTGAAGGTATTGCACATCCCATCATTCGTGGCCCATCCTGCCCTAAACCGCACCAGGTTGTGAAGTGGACCATTGGGCCCCTGTGTGCCAAGTTTGGTCCTGATCTGTCATTGCTGTGGGCCACAGTGACTGACTCCCTGAGGCCTTTCCTTTTCCCTCTGCGTCACCTTAGAATGTTGGAATGTAGATGGCCACTCGGAGTCCTTTATGCAAATACTCCCTCAGGGGCAACCAATCCCCTCTGTCTGGTGCCTTAGAATGTTGGAGTGCTGAGCCTGGCCCATCAGAGTCCTTTATGCAAATACTCCCTCAGGGGCAACCAATCCCCTCTGTCTGGTGCCTTAGAATGTTGGGAGTGCTGAGCCTGGCCAATCAGAGTCCTTTATGCAAATACTCCCTCAGGGGCAACCAATCCCCTCTGTCTGGTGCCTTAGAATGTTGGGAGTGCTGAGCCTGGCCAATCAGAGTCCTTTATGCAAATACTCCCTCAGTGGCAACCAATCCCCTCTGTCTGGTGCCTTAGAATGTTGGAGTTCTGAGGCTGGCCAATCAGAGTCCTTTATGCAAATAATCCCACAGTGGGAGCCAATCAGAAAGCTGGCACATATCCACAAACACCTCCGCAAACATACATACAAACATTCTCTTTTATTATATAGATCGATAGGGAAAGAGAAAAGAGAGGGAAGGGGAAAAGGAAGTTCCTGAGCAAGAGCCAAGCTAATTAGCTGCTTAATAAGCTATTTGACAGATAAGGTTACTTGTCATCCGCCGCGGGTTTTTTTCCCTATATAATAATACTAAATATCTTTTATTATATTATTAATAATAATATTTATAATAATATTATAATATAATATAATATATATAATATTTATAATAATATTATAATAATGTTATTGTTATTGTTATTGTTATATTATGTCATATCCTGAGAGATAAATCAGGGTATGAATAAATATAATAATAATGTATACTATAATAATATATTTATTATATTATAAATAATAATATTTATAATAATATAATATAATAATATGATATAAATGTAATTGTTATTATTATTATTTTATATTATATTATCTCCTGAGAGATAAAGCAGGGTATGAATAAATATAATAATAATAAAATATACTAAATATCTTTTATTATATTATTAATAATAATATTTATAATAATATTATAATATAATATTTATAATATTTATAATAATTATAATAATATTATAACTGTTATTGTTATTGTTATATTATGTCATATCCTGAGAGATAAAGCAGGGTATGAATAAATATAATAATAATAATGTATACTATAATAATATATTTATTATATTATAAATAATAATATTTATAATAATATAATATAATAATATAATATAAATGTAATTGTTATTATTATTATTTTATATTATATTATCTCCTGAGAGATAAAGCAGGGTATGAATAAATATAATAATAATAATGTATACTAAATATATTTTTGTTATATTATTAATAACAATATTTATAATATAATATATATATTATAATATTTATAATCTATGTATATAATAAAAGTCAGTGTTTGCGGGCGGTGGTGCAGTGGTGCGGAGGGAGGAATATGTGCCAGCATTTCGATTGGCTGCCACTGTGGGATTATTTTCATAAAGGGCTCTGATTGGCCAGCCTCAGAACTCCCAACATTCTACGGCCCCAGACAGAGGGGATTGGCTGCCACTAAAATGGTATTTGCATAAAGGACTCCGATTGGCCAACCACATTCCAATATTCTAATGTGACTCCGAGGGGAAAAGGAAAGGCCTCAGGCAGTCAGCCACTGCGGCCCACAGCAATGACGGATCAGGACCAAACTTGGCAAACAGGGGACCAATGGCCCACTCCACAACCTGATGTGGTTTAGGGCAGGATGGGCCACGAATGATGGGAATTGCAGAACCTTCACATCATTCACTTACCAAACAACACTGCAGCCCCTATAACTCACAGACCAGGCCCAAAATTGACAGCAAGGCTTCCTTAACTTGATTTCCCTGACTAGGCCTCAGCTCAAAGGGATATTGTTCGGCTTCCTCAACTTGATTTTCCTGACTAGGCCCCCAACAATGACAGAACAAGACCAAACTTGGCACACAGACCCCCCGAAGATGCACCCTACACCCTGGTGCAGTTTGAGGGAGGATGGACCATGGATGATGGGACTTGCAGTACCTTCACTAAGTTCCCGAGACCACTGCAAGCCACATAAACATCTAATAGGAACCAACCTTGGCACACAATGCCTTCCTCAAATAACCCGGGCACTGCCGGGTCCTGAAGGTAGCGTTAACTAAAACCCACCGCCTACTATTGGGCAGAGGTTGACCGCTTGCTCCGCTGTGCCCGTGCTCCAGGTCGGAAGAAGCCAACAAGGCCTTCTCGGCGGCGGTCCAGATGCACGACGTGCTGGTGAAGGCCTGGGCCATGTGGGGAGACTACCTGGAGAACATCTTCGTCAAGGAGCGCCAGCTGCACCTGGGCGTCTCCGCCATCACCTGCTACCTGCACGCCTGCCGCCACCAGAACGAAAGCAAGTCCCGGAAGTATTTGGCCAAAGTGAGTACGTTTGGGGAAAGAGTGCAGGCGCGCGCATGGGGGGACGGCGACGGGGGACGGGGACCCCGGCGCACCCGTCTCTATATTTATATCCTTACTAGCTGTGCCCTGCCACGCGTTGCTGTGGGCGATAGTAAGAATTTTTGAAGTAGACTATTATGACAGAGAGGTACCTGGAAGCCATTGCGGGCGCAAGCTCCGCCACATGGAGCTCTCCTGTGCTTGTGCACGCTCGCACACACACACACACACACACACGCCTTGTACGCATGCCCAGTAGCATCTTCTCCTTTTTTAGGATTTGTGAGTTCTTTTTTCCTTTGTATTATTGTTGGTCACACCTTGAGTTGCGAGACGTCGTGTGGCCAAATTTGGCCCCGGAATTTTTTTGTGTGTGTGTTTTTAAGGTACTCACCACGACAAGTCCATTTTTATATATATAGATAAGGAAAAGCTGTTGCCTTTACGCCTGACATACAAATCATGCCGTTGGGCGTGGGCTGTTGTGACAAGAACACAGATCCCGTGCGCATTGCATACATTTTTAAACACAAGCCCGAGGCTTCGGCAAATGTTGCTAAGCATAAGCATTAAATGCCAGGCAGGTTGTCAAAGCGAGTCAGCATGCGTCCGTGGCCGCGTGGACGGCGTGCCGGTCTCTCGATCTCTGGCAGAGTTCACGAAAGTTCAAGAAAACAAGGTATTTACTTGAGTCTCGGGCGCCATCGGACCTAATGTGCACTTCGATTGTCAAATCCCTAAAACCAATCGTTACTATTATTACTGTTGTTGTTATTATACCCTACCTTTCTCTCCACAAAGAGACCATGCTCTGACCTACAAGAAGCACTCTAGCAACACAGAGGAGTATACTACTCTCTACTTACACTACATTAGTAACAAGAAGGAACAGCCTACGAGGCTAAATAATTCAATACAATAACATATATATATATCAGTAATTCAATTTCGTTGATAGAACGATCCAAATAGTTCAACACAATAACATCAATAGTTTGGTGGTAAACATACCTCGTTGCGTGGGGATTTTTGTGGCCTGGTTTGGTGTTTGTGGGTTCAGCGGTTTTGCTGTCTATAGGCTACCACGACAGCTCTCATTTTATATATATAGATATATAATCTATTATGTAAATGGGCTCACGTCATGTGATGTATCCCTCAAACAAAGAAACCTTACAACGCAGATACACAATACTTGCCAACAGAAATAGGCCTCAAGCAAGGTACGTTTGTAGCAAAGAAACTTCCCCCCCAAAACCTAAAAGGCCCCCAAAACAACGAGAAAAAATAAAACTACATTTACCAGCATCCTCCGGGGCAGCCAAAGACTCACCCAGCCTCTACATTCTGAACAACATGATTGGCTGCCAATAAGGGCGGATTTGCATAACTGCTGCACTGATGTGGCTATGCTGACGTGGGGGTGATGGTGTTCTTCCTGTGGTGCGGGCTGGTAGAGGACTTCCGTTTCCTTCAGGCTGTCTTCCAGCCCAAACAGCTCTGCAGCTGTTGCAAAGCAGGAAGTTAGGCGCCTCTGCTGACGTGGGGGTGATGGTGTTCTTCCTGTGGTGCGGGCTGGTAGAGGACTTCCGTTTCCTTCTCCCAGCCCAAACAGCTGGTTCATTCAAGGCACAGAGCTCTTGTGGCCGGCCGCTCGCCCAACCCCAAGCACAACTCCCGCGCCTTTCACTATTGCGTTCCTTTTAAACCTGAGACGCTCTGCAAGGTGAACCTGTTGGGGCGTAAGAGGAGAGAAGAACGGGAACGTGGCGTCCTGCCCACGTTGGCGTTACCCGTCTCTCTTGATGCGCGCCCTTGGGAAGGCATCGTTCCGCATGTTTTACTGGGACCCTGGTTTCCGGCCTGCAGCTGTCGCCCGTTAGATTTAATTGTTCAACGTACTGTTTACAAAACACGAATACGTCGTAAAGCGAAGGAATTAAATTCCACACCTGCCGCCTTGGAAGCGACTCGGTGGTTGCGTTCGTTCTCTACCTGGGAACGGCTATCCTGAGGAACGTACGGCGCAACGGATAGATGTCTACGAGTCACCCCAAGGGGCAGCTCGGTGTCGTGGTCGGAGGATCAGAGCAACACTCTAGGAAAGCACGCATATATTTGCATATTTTAAAGCTTTTAATGTTAGCCGTTTTGGGTCTCCTTTTGGTGAGAAAAAGCAGGATAATAATAGTAATAATAATAATAATAATAATGGCGAGAGAGAGAGAGCGCGCACATGCTTGCTGACCTCTTTTATCCCAGTCACCAACCACAGGTAACAATGAACGATGCAACCCATGGTCGTGACTTTGCTCCTTTGGCCTATACCTTTAGTGGCATGTGACCACCTACTTAATCTATATATATATATTTTGAACGTCCGTGCAATGTCGTATATAGACAACGAAACTATGCAACGCAGAAGCACAAAAACCGGCAGCCCATACCCCAAGGTACCGAGAGGGCCCGAAAAACCGGCCCTACATACCTCCCAACACCCCCAAACAAAACCCCAAAAAATTGCCCAACAGCGCCTCCTCCTTAGCCCCTCCTCCGTTCCGCCTCTCCCCCCGGCAATCGCAGCTCGGGACCCGGGCCGCGCCACCGCCTCCTCGAGAGAAAGAGAGAGGAACAGAGAGAGACAAAGAGAAAGAGAGAGAGAGAGAGAGACACACACAGAAAGAGATACACAGAGAAAAGAAGAGAGAGAGAGAAAACATACACAAACATATACACATACACACACAAACATCAGCACACACATACACACCCATATACATAAAAACATGCATACACACATACACATATATATACACACATATATACACACATACACATATCTACACACATAGACATATATATACACACACATATATACACACACATACACACACATACACACATATATACACACACATACACACATATATACACACAAACATACACATATATACACACACATATACATACACACACATACACACATATATACACACAAACATACACATATATACACACATACACATATCTACACACATATATACACACACATATACACACACATATACACACACATATACACATATATACACACACATATATACACATATATACACACACATACACACATATACACACACAGATACCCACATATATACACACATACACATATATATACACACACATATATACACACACATATATACACACACATATACACATATATACACACACATACACACATATACACACACAGATACCCACACATATACACACACACACATATACATACACACACACATACACACATATATACACACAAACATACACATATACACACACACACATATATACACACATACACATATCTACACACATATATACACATACACATATATACACACATAGACATATATATACACACACATATATACACACACAAATACACACACATATACACATATATACACACACATATATACACATATATACACACACATACACACATATACACACACAGATACCCACATATATACACACACACATATACATACACACACATACACACATATATACACACATACACACAAACATACACATATATACACACACAAAACACATATATACAGACTCCGCCACTCCCGGCCTAAAAGCAAATATGTATTGCAAATATGTATTGCTATATAATACACACACACACACACACACACATATATGACTATATCAAATACACTCATAGAATAGAGTTAGCGGAGAACAGACAGGAAGGAAGGAAGGAGAAAAGAAAGGATTGATGGGGAAAGGGAAGGAATGAAGGAGCGAAAGGGGGAAGAAAAGAGAGAAGGAGGGAGGGGAAAGAAAGAGGTACCTAAGGAAAGAAGGAAGGAAGGAAGGAAGGAGAAGGGGAAATAAAAAGTGAACGAAGGTAGGAAACAGGGAAGGAAGGAAGGAGACAAAGGAAGTAGAGAAACGGGGAGGGAAAACATGGCTGAGTTCGGGAGGCCCGGTGGCACAGTGAGTTAAACCGCTGAGCTGCTGAACTTGCTGACCAAAAGATCGCAGGCTCAAATCCAGAGAGCGGGGTGAGCTCCTGCTGTTAGCCTCAGCTTCTACCAACTTAGCAGTTCGAAAACATGCAAATGTGAGTAGATCAATACATACCACCACTTCGGCAGGAAGGTAATGGCACTCCATGCAGTCATGTTGACCATATGACCTTGGGGGTGTCTCTGGACAACGCCGGCTCTTTGACTTAGAAATTGAGATGAGCACCAGAGTCCCAGCCTACAGGTGCTTCTGGGCATGTGCGGAGGTTTAGCGCGCATGCCCAGTGCCTACGGAGTTCCACTTGAGCTCCGTAGGCATTGCGCACGCATGCGGAAATCTCCGCACGCATGCGCTGTGCCTACGGAGTTCACTTCAGATCTGTAGCAAGCGCATGTGCGCGGAGATTTTCACGCGCATGCGCTGTGTCTGAGCTCAAGTGAGCTACGGAGTTCCACTTGAAAAGCTCGCGCAGGCGCTGTGCGAGCTCAACTGAGCTCCGTAGGCTGCGCGTGCATGCGGAAATCTCCGCGCATGCGCTGTGCTCACGGAGTTTACTTGAGCTCTGTAGACACAGCGCATGTGCGTGGAGATTTGCCGCGTGCATGCGCTGTCACGGAGCTCAACTGAGCTCCGTAGGCATTGCGCATGCATGCGGAAATCTCCGCACGCACGCGCTGTGCCTACGGAGTTCACTTCTGACACAGCGCATGTGCGTGGAGATTTTCGCACGCATGCGCTGTGTCTACGGGGTTCAACTGAGCTCTGTAGGCATTGCGCATGCATGCGGAAATCTCCGCACGCATGCGCTGTGTCTACGGAGTTTACTTGAGCTCTGTAGACACAGCGCAAGTGCGCGGAGATTTTCGTGCGCATGCGCTGTGTCTACGGAGCTCAAGTAAGCTCCGTAGGCATTGCGCATGCAGGCAAAAATCTCCGCGCACATGCGCTGTGTCTATGGAGTTTACTTGAGCTCAGTAGACACAGCGCAAGTGCGCGGGAGATTTTGTGCGCATGCGCTGTGTCTGACGGAGCTCAAGTAAGCTCCGTAGGCATTGCGCATGCATGCAGAATCTCCGCGCACATGCGCTGTGTCTACGGAGTTCACTTGAGCTCTGTAGACACAGCGCATGTGCGAGATTTTCGTGCGCATGCCCAGTGCTGCACGGAGCTCAAGTAAGCTCCATAGGCATTGCGCATGCACGCAGAAATCTCCGCGCGCATGCGCTGTGTCTCGGAGTTTACTTGAGCTCTGTAGACACAGCGCAAGTGCGTGGAGATTTTTCGTGCGCATGCGCTGTGTCTACGGAGCTCAAGTAAGCTCCGTAGGCATTGCGCATGCACGCAGAAATCTCCGCGCGCATGCACTGTGTCTACGGAGTTCACTTGAGAAATCTCCGCACATGCCCAGAAGCGCCTGTAGGCGCAGCGCAGCAGCAGCACGGAGATTCGGCGGCGCGCGGCACCCCACGCTGTCGCCTCCAAGATGGCGCCCTACGCGGTCACGTAGTTCGCCTAATGGAAAGACCGCCCCTGGTGACCACATGTCCATTAGAACGGTATTTTCTGCGAATGCTGCGTTGACGGCGCGCTTTCTCCCTCTCTTTGTTTCCTTCCAGGTTCTTTGGCTGCTCAGCTTTGACGACGACAAGAACACGCTGGCGGACGCTGTGGACAAGTACTGCATTGGCGTCCCCCCGATCCAGTGGCTGGCGTGGATCCCACAGCTGTTGACCTGCTTGGTTGGGTCCGAGGGCAAGCTGCTCTTGAACCTGATTAGCCAGGTACGGCCGCTTCGTGGCGCAGGACTCCTCTCGGGGCCGCTCGCATTCCCTCTCCGTTTGGCTGACTATTAATCCCATAAGAAAGATAATAATAATAATAATAATAATAATCTTTATTTATACCCCGCCACCATCTCCCCAACGGGGACCCGGGCCGCTTACATGAGTCCAAGCCCAACAGTGCATTACCATCTCTATATATAATAAAGCGGAATGTTTGTTTGTATGTTTGTATGTGTGTGTGTTTGTATGTATGTGGCAGCGTTCTGATTGGCTCCCGGCCTCTACATTCTGACAATATGATTGGTTGCCAGTGAGGGAGTATTTGCATAACGCCTCTAATTGGCCAGCCAACACGAACATTCCGACACTGTAAACTGCCAGAGGGGGATAAGGCAAAGGCCCGAGGCAGTCACCAACACGAACATTCAGACACTCTAAACTGCCAGAGGGGGATAAGGCAAAGGCCCGAGGCAGTCGCCAACATGAACATTCCGACACTCTAAACTGCCAGAGGGGGATAAGGCAAAGGCCCGAGGCAGTCGCCAACACGAACATTCCGACACTCAAAACTGCCAGAGGGGATAAGGCAAAGGCCTGAGGCAGTCGCCAACATGAACATTCCGACACTCTAAACTGCCAGAGGGGATAAGACAAAGGCCGAGGCAGTCGCCAACACGAACATTCCGACACTCTAAACTGCCAGAGGGGATAAGGCAAGGCCCGAGGCAGTCGCCAACACGAACATTCCGACACTCTAGGGGGATAAGGCAAAGGCCTGAGGCAGTCGCCAACACGAACATTCCGACACTCTAAACTGCCAGAGGGGGATAAGGCAAAGGCCTGAGGCAGTCAGCCATGGTGGGAGTTTCAGGCCAAAACACTTTGCGTCTCCCAACAATGACAGAACAAGACCAAACTTGGCACACAAAACCCCCAAGACCCACTCTACATCCTGGTGCAGTTTGAAGGAGGGCAGACCATGCATGATGGGACTTGAAGTACCTTCACTCACTTCCCAAAACTGCTGCAAACCTAATCCAACGACTGATCAAGACCAAACCTGACACACAAGAGCCCTCATGACCCACTCTACATCCTGGTGCAGTTTTGTGTGGGACAGACCACGGATGATGGGACTTGAAGTACCTTCACTCACTTCCTGAGAGCAGTGTGACCCTCACCCAATGACTAATACAGACCAAACTTGGCACGCAGAACCCCCATGACCCACTCTACATCCTGGTGCTGTTGGGAGGGGGATGGACCATGGATGATGGGACTTGCAGTACCTTCACTAACTTCCTGAGACCACTGCACGCCACGTAAACATCTGATAAGGGCCAACCTTGGCACACAAGGCCTTCCTCAAATAACGCAGGCAGGGCCGGGTCCCCAAGCTGACCAGTGGATTTTCAAAAAGGTTTTCCGGCCAGAAGCGTATTCCAGCTTTATCATAGTTTTGATTTTGGGGGTTTCAAATGACCCCTGATTGACCCCACTTCCGTTATAATTGGTGGCAGCGGCGGGACGGATTGGGAAAGTTCCACCCGGCCCTAATTAACGCATTCCTTCCGTTATACAGGACCTCACATAAAATAATATGGGTTTTTTTGTGTATGTTTTCACACCCAGGTTGGCCGCGTCTACCCGCAAGCCGTCTACTTCCCCATCCGGACCCTTTATTTGACGCTGAAGATAGAGCAGCGGGAACGCTACAAAAGCGGTAAGCGAGGAACAGAGTTGCTCCGCCATGTTTTTCCGCCATATCTCGTTGCTCCGCCATATCTCGTTCTCAGGTCAGAAAGAGTTGCGTTGGTTTGGCTGAGTCGGTGTCGTAAGCTAGTGTTTCCCAACCTCTTTTGAGCCGCGGCACATTGTTTACATTTGCAAAATCCTGGGGGGCACACCACCAACCAAAACGACACTCTAACACAGTAATACATATAGTTAATATGTTTTTGAATGTATTTATACACTCAGTGTGAAACCTGGGCCTGTTTCGATGAACACAACATAGAGATCCTGGCAGGAATGGCAGAAAGACACACACACACACACAAAACATACTAATACTAACCCAAAATGACACAAAACGACACTCTAACACAGTAATACATATAGTTAATGTGTTTTTGAATGTATTTATACACTCAGTGTGAAACCTGGGCCTGTTTCGATGAACACAACATAGAGATCCTGGCAGGAATGGCAGAAAGACACACACACACACACAAAACATACTAATACTAACCCAAAATGACACAAAACGACACTCTAACACAGTAATACATATAGTTAATGTGTTTTTGAATGTATTTATACACTCAGTGTGAAACCTGGGCCTGTTTCGATGAACACAACATCGAGATCCTGGCAGGAATGGCAGAAAGACACACACACACACACAAAACATACTAATACTAACCCAAAATGACACAAAACGACACTCTAACACAGTAATACATATAGTTAATGTGTTTTTGAATGTATTTATACACTCAGTGTGAAACCTGGGCCTGTTTCGATGAACGCAACATAGAGATCCTGGCAGGAATGGCAGAAAGACACACACACACACACAAAACATACTAATACTAACCCAAAATGACACAAAACGACACTCTAACACAGTAATACATATAGTTAATGTGTTTTTGAATGTATTTATACACTCAGTGTGAAACCTGGGCCTGTTTCGATGAACGCAACATAGAGATCCTGGCAGGAATGGCAGAAAGACACACACACACACACAAAACATACTAATACTAACCCAAAATGACACAAAACGACACTCTAACACAGTAATACATATAGTTAATGTGTTTTTGAATGTATTTATACACTCAGTGTGAAACCTGGGCCTGTTTCGATGAACACAACATAGATATCCTGGCAGGAATGGCAGAAAGACACACACACACACACAAAACATACTAATACTAACCCAAAATGACACAAAACGACACTCTAACACAGTAATACATATAGTTAATGTGTTTTTGAATGTATTTATACACTCAGTGTGAAACCTGGGCCTGTTTCGATGAACGCAACATAGAGATCCTGGCAGGAATGGCAGAAAGACACACACACACACACAAAACATACTAATACTAACCCAAAATGACACAAAACGACACTCTAACACAGTAATACATATAGTTAATATGTTTTTGAATGTATTTATACACTCAGTGTGAAACCTGGGCCTGTTTCGATGAATGCAACATAGAGATCCTGGCAGGAATGGCAGAAAGACACACACACACAAGACATACTAATACTAACCCAAAATGACACAAAACGACACTCTAACACAGTCATACATATAGTTAATATGTTTTTGAATGTATTTATACACTCAGTGTGAAACCTGGGCCTGTTTCGATGAACGCAACATAGATATCCTGGCAGGAATGGCAGAAAGACACACACACACAAGACATACTAATACTAACCCAAAATGACACAAAACGACACTCTAACACAGTAATACATATAGTTAATATGTTTTTGAATGTATTTACACACTCAGTGTGA
The DNA here is from genome assembly GCA_030556195.1 of Anolis apletophallus. Taxonomy (NCBI): domain Eukaryota; kingdom Metazoa; phylum Chordata; class Lepidosauria; order Squamata; family Anolidae; genus Anolis; species Anolis apletophallus. The sequence continues at coordinate 185,106 of JARBWK010000049.1, forward strand.
AACCTGGGCCTGTTTCGATGAACGCAACATAGATATCCTGGCAGGAATGGCAGAAAGACACACACACACAAGGCATACCAATACTAACCCAAAATGACACAAAACGACACTCTAACACAGTAATACATATAGTTAATATGTTTTTGAATGTATTTATATACTCAGTGTGAAACCTGGGCCTGTTTCGATGAACGCAACATAGATATCCTGGCAGGAATGGCAGAAAGACACCCACACACACACAAGACATACTAATACTAACCCAAAATGACACAAAACGACACTCTAACACAGTAATGCATATAGTTAATATGTTTTTGAATGTATTTACACACTCAGTGTGAAACCTGGGCCTGTTTCGATGAACGCAACATAGAGATCCTGGCAGGAATGGCAGAAAGACACACACACGCACAAGACATACTAATACTAACCCAAAATGACACAAAACGACACTCTAACACAGTAATACATATAGTTAATATGTTTTTGAATGTATTTATACAATCAGTGTGAAAAGGGCCTGAGGCTGCTAGGAATGGTGGGAGTCGGAGTCCAAAACACCTGGAAGGCCCAAGTGTGCCCACGCCAGCTTTCGACAGAGGCCTCTTCGTCCCCCTCCCCCTCCGCACCCTTACTTCCCCCTCCTGCCCAACACTTACAAGTTTGCTTTATTCCCCAAAAAGTGCCCTTTTCTTAATTAGTTAATAGGATCAGCGAACGCTCGGTTGGTGGAGCCAGAGTGGCCTTAATTATTATTTTTTTTAATGCTGATGCCGGTTTAATACCGAACAATGAAATTGCATTATGGATTATTGTATTACGGTGGTAAAATAGGATGGGGATAATAATTAAGGATTTTAATGTTAATTCCCGTAGCCTGCAGGGTTCCCACGAGCCCCCCAATCCCCCCCCCAAGGATAATTCTGCTTTATCCAGCCATTTTAGACCTGGGGGGCTGTATCGCCGCCGCTTACAGCGAGCGTCTATTTGCGTAACGATTCGAACTCAAATTTGTGCCAGGGTCGTTACCACAAATTTATGTGAGGAATCGTTTGCCACCGGTTTTTGTGAATATCTTTTGCTTCAATCTATCTGTGGAGAACTGTGTCAGGGCAGGGACCTAAACTCCCACTGACACTGTTTATTAACCTTTGCTGCCGACCATTCACTACACTTGGCTACCCACTGGGAAGAACTGGTTTTAGAGGCTTGTGTGTGAACGAATCACGAGAGGAGATGTCTTTCTTAAAGAACTGTAAAGTTTATTTAAACAGTGTCTCGAGCTTGGAGGTTTCAATAGTTCAAGAGCTTAGGTGGTTACAGTATCTCTTTAGAGGCACAGGTCTTACAGTTACTCAGTTTCTAAACACAATGTTTCAAACACTGACTCAATAATATTATAGATATTCTGCCCCAATAGGTGGTTACAATATCTCTTTAGAGGCAAAGATCTTAAGGTTACATAGTTCCTAAATACAATGCTTGGCAAAGTTGTCAGCCTGGACAGCTTCAAGGCAGGATTAGACAGATTCATGGATACCAAGGGAATCAGTAGCTACTGAAATGGACATCCAAGTGCCACCTCTGTGTTGATGGAGGCAGGCAGGATTTTCCCCGGTACTGGTTGTGGGGGTCGGGAGCAGGTCAGGTTTTGCCCTCCTTTCTGCTAGAGATCCCTGTGTACAACTGGTGGGCCACTGTGTGACACAGAATGCTGGACTAGATGGGCTGAGGCCCGATTCAGCATGGCTCTTCTTATGTTCTTATGTTCTTATGTTCTTAAACACTGACTCAATAATATTATAGATATTCTGCCCCAATAGGTGGTTACAATATCTCTTTAGAGGCAAAGATCTTAAGGTTACATAGTTCCTAAATACAATGCTTGGCAAGGTTTCCTCAAACATTGGCTTGACAATACTATAGATCAGTGTTTCCCAACCAGTGTGCCGTGAGCGATCATCAGGTGTGCCGTGGGAAATGGGAACCTCCAATCCCCTTTCTTCCCCCTCCTGCCGAACACTTTTCCTTCTCCACTCAGGCTCCCTTCTTCCCAGCCTCGCTCTGCTCGCTTTGCCTCGCTTTGCTCTGGGGCGAGTCTGCGCAGTAGCGCCCGCACAGGTCACGTCTTCCTCCCTCCCCCCCCTCCTGAACACGCTCACCCTGCCCCCTCGGGTCAAAATGGCGGCAGAAGCGGCAGTGTAGAAGGAAAAGTAAGTGTTGGGCAGGAGGGGGAAGAAAGGGCGCGAAGGGGAAGAGGGAGGAAGACGTCTCTGTCGAAAGCTGGCATGGGCAAACTTGGACCTTCCAGGTGTTTTGGACTCCAACTCCCACCATTCCTAGCAGCCTCAGGCCCTTTTCCTCCCCCTCAGCCACTTAAGCAGGAAAGGGCCTCAGGCTGTTAGGAATGGTGGGAGTTGGAGTCCAAGGCACCCAGAGGGCAGTGTTCCCATGCCTGTTTTAGGGACCTTAAAGTGGTGAGCCTCCTTCCAACATTGTGGTTCTGGATAGAAAACAAACAACAACATAACATAACATTGTTTGAGTCCACAGTGCTCTCTGGGTGTAGGTGAACTACAACTTCCAAACTCAAGGTCAATTCCCAAGCAAACCCTTTCAGTACTTTCTGTTGGGAATGAGAGTTCAATATGCCAAGTTTGGTTCAATTCCATTGTTGCAAGAGTTCAGGATGCTCTTTGATGGTGTGTTAACTATAAATCCCAGAAACTGTAACTCCCAAATGTCAAGGTCTATTTTCCCCAAACTCCATCTGTGTTCACATTTGGGCATATTGAGTATTCATGCCGAGTTTGGTCCTGATCCAACATTGTTTGAGTCCACAGTGCTCTCTGGATATAGGTGAACTACAACTCCCAAACCCAAGGTCAATGCCCACCAAACTCTTATAGCATTTTCTCTTGGTTGTGGGAGTTCTGTGCGGGAAGTGTGTGTCTCTCTGCCATTCCTGCCAGGATATCTATGTTGAGTTCATCGAAACAGGCCCAGGTTTCACACTGAGTGTATAAATACATTCACAAACATATTAACTATATGTATGACTGTGTTAGAGTGTCATTTTGTGTCATTTTGGTTGGTGGTGTGCCCTAGGGTTTGGTAAACGTAAAAAATGCGCCGCGGCTCAGAAAAGGTTGAAAAACACTGCCATGAAGGATCGTGTTCATAGCGAATGGGCCTGTGATGCATACGCAACAGAATGGCAATGCAATGGCAGCACATTTCCCAAGTGGCGTGATGATGCTTTTGTCCTCTTTTCGTCCTGTCTTTCGCTCCCCGATCCCCTCCCTCCGGTCCAGATTCGGGGCAGCAGCAGCCGAGTTCTGTGGGGAGCCAGTCCCACTCGGCGTCGGACCCGGGCCCCATCCGCGCCACGGCCCCCATGTGGCGCTGCAGCCGCATCATGCACATGCAGCGGGAGTTGCACCCCACCCTCCTCTCCTCGCTCGAGGGCATCGTGGACCAGATGGTCTGGTTCAGAGAAAACTGGCACGAGGAGGTAGGCCTCTTAGTATTCGTATTATATTATTATATTAGTACTATTATATTATTATTATTTTCAGGGGCTGAGCTGCTGAACTTGCTGACGGGAAGGTCAGCAGTTTGAATCCCTGGGACGTGGTGAGCTCCTACTGTTACACCCAGCTTCTGCCAACCTAGCACTTCGAAAACATGCAAATATGAGTAGGTCAGTAGGTACTGCTTCTGTGGGCAGGTAATGGTGCTCCATGCAACCACGCTGGCCGCATGACCTTGGAGGCATCTATGGACAATACCGGCTTTTTGGCTTATACATAATATTAAGCAGAGGCTGGATGGCCATTTGTTGGGAACGCTTTGATTGTGTTTTTTTTCTGCATGATGACAGTAGGGAATTGGACTAGATGCTAGCAACACACTGGGATACTACCTAGAGAACCAAAATACAACTCAAAGCTGTAGCCCGCAATATCTATTATATAAATGGGTTCACGTCATGTGAAGACTACCTCAAACAAAGAAACCACACAACGCAGAAACACAATACTTGCCAACAGAAATAGGCCTCAAGCAAGGTACGATTGTAGCAAAGAAACTTCCCCCAAACCTAAAAGGCCCCCAAAACAACGAATAAAAATAAAACTACATTTCCCAGCATCCTCCGGGGCAGCCAACGACTCACCCAGCCTCTACATTCTGAACAACATGATTGGCTGCCAATAAGGGCGGATTTGCATAACTGCTGTAACCATAGCAACGCTGGCAAGAGCCATCCAAGGCTAGGATAGAATGCTGAGAGATTTCAGTTGGTGTTTGAGGGTTAAACTGCCAAAACCAAACTCTGAGGGAGCAATTCTCCAGCAAATTCCTACCCACACAACACAACACAACTTCCAATCACAACCCATCCCACCAACCTTACGGGACCCCGTACACACGACACCTACCACCACCACAAACGAAAACCATTCCTTCCTTCCACACAGACAGAAACTGACCCAAAAGACAAACCATGCCTCCTAAAAATAACAGCATCGGACGACACACTCACAACGCTACATACATCAAACAAAAAAGGGCAGAACACACGCCAGAACAGAAACACACTGCGCAGCAGAGACACAGACAACAGGTCACTGCACGACGCACAGCTGAGAACCAAATGCAAAGAACTGCACGACAAGAAGAAGCGCACAGCCAGGAACAACAAAGACGCAGAAATGCAACACAACAGCAGCGCGCAAGGAGCGCAGAAACACGATGTTGCAACACAGAAAACAAACTTCAAAAACACCACAACCAATTCCACCGCCTAGCCTTCAGATACAACGCTGCAGAAGACTACAGCATGGTGCCAGAGGCCGACATTGGCACCCTAACGCACATCTGCACACACTGCAAAGCCCTGAAATACCCAGCAGAAACACCAGGAATGTGCTGCCTAGCCGGTAAAGTCTCTCTACCACCACTTGCCACTCCTCCACAACCACTACAGACTTTGCTGAGTGGACACACTCCAGAATCAAAACACTTCCTCCGCTATAGAAGACAATACAACTCATGCTTCCAGATGACATCATTTGGAGCACACATAGAAAGTGCGCCATTCATGCCTACATGACCCCACCAAGACCATAAGTCACATCATTTCCAACCCTTACGTCTCGCATCTCCTAAATAGGGCACAGCAACGCGTGCCGGGTACAGCTAGTACAATATAATACAAGACAATGTGAAGGTCAACTACCACAATGAAAACAGTATATATGGCAAGGCTGTGTGTTCCAACGTGAGCGTCCTGTAGATCAGGGCGAATCCCGCTGGAGAATCAACAAACGTGCAGAGTTATTGGGATGCCCAGCACCTACCAGGGGCAATTACCCCGGACCCGTCCCTTCCATGGTAAGGGGACCCGGGGGGGGGGGGGCAAATCCGCAATGTTCCGTGAACCCGGAAGTACGCATGGCGACGCTACGTGCAACATAGCGACGTAATTGCGTGAGGACTAGCTGAACGTGCTGCCGCGGGACGCAAGAAAGCATGGAGTTGCTGCAGTGTGAGGACGCCAAGCCGTCATTGCCAAGCAACACTGTGTGGAGAATACCCAAGAAGGAGAATGGCGAATGCCGTTCGGGCGCACTGCTCCAAACACGTAATAGAAGTCAATGACGCTGAGGCCCTGATGTAGAGCAATAAGGGGAAAAGGTACTCCCAACGGAGGGCATTAATGTAGTACACTCAGTGAGGGCTCAGAACGCGGGATCCCTCCGGCAAGTGGCGTAGGCATGTCAGATATCCAATATGTTGGTGCGGAAGCCCAGAAGGTGACGGGGAGAGATACTTCAGACGATGAAGTTATAATCCACAGTCCCAGAGAGGGACAAAGGGGAGGGTTCCAGGAAATAATGTAATGAAAGTTAGGAGAATGGTGTAATTCCTTAACGCGCCTGTACAACTCAGTATCCATGGATTGATTGCGAATTTTAGAACAATGTCCACCCATTCTGAGACGCAATGTTCTGGACGTCTGGCCCACATAGATCCTCCCACAATCACATGTCAGACAATAAATTAAATGTGTGGTCGCACAAGTGCAGAAGCATTTGATTTTAAGTGTTTTTTGATTCATAGAACAAATTTCCTTTCTGTGGTCTACTTGGGGACAACCTGCACAATGACCGCACGGTTTGGTGCCTGGAGACATACAGCTGTGGGTGATCTTGAGAGAGCGGTCTGAGTGGGTTAGAATGTCTCGAAGATTTCGTGTTCTCCTGGTGGGTGCTGGGCATCCCAATAACTCTGCACATTTGTTGATTCTCCAGCGGGATTCACCCTGATCTATAGGACGCTCACATTGGAACACACAGCCTTGCCATATACATTGTTTTCATTGTGGTAGTTGACCTTCATATTGTCTTGTATTATATTGTACTAGCTGTACCCGGCACGCGTTGCTGTGCCCTTTTTAGGAGATGCGAGAAAGTCCAATCATCCACGGTGTGCCCTCCTCTAAACTGCAGTTGGATGGAGTGTGGGTTAAGTTGGGTCTTTATTGGTCTTGGTTCTGGGCCACAGTAGTCTGTGGGGAATGATGGGTTTTGAAGTACTACAAATCCCATTTTCCATGGTGGTACTTCAAGTCCCATCATGCATGGTCGGGGCTCTGTGTGCCAAGGTAGGTTACTGTAAATTCATGCCATACACAATGTCCCATGAGCTGAGGCCTAGTCAGGAACAGCAAGTTAATGAAGCCTTACTGTCAATTCAGGCCATACACAATGTCCAATGAGCTGAGGCCTAGTCGGGAGAATCAAGTTAATGAAGTCTTACTGTCAATTCAGAGCGTATACAGCATCCCATTAAGTGAGGGCTAGTTAGGGAAATCAAGTTAATGAAGCCTTACTGTCAATTTTGGGCGTGGTCTGTGATTTTTTGGGGTGTAAATTTTCGGTTGGAAGTGATTTGGGTGTTTGTGTTGGGGATTGGCTCAGGCCTTTTCCTTATTCTGTTTTGGCAGTTTATTATGGATCGAATTTTCATGTTGGCTGACCAGTGCAGCAGTTATGCAAATCCGCCCTTATTGGCAGCCAATCATGTTGTTCAGAATGTAGAGGCTGGGTGAGTCTTTGGATATTTCGGGCTACAGCTTTGAGTTGTGTTTTAATTGACCAGCTAGACCAACTACTTGCTCCCTCGACCCGTGCCCCTCCTGGCTTATTAGACCTTGCCAGGAGAGGTTACGCGGCCCCCTGGGCACGATCTTAAATAGCTCCCTCGAGCAAGGAGTCTTCCCAGGGGGTTAAAAGCGGCTCGGGTACGACCGCTGCTGAAGAAGCCGAATTTAGACCCTGCGGCTCCCTCAATTACCGGCCTGTTTCCAACTTGCCCTTCCTGGGCAAGGTGATTGAGAGGGCAGCAGCGGATCAGCTGCAGCAGTTCTTAGAAGACACAGCTGGACTTGATCCCTTCCAGTCCGGCTTCCGTATTGGGCACGGGACGGAGACCGTGCTTGTCGCCATTACAGACCAACCGCCGCCAGCTGGACCAGGGTGGATCGGCACTGCTTGTCTTGTTAGATCTGACAGCAGCGTTTGATACAGTAGACCACGCATTGTTGACCCACCGCCTATCCGCTTCCGGAGTCAGGGGACTGCCCTTAAATGGGTGGCCTCCTTTCTCCGGGATCGGGACAGCGTGTGGAGGGGCGGGATGGTCTCAGGCGGCTCCCACTTAACTGTGGGGTCCCCCAGGGCCATTCTCTCCCCTTATTATTCAACGTTTATATGCGCCCCCTGGCCCAGCTGGCCCGCGACTTTGGTCTGGAGTGTTATCAGTACGCTGATGACACCCAGCTTCTGCTGCGAATGGACGGCAGGCCGGATACCGTACCCGATTGCTTCCATCTGTGCCTCGAAGCCGTGACTGGTTGGCTGCGGGCCAGCCGGCTGAAGGTGAATCCGTCGAAGACGGAGATCCTATGGCCTGGTCGGCCTGGCCGGGATGAGTGCCGGTTGCCTACTCTGGACGGCGAGCAATTAAACACGTCGTCAATTGTTAAGAGCTTGGGTGTTCAGTTCGACTCCCTGCTGACCATGGAGACCCAGGTCTCCGCGGTCAGCAGGGTGGCGTTCTACCACCTACGTCAGGCTAGGCGACTGGCCCCTACCTGTCCAGGAATGACCTGGCTACGGTGATCAAGCGACGGTCATCTCGAGACTAGACTACTGTAACGCCCTCTACGTTGGCCTTCCCTTGGCGACGATTCGGAAACTCAAGCTAGTGCAGAATGCTGCTGCTCGCCTGCTGGCAGGAGTGCCGGTGAGGCAGCACATTACGCCCATCCTCCAGCAACTGCACTGGCTGCCAATTGAGTACCGAATCACCTTCAAGGTGCTGGTGTTGACCTTTAAGGCCTTGTACGGTCTAGGGCCTGCGTACCTCTTGGACCGCCTTGCCCCATACGATCCCCCGAGATCACTCCGCTCAGCAGAACAGAACCTGCTGGAGATTCCACCGATCCGCCTCTGCCGCCTATCATCAACTAGGCAGCGCTCCTTCTCCGTAGCAGCTCCAACGGCCTGGAATGCCCTGCCGGAGGAGGCTAGAGCCATACGGGAGCTCGCCCCTTCCGCAGGGCCTGTAAGACCTTCCTTTTCAAGCAGGCCTTGGTTGACATATAACGCCTCTTGCTTTCAATCGACTTATGACTCTGTGTTACCGTTTTTGTCACTTAGTGTAATTTTAACAATGTTTTAATGAGGTTTTTTAGTATCACTTTTGTTATTTTTATGGTTATAGCATTGTTTTATTTTGTTCGTGAGTCGGCATGAGTGTTGCCTGCCGATCACTATGTATGTCTTGTAACCCGCCACGAGCCCTCGGGAAGAGGCGGAATACAAATGCAAATAATAAATAAATAAATAAATAAATAAATAATTGGACTAGATGACCAGCTCTCTGATTCTAAGCAGGGAATAGACACCTGGGTCCCTCTATGGAGGTGAGAAGATCGGGATATAAAAGTTTTAAATAAATTTAAATAAATAAATAAGAGAGAAAACAGAGCAACTGGCCCGCAGTCCCTGCCCTCTGACCCGCCTGCCCACCTCCGTCCCTGAGGAGGACTATCGCCCGGTACTAGGTGTGGCTGAGTCCCACCCACTGTTGTAGTCTGGCAAGCATCAGAGGATTCTTCTCCATGTTCAGGGGATGATGGGCTCTAAAATGATGCGTCTGTGAACAGTGTTTGGAGGGAATTGCAGGCAGATGAGGCTGATGTTTTGGATTCTTCAGCTCATTACCAGGCAACAGAGGAAAATGGAAATACCAATTCCCTTGAGAGAAAAAAGCCTTGGGAAGATGAGGAGTTTTCCAGGGAGCGTAGATTAGACCCGAGAACACGGGAAGTGAAAAGCCAGCGAACTAGATATTCTCAGAGGATTTGAGATAAGACCTTGAAGTCCAGGTGTGTTCGGCATGATGTCATGGTTCTCTTGGAGGGCTTAAATTAAATGGTTTGGTTTCAGGCCTTTCAGAGGAGAAAAGATTTCAAGTTATTGATTCATGTATTGTCGGAGCACACACAGCTTTCTTTCATTGGCGTCCAGGGCTCTGTTGTGGTGCCGGGCGAGAGGGTGTTCCGGTGCCGGAGTGCTTCACCCGCCTGCACGTGTGTGTTTTGTGCCGCCAGGTCCTTCGGCAGCTGCAGCAGGGGCTGGCCAAGTGCTACTCGGTGGCCTTTGAGAAGAGCGGCGCCGTTTCAGACGCCAAGATCACGCCGCACACCCTGAACTTCGTCAAGAAGCTGGTCAGCACCTTCGGCGTTGGCCTGGAGAACGTCTCCAACGTCTCCACCATGTTCTCGAGCGCGGCCTCCGAGTCCCTGGCTCGGCGAGCCCAAGCCACGGCCCAGGACCCCGTCTTCCAGAAACTCAAAGGCCAGTTCACCACCGGTGAGTCGGGCGATTGTTCTCTCCGTGGTTTTAGTATTTACTAGCTGTACCCGGCACGCGTTGCTGTGCCCTATTTAGGAGATGCGAGAAAGTCTGAGTATGTAAGGGTTGGAATTGATGTTACTTACGGTCTTGGTGGGGTCATGGCTGTGTCGTTGTGGGTAGTTCTGGTGGGTGGGATGTTGAAGTCCTGGGGAGTTGTCGGTGTGTGGTGTTCCTGGCGTTCTGCAGAGCTTGTGGATATACAATGTTTTGTGTCTTTCCGTCTGCTGTGTTGATGGAGAGGTTCTGTGGTTTCCCAACTCTGCAGCACGCTACGTAGAGTTGTCCGTGGGGAAGCATTCTGTGTCAAGGTCTATGCCACAGATTTGTAGTGTTTGTCCTTGAGCCTTGTGTATGGTGATGGCAAAAGCTAGTGTAGTGCAGTGTCTTTCTGTTCTGGCGTTTGTTCTGCCCTTTTTTGTGTGATGTATGTAGCGTTGTGAGTGTGTCGTCCGATGCTGTTCTTTTTAGGAGGCATGGCTTGTCTTTTGGGTCAGCTTATGCCTGTGTGGAAGGAAGGAATGGCAGTTGAGCAGTAGACGCAAGGTTGTGTTATGTGCGTATTGTGTTGTGTGTAGGTATTACTTTTTTGATGAGTTAGTGGGTGTGTGGTGGCATTGTGGGTGGTAGTATGTTGTGGAATGCTTGTGTGGGTGGGGTGTTTTGGGTGTTTGTGTGTGTTTGTAGAGTAACAGTGCAGTGTTGTGTTGTGGTTGGAGTATAGGTGAAGTTGGTTTTTGTTTGTGGTGGTGGTAGGTGTTGTGTGTGCGGGGTCCCGTAAGGTTGGGGGGATGGGTTGTGATAGGAAGTTGTGTTGTGTTGTGTGGGTAGGAATTGCTGGAGTATTGGGCCTGGGACGTGTGTGTATTTGGAGGTGTGTGTGGTGGTGAGTAGTGAGTGCAGTCCTGGGTTTTGTGTTGGGGAAGTTGTCAGGTATTTGTGGGGTGTATTTTGTGTGTGTTGTGGTGACATAGTTGTCTTAGTCTGGCTGTGTGCTGGTTGTGATGTGGAGGGGGTGTTGCTTTTGCCAGTGTGTTTGTTGTGTATTTTGTTTGGGGTGGGTTTTTGTGTGGCAGGATTGTTTTTTTGTGGGTTTTGCAAGTTTGTGTTATTCTGGGGGTATGTGTTAGTCAGTGGTGCCTGTGTCCCTGGTGCCCTATTTGTCTCCCTCCTAGAGCTTGGCCTTAGAGCTTGAGTGATTTGAGTTTAGTCAGTTTAATCACTTAGAGCTTGAGTGATTTGAGTTTAGTCAGTTGGTGTTTGTGGGTTAAACACCACAAACACCAACTGACTAAACTCAAATCACTCAGCATTCTAATCTAGCCTTGGCTGGCTTCGCCCACCGTTACTATGGTAACTCAACCTCCCTGCATTTTGTGTGGGCCGATGTTGGCCAATGGGTTTCGCTGGCTGCTGCAGAGGATGCTGGAAATGTAGTATTTTTTGTATCATTGTTTTGGGGGCCTTCTAGGTTTTGGGGGGTTTCTTTGCTATAAACCTTCCTTGCTTGAGGCCTATTTGTGTTGGCAAGTTTGGTGTCTCTGCCTTGGAAGGTTTCTCTGTCTCTGGCAGTCGTTCGAGGACGGGTCCTCCTTTATATATATAGATTAAACACCAGCTTGGGTACCCGGTAATGTTTCTGTGGTGGGGGGAGGGATTTTAATTTGAGAGAAGACTAAATGCATTAAGTGCTCAGGGAAAGAATTATAAAAATCCATTTCTGGATAAGGAAATAATCTCCAGGTAATTCCCGTTCGCTTTTTAAAAAACTGACAACAAGAAAATGCTTGAATACAACCGTTGTGTGGATTTTTAAAAAAATACCCAAGCTCGTGGCATCGGTACAAAAGGCATCGTTTTCGCTTTGGAGAAAAAAAAACATTCATGGAAATAGCTGGTTTTCTCTTACAGTCTTGACAGCTTCATAGAGGATTTCAGGTGACCACGCTACCATATTTCCCTGATAATAAGACCGGGTCTTATATTAATTTATGTCCAAAGGGCCCCCTAGGGCTTATTTTCAGGGGGTGTGTAATTTTTCATGTACAATAATCTAATGCGTTTATTCCCTTATTCATGTTCAAACAATTACGTTTATTCAGATACAGTCACGTTAACTTCTTCTGGAACATCATCGTAATATCAAGTCAATACTATTTATTTATTTATTTACTTATATTTAGTTATATATTAATTCATTTATATTATATATATTATATATATTTATTTATATTTAGGTTGTGTGTGTATGAAGGTAGGAGGGGAGCAGCCCTCAGGTAGGCGGGCAGGGAAGGGTTAAAACGGGGTGGGGGCGTGTCATCCTGGGCAAACCCCGCCCCCTTTTACTATTTATGGAGATACAGTCTAACACAAACGCCACTGTACTCCTTAGCACTAACAAATATCAAGTCAATACTATTTATTTATTTATTTACTTATATTTAGTTATATATTAATTCATTTATATTATATATATTATATATTTATTTATATTTAGGTTGTGTGTGTGTGTGTGTGTGTGTGTATGAAGGTAGGAGGGGAGCAGCCCTCAGGTAGGCGGACAGGGAAGGGTTAAAAGGGGGTGGGGGCGTGTCATCCTGGGCAAACCCCGCCCCCTTTTAACCCTTCCTGCCCGCCCGCCTGAGGGCTGCTCCCCTCATACCTTCATGTCATTGAGGATGGCCTGGAAGAGCCCGCACTCGCCGCTTCGCCGCTGCCACCGAGGAGAGGGAGGAGGAAATAGAAGAAGCGCTCTCCATGGCGAGAGAGCGAGGAGAAGGGCCCTCGCTCGCTTACTGCCGGCCAATACAATGGGGGCGGAGATGGAGCTGTGTTGCGTGCCTGGCCCCTGATTGGGGCTGGCGTTCTCGCGTGCGGTCTTTTTTACAACTTGGAGGGGGGAGGAGAGGAGTTGTGGTGTGTGGTGTGCCCCTGATTGGGGCTGGCGTTCCCACGCACGGTATGTTTTGTTTATTTCAATTGGGAAGGGGGGAAGAGAGGAGCTGTGTTGTGCCTTTTTTTCGGGTGCGGGGGTTTATGGGAGTTGTAGTCTTTAATTTTTTGTGTGTTTTTTGTCCGTTGCCTATTATTTTTAGGGGGGTTGTGGTAAACACACCCTGTTCCATGCGGGGTTTTGTGGCCTGGTTTGGTATTTGTAGGATCAGCGGTTTTGCTGTCTATAAGCTCCTCAGCACGACAGCTCTCTTTTTATATATATAGATAATATTTCTATTTAGTTATATATTAATGTTCTTTAGTTCTATATTAATGTGTGTCGCAACAGATGTCCTACCAGTAAATGTGTTTGCTTGACTGGCATACTTGAGTGGCCGGAAAAAAAACATGCTAGGGCTTATTTTCTGGTTAGGTTTTAGTTTTGAGTCATTTCCAAATCAGAGGTTTGTAACTCAAGGGCAACTAATATGTATGTATGTATTAGGCCTGTTTGCTCCCCCCCCCAAATGGTCCAGAACTCATTCCAGATGTAGGGGACGCTGGTGTTTCGAATATGAATGACTTCCAAAAATTTTCAAAAAAATTTTCAAAAATTTTCGGAATAATTTTTTGAAATTTTTCGGAAAAAAATTCTCAATTTTTCCAAATTTTTTTTTGAAATTCTCTGAATTTTTTTTGGAAATTTTCTGAAAAAAAATCAATTTTTTTGGAAAAAAATCAAAATTTTCCAAAAAAATTCTAAAATTTTCAAAAATAATTCAAAATTTTTCAAAAATAATTCAACATTTTGTAATTAATGGCGGACACATATGTTTAACCCAGTTTGGACGGAGATGTCTTCCCTCCGCGTCAGAACTGGGGTCACAGCCATGTTTAACCCAATTTGGATGCGGCTGTCGCCTCGGTTCTGACGCGGAGGGAAGAACATCCACCTCCTGCGGAGACGCAGCTTACAGCGTGCGTCCACTTTGTGAGGATCACTCTAATTTTCACTTGCTGCCACCATTAATTTACTGCGTTTGGCTACCCATTAAGAAAGCGGTGTTTTCGAGGCTTGTGAGAGAAAGAATCACCAGAAGAGATATTTTTAACAAAGAAGAATCAAGTTTATTTAAACAGTGTTTCGAGCTTGATGGTTTCAAGAGTTCAAGAGCTTGGGTGGTTACAATCTCCTCAGAGGTACTTTCTTAAGGTTACAAGTTACTATTTATGGAGATACAGTCTAACACAAACACCACTGTACTCCTTAGCACTAACAAACTCAGCAGTTTACACACTACCCTTTCCCCAGAGTAGAATTAGGCTTAGATTAAACCCAGAGTCTTTTAAACCGCTGAAAGCTTTCCCTTCATTGGCTGTTTGGCCCAGTTTGAAGGTGTGATGAAGTCGTATTTGTTTGTTGCAGGTTGTAGGTGTAGTTGCTGTTTATCTATAGCCTGCAGATGGTTTTAGAATCCTCGAATTCAAATATTTCAGTTGGTGACTAACTGCCGACGCAGAAGGAGGTGTGAGAGAATGAGAGAGTCCGTTTAGCCAGCTTTCAGTGGTTTAAAAGACTCTGGGTTTAATCTAAGCCTAATTCTACTCTGGGGAAAGGGTAGTGTTTATTTAAACAGTGTTTCGAGCTTGGAGGTTTCAGGAGTTCACAGAGCTTAGGTGGTTACAATCTACTCAGAGGTACTTTCTTAAGGTTACAAGTTACTATTTATGGAGATACAGTCTAACACAAACGCCACTGTACTCCTTAGCACTAACAAACTCAGCAGTTTACACACACTCTGCTGGGGAAAGCGAGTGAGTGAATGAATGTGTATCTGTGGTTTTCCGGGCTGCATGGCCATGTCCCAGTGGCATTCTCTCCTGACGTTTGGCCTACAACTGTGGCTAAGGGCATCCTCGAAGGTTCACTTGGCAGTGAGGCAAGTGAGTGAATGGATGTGTATCTGTGGAATGTCCAGGGTCTTCACTCGGCCTGGCAGTGAGGTAAAATCGGAATGAATTTGCATTAAATTCACTTTTGTTTCGAAGCAATGGAGTGAATTTGCTATGCCAGCCGCCTCCGCCATTTTTCGGAAAGGAATGGCGCCCGGGGGGCGGGGGATTCATTCATTCACTCACTCGCCTCACTGCCAAGTGAACCTCTGAGGATGCCCTTAGCCACAGATGCAGGCCAAACGTCAGGAGAGAATGCCGCTGGGACGTGGCCATGCAGCCCGGAAAACCCACAGCAACCCAGAAGTCCTGTTTCTTTAGGACAATCCCGCTGAACCTCCCAATGGTCCGGGGGATTTCTGACCATCTCTGAGATGAGTCTGCCTTTGGAAGCACGAAAGGGATTCTCGACGTCCAGAATTAGAAAAACGTTCCGACATCTTTGACTGATTTGGGATATTTATATATATTTTTTCCAATTACGAAGAGGCTCACGTCCGTCATTCCGGGACTATGAACGCAATTTCCACAGATTGCTTTAATCTACTCAACGTGGCATTTGAATTAAAGGTGAAGGGTGTCGGGAGATGGCGGCAATTAAATTGGTCAATACTCTTCGTGACTTTTGGAGTCCCAGGATGCCATTCATTGGGCGGAAAATAAGTCCTTGATTAATTGGCCGCAGTAATAGAATCTATGCTGCTGAATTAATGCCGAGTTAATTGCCATTCCAGTTCAGGGCTAAGAACGAATCCTCGGCTTCTACGGTCTCTTCGTTTTGATGGTTTGGGCTGGAAGTCAGCCTGAAGAAAAGGGAAGTCCTCTACCAGCCCGCACCACGGGAAGAACACCATCATCCCCAGCGCCTCACATCCTGCTTTGCAACAGCTGCAGAGCTGTTTGGGCTGGAAGTCAGCCTGAAGAAAAGGGAAGTCCTCTACTAGCCTGCACCACAGGAAGAACACCATCATCCCCACGTCAACATAGGCGCCTAATTTCCTGATTTGCAACAGCTGCAGAGCTGTTTGGGCTGGAAGTCAGCCTGAAGAAAAGGGAAGTCCTCTACCAGCCCGCACCACAGGAAGAACACCATCATCCCCACGTCAACCTAGGCGCCTGACATCCTGCTTTGCAACAGCTGCAGAGCTGTTTGGGCTAGAAGTCAGCCTGAAGAAAAGGGAAGTCCTCTACCAGCCTGAACCACAGGAAGAACACCACCATCCCCACGTCAACATAGGCGCCTGACATCCTGCTTTGCAACAGCTGCAGAGCTGTTTGGGCTGGAAGTCAGCCTGAAGAAAAGGGAAGTCCTCTACTAGCCCGCACCACAGGAAGAACACCACCATCCATCCTGTTTTGCAACAGCTGCAGAGCTGTTTGGGCTGGAAGTCAGCCTGAAGAAAAGGGAAGTCCTCTACCAGCCCGCACCACGGGAAGAACACCATCATCCCCAGCGCCTCACATCCTGCTTTGCAACAGCTGCAGAGCTGTTTGGGCTGGAAGTCGGCCTGAAGAAAAGGGAAGTCCTCTACCAGCCCGCACCACAGGAAGAACACCATCATCCCCACGTCAACCTAGGTGCCTAATTTCCTGCTTTGCAACAGCTGCAGAGCTGTTTGGGCTGGAAGTCAGCCTGAAGAAAAGGGAAGTCCTCTACCAGCCCGCACCACAGGAAGAACACCATCATCCCCACGTCAACCTAGGTGCCTAATTTCCTGCTTTGCAACAGCTGCAGAGCTGTTTGGGCTGGAAGTCAGCCTGAAGAGAAAGGGAAGTCCTCTACCAGCCCGCACCACAGGAAGAACACCATCATCCCCCAGCATAGGCACCTAACATCCTGCTTTGCAACAGCTGCAGAGCTGTTTTGGAAGTCAGCTGAAGAAAAGGGAAGTCCTCTACTAGCCCTGAAGAACACCATCATCCCCACGTCAGGAAGTCCCTTTGCAACAGCCAGCCTGGAAGTCAGCCTGAAGAAAAGGGAAGTCCTCTACCAGGAAGGAAGAACACCATCATCCTCACATCAGCATAGGCAAATCTGTGCTTAAGTCCGTTCAGCAGGTCATCTCCCTGGGAAGCATCATCTCTTCAGACGCCAAGATTGACAAAGAGATCGATCACAGATTAGCAAAGGAATAGAGTACATTCGGAAGGCTTCACCAAAGAGTCTGGCGCAACAAGCACCTGAGGCAAAGCACCAAAATCAGTGTGTACAGAGCTATCGTACTGTCTGTTCTCCTCTATGGGTCTGAAGCATGGGTCACCTATCGCCAGCACCTACGACTCCTCGAGCGCTTTCATCAGCGCTGTCTTCGCACAATCCTAAATATACACTGGACCGACTATGTGACGAATGTTGCTGTCCTTGAGCAAGCAGGGAAATTTGGAAAATTTCCATAATTTTTCCAGAAAATTTCGGAAGTAATTTAGATTCAGACCGCCAGCGCCCTCTACATCTGCAATGAGTTTTGAACCAAATTTTTTAAAAAATCTAACAGGTCTCCTTGGCAGCTTTGCCGTCGTAAGCGTGTCCTACAAGCGTGGCAGGTTTCATCCTGATAGCTGTAAAAAAAACAGGGAACATCGAGCCTCGCTAGTGTCCCCGTTGCCGCCAACAGACCGAATCTTCCCAAGAGCGTAACGGATTTGTGCCGCTTTGCACACCCCTGCTCTCAGCCCTTTGCGCAGGCCCGGATCACCCATAAGGCCAACCTAGGCCATGGCCTAGGGGTGCAAGCCAAGGGGGGCGCAGATCACGGACCCCCCCCCGCAAAATAAAAATGTGGAAACAAATAAGTTTTAAGTGTGAACGGACTGCTCTTTGTCTGCAGAGCAGAACTACGCAGCTTACTTGAATGCCGTAGCCTGCAAGGCCCGCCAAAACCACAACTCCCAGGGTGCCACAGCACTGAGCTGTAGGGGTTAAAGAGCTGCCAGGCCGCATTCGTTCCGCGGCGTAGCTGCAGCCATTGCGGGTGTGTGTTTCTTCTCTCTCTCCCTGGCGGCGGGCCTTTCCGTGCGAAGGAAGTGCCGGCCGTCGTGAGGCGGGGCGGCCTGCCTGCCTGCCTGCCTGCCTCGTAGCCGCGTTCCCTCACCATGGCCATTCTATTCCGCTGAGGCACCAGGAGCGGTGGAGGGCTGTGGCTGGGCAGGGCACAGAGCTGAGAGCCGGTGGCGGTGGCGAGGGGGGAAGATGTCGCCCGTTGGCGGCGGCCCGTCCACGGGGTCTGTCTCGGTGCTGTCCCCGAACGGCTGCCGCGTGATGGTGCATGTGGGCCCGAGCACAGCGCTGCTGCCCAGGCGCCCCACAAGCCCCGCAGATGGCCGGGCAGAACATGGAGCTGAGAGGTGGTGGCAAGGGAGAGAAGATGTCGACTGTTGGCGGCGGCCCGTCCACGGGGTCCATCTCGGTGCTGTCCCCGAACGGCTGCCGCGTGATGGTGCATGTGGGCCCGAGCACAGCGCTGCTGCCCAGGCGCCCCACAAGCCCCGCAGATGGCCGGGCAGAACATGGAGCTGAGAGGCGGTGGCGAGGGAGAGAAGATGTCAACCGTTGGCGGCGGCCCGTCCACGGGGTCTGTCTCAGTGCTGTCCCCGAACGGCTGCCGCGTGATGGTGCATGTGGGCCCGAGCACAGCGCTGCTGCCCAGGCGCCCCACAAGCCCCGCAGATGGCCGGGCAGAACATGGAGCTGAGAGGCGGTGGCGAGGCAGGGAAGATGTCGACCGTTGGAGGCGTCCCGTCCACGGGGTCTGTCTCGGTGCTGTCCCCGAATGGCTGCCGCGTGATGGTGCATGTGGGCCCGAGCACAGCGCTGCTGCCCAGGCGCCCCACAAGCCCCGCAGATGGCCGGGCAGAACATGGAGCTGAGAGGCGGTGGCGAGGGAGAGAAGATGTCGACCGTTGGCGGCGGCCCGTCCACGGGGTCTGTCTCGGTGCTGTCCCCGAACGGCTGCCGCGTGATGGTGCATGTGGGCCCGAGCACAGCGCTGCTGCCCAGGCGCCCCTCAAGCCCCGCAGATGGCCGGGCAGAACATGGAGCTGAGAGGCGGTGGCGAGGGAGAGAAGATGTCGACCGTTGGCGGCGGCCCGTCCACGGGGTCTGTCTCGGTGCTGTCCCCGAACGGCTGCCACGTGATGGTGTATGTGGGCCCGAGCACAGCGCTGCTGCCCAGGCACCCCACAAGCCCCGCAGATGGCCGGGCAGAGCATGAAGCTGAGAGGCGGTGGCGAGGGAGAGAAGATGTCGACCGTTGGCGGTCCAACAGTGCTGACGGCCGCTGATGGTGCATGGGCCCGAGCACAGCGCTGCTGCCCAGGCGCCCCACAAGCCCCCAGATGGCCGGGCAGAACATGGTGGCGAGGCAGGGAAGATGTCGACCGTTGGCGGCGGCCCGTCCACGGGGTCTGTCTCGGTGCTGTCCCCGAACGGCCGCAGCGTGATGATACACGTGGGCCCGAGCACGCCGCTGCTGCAGGTGGGTCCGGCCCAGGCGCCCCGCGAGCCCCGTGGATACACCTGCGCTGATTGGCGCGGGTTGTTGTTGATTTATTTGGATATGACTGATCAGGTATTGGGCTACCTGAGTGAATTTGAGGTAAGTTGTATGATACGATTTATTTTTAGTGTGGGTCTGAGTTATGGGGGTGCGGGGGGTGCGGTAGAGGTTGTCTTAAAGGGGTGTGTCCAAATGGCCTCCAAAGTGTGGCGATTGTTCACTAGAGGGTAGCGAATTATAATCCTCGATTATATATATATCAAATAGGTGTTAATCCGGGCCTGCCTTTGCGCCCTCTTCCCACCTTCCACGGTTGGCAATGTTCTCATCTGATCTTAAACAATTACAGGAAATATAAGTTGCCTTTTTAGTCCGGGTTCAGATCCCAAAAGCGGCTTCCTCGCTGCCTCGTTAAACGACATGGGCGCCACCCGGTGCCATTCAGGTAGCTGCTTTCTCTTTGCCCTCGTGCAGGGACTGCGTGTACTTAAGCAGGCTCCATGGGGGGGGGCGGGGAGCCCCGGAACGTAAACAAAAGCAGCTCATTAATTAACCGAGGGCTCTCTGTCGTTCCGACCTGCTCCCGGGAAGCCAAACGCAAGGTGGGAAGTGGGTCTGAAATCGGTATCTTTCAGGAAACTCGAGCGATTAAAAAAAAAATCAACACCCTGAATATTTTTGCTGAACTCATTTGCATATCATTAGCAAGAATATTGTTCTCACTCTGCAGTGACATTTTCCTTTTGCACTTCGGGGGGCCGCGGGCAGCAAACATGTTCCTCTTCCCGTTCTTCGCTGGGTGGTTTACTCCGATTGTTCACTAGAGGGTAGACTTGGAATTATAATCCCTCGATTATATATATATATATCTATATATATAAAAGGGAAGTGGTCGTGCAACGAGGCAAATGCACGCCAAAACTACATTTCCCACACACACGAAAATCACAGGGCCACTCATCCATACCACTAGGTCCATACTCCACCCACGAAAACACCCCGAAACAACACACAACACCCCCAAAACATCCACCGAAACACAACATAACTACTTCAAGTCCCATCGTCCGTGGTCCATCCTCCTTGATACTGCACCTGGATGTAGAATGAGTCATGGAGGCTCTGTGTCCCAAGTTTGGTCTTGATCAGTCATTGGATAAGGTTGGCAGCGGTCTTGTGAAGTGAGTGGAGGTACTTAAAGTCCCATCATCCATGGTCCCCCGTTCTCCAAACTGCACCAGGATGTAGAGTGGTTCATGGGGGCTCCGTGAGCCAAGTTTGGTCTTGATCAGTCATTGGATAAGGGTCACAGCAGTCACAGGAAATGAGTAACGGTACTTCAAGTCCCATCATCCATGGTCCATCTTCCTCAAAACTGCAGCAGGATGTAGAGTGGGTCATGGGTACTCTGTGTGCCAAGTTTGGGCCTGGCCTGTGATTTGTAGGGGCTTCAATGTTCTGTGGGAAATGAATCGGGTGAAGGTACTGCAAATCCCATCATTTGTGGCCCATCCTGCCCTAAACCGCACCAGGTTGTAAAGTGGGCCAGTGGGCATCTGTGTGCCAAGTGTGGTCCTTATCCTTCTATGCTGTGGGCCACAGTGCTCTAAGCAAGTGAGTTAAAAAGTACTGCAAGTCCCGTCATCCTTGGTCCATCCTCCTCAAACTGCACCAGGATGTAGAGTGGGTCTTGAGGGTTCTGTGTGCCAAGTTTGGTCCTGTTCTCTCATTGTTTGGGGTCGCAAAGTGTTTTCGCCTTAAACTCCCACCATGCCTGACTGCCTCAGGCCTTTTCCTTACCCCCCTCTGCCACTTCAGAGGGTCGGAATGTTCGTGTTGGCGATTGCCTCAGACCTTTGTCTTATCCCCCTCTGGCAGTTTAGAGTGTCGGAATGTTCGTGTTGGCTGGCCAATAGAGGTATTATGCAAATACTCCCTCACTGGCAACCAATCATGTTGTCAGAATGTAGAGGCCGGGAGCCAATCAGAACGCTGCCACATACAGTACATACACAGAAACATACAAGCATTCTCTTTTATTATAGACTAGCTTGGGGGCCCGGCCCTGCCCGGGTTATTTGAGAAGCGCAGCAGGATGTAGAGTGGGTCACGGGGGCTCTGTGTGCCAAGTTTGGCCTTGATCCATCATTATTGGGAGTTGCAGTGGTATCGTGAAATTACTGAAGGTAGTGCAAGTCCCATCATCTCTGTCCCCCCCCCCCAAAAGTGTAGTAGGATGTAGATTGGGTCATGGAGCTCTGTGTGCTAAGTTTGGTCTGTATTGGTGAATGGATGAGGGATGCATTCTTTTTCAGAAGTGAGTGAAGGTACTTCAAGTCCCATCATCTGTGGTCCGTCTCACAGTAAACTGCACCAGGCTGGAGAGTGGGTCATGAGGGCTCTGTGTGCCAGATTTGGTGTTGATCAGTCATTGGATTAGGTTTGTAGCAGGATTGGGAAGTGAGGGAAGGTACTGCAAGTCCCATCATCCATGTTCTGTCCCCCTCCAAACTTCAGTAGGATGTAGAGTGGGTCACTGGGGCTCTGTGTGCCAAGTGTGGACTTTCTCGGTGTTTTGGGGGGCCACAGTGGTCTGTGGGAACAGAGGGGTGTGAAAATACTACAAATTCCATCATCCATTGTCAGTCCTCCCCCGAACCTCACCAGGACGTGAAGGCAGTCATGGGGGTTATGTGTGCCAAGTTTGGTCTCGATCAGTGATTGGATGAGGGTTGCAGCGGACTTGGGAAGTGAGTAGAGGCACTTCAAGTCCCATCATCCATGGTCCACCCTCCTCCGAACTGCACCAGGACGTAGAGTGGATCATGGGGGCTGTGTGTGCTGAGTGTGGTCTGTATTGGTCCTTTTTGGTGGCCTCAGTGGTCTGTGGGAACCATAGTGTTGGAAAGTACTACAAATCCCATAATCCGTGGGTCATGTCCCCCGACACGCGCCAGGACGTAAAGGGGGTTAGGGGGTTATGTGTACCAAGTTTGGTGCAGGTCCATCACCCGTGCTGGTTGCTGTGGCCTGTGAAAGTGGCTGCCACATATCCGCCCTGGCCTGTGAAAGTGGCTGCCACATATCCGCCCTGGCCTGTGAAAGTGGCTGCCACATATCCGCCCTGGCCTGTGAAAGTGGCTGCCACATATCCGCCCTGGCCTGTGAAAGTGGCTGCCACATATCCGCCCTGGCCTGTGAAAGTGGCTGCCACATATCCGCCCTGGCCTGTGAAAGTGGCTGCTTCCGCCCTTCTGCCCTCCCGCCCTCCGCATACACACATACAAACATTCCGTTTTATAAAGGTATACAGATACAGAAGATACAGATACAGATATAGATATAGATAGATGGATAGATAGATAGAGAAGATTAGTCCAACTGCCTTATTACCACAAATTTCTAGGATTGTCAAATGCTTCCATGGCTGGAATCACTGGGTTGTTGTAGGTTTTTCGGGTTATATGGCCATGTTATAGAAGCATTCTCTCCTGATGTTTTGCCTACATCTATACACAAAAAGGAAGCAACTGGGAACGATATATGTGTCTGAGGTGTAAAAAGTATCCAGACAGAATTATAGGACAATAATGTTAGTAAAGATACCTAGCCTACCAGGTAGGGAATTCATTACACCTGACAAGTGATAATTCTCCCATTATTATTATTATTATTATTATTTCGCATATTATAATACGAAAACAAATGGTGAGGCAAGCTTATTTAATGTGTAATCTCCGCCGTTTTGGCCTAAGGCTTTTGTTTACCCTTCCCAAAAATTAAAAAAGAGATACAAATCCCTGGACAACTGTGGAGCTTAGGTGGTTACTAGGCATGGTTTAGAACCCAAAAATAGCGAATCGAAAATCTAATTGGGGGGGTTGATTAGTAATAGAAAAACTTACAAAAAAATTTCCCAAAAATTTCTAAAATGTAACGTAATTACGAACGAAATTCGTTAGTAGTTCGTATGCCAGCGCATGCGCATTCCAGATGGTTTTGGCCTACAACTCCCAGAAATCCAAACAGCTGGTAAACTGAAGGAGGAGGGAAGGAGGAGGGAAGGAAGGGAGGGGGGGTATTCTATTCTTGGAAGCAGCAAAAAAGGAGGAGGAGCCCCCTTGCTCCTCGCTGCTCTCTCTCGCCCGATCCTGAAGGAGCGAGAGCCCAAGTTTGCCCAGGCTGAGGGAAAAGGAAGAGGCCTGAGGCTGTGAGGAATGGTGAGAGTTGAAGTCCAAAACACCTGGAGGGCTGAAGTTGGCCCCTCATGAAGCCTCTTCAAGCCTTGATGCGTTTTAGATCCTGGCAGGGAGTAAGGGCAGGGAGGGCCCCGTCTGCCTCCTCCTCCTCTGCCAGGATCTAGGCGCATCGCCATAAGGCGGAGAGGAGGAGGAGGCCCTCACTGGGCTGATTGGCTAAAGGAAAGAAGGTGGTTTCATGGTACCACCTGGTCTCCATTAGCCAATCAGAAACCACGTCGAGTAAGGGCAAAGAAGCAATCCGACGTCCTTACGACGCTACGCACCAGATACAAAAATGGCGCTGCAAAGTGTCGTAAAGAAAGGGTGCTTCCGGGATCGCGCGATGCGTATAAACTAGAAAGTCCCATTACATACGAATCCCTTCCAATTTCATTTAATTTCCATAACTTTTTTCTCATGCCTAGTGGTTACAGTATCTTCTTAGAGGCACAGATCTTAAGGTCACTAGGTTTCTAAATACAATGTTTGACTTGTATGTCTTCAAACACTTTTTCCGGCTTCCAACAAACGACCGGGGTGTTTTCATTTCATTTCCCGTCCTTTTCCCGCGCCAGACTTCGACTTCAGCGTGCCGGGCTCCATGAAGCTTCACAACCTCATTTCGAAGCTGAAGAAGTGGATCAAGATCCTGGAGGCGAAGACCAAGCAGCTGCCCAAGTTCTTCCTCATCGAGGAGAAGTGCCGCTTCCTGAGCAACTTCTCCGCCCAGACGGCCGAGGTGGAGATTCCCGGGGAGTTCCTCATGCCCAAGCCGACGCACTACTACATCAAGATCGCACGGTAAAAGCGGCCGGGGAGGGAAGGGGTCTGATTACAAGCCGTCCCTGAGTTACAAACAACTCCTAGTTAAGAACGAGGCCGGACTAGGTGGCTTTTGGGGGACCCTCCCAAATTTATTTACTTATTTATTTACATCATTTATATTCCACCTTTCTCACCCCGCAGGATCACAATGTACATATACAGGCAAACATTCTATGCTAGAGACATACAACATATATAGACAGACACTCAGAGGCAATTTGACATTCCAGCTTCTGGCCACCAGGGGGAGCTGTCGCATTCCTTCATTCTTTTTCATACTTCCTGGCCTCATAAATCAGTTGAATTTAGCCTCCCCACAAAGTGGTACCTACATTTCCTACTTGACAGGTGCAACTGTCTTCCGTATTGCAAAGGTCGACCACAGGCTACACAATTTGGTCGAGAGCTCACCCCGACCCGGGCAGGCCTCGAACCCATGACCTTCTGGTCAGTA
>JARBWK010000050.1:0-121988 GCA_030556195.1 Anolis apletophallus
CCAATGAGCTGAGGCCTAGTCAGGGAAATCAAGTTAATGAAGCCTTACTGTCATTTCAGAGCGTAAACAGCTTCCCAGTAAGTGAGGGCTAGTCAGGGAAATCAAGTTAATGAAGCCTTACTGTCCATTCAGAGCGTAAACAGCTTCCCAGTAAGTGAGGCCTAGTTAGGGAAATCAAGTTAATGAAGCCTTACTGTCAATTCAGAGTGTAAACAGCTTCCCAGTACGTGAGGGCTAGTTAGGAAATCAAGTTAATGAAGCCCTTACTGTCAATTCAGAGCGTAAACAGCTTCCCAGTAAGTGAGGCCTAGTTAGGGAAATCAAGTTATTGAAGCCTTACTGTCAATTCAGAGCGTAAACAGCTTCCCAGTAAGTGAGGCCTAGTTAGGGAAATCAAGTTAATGAAGTCTTACTGTCAATTCAGAGCGTAAACAGCTTCCCAGTAAGTGAGGCCTAGTTAGGGAAATCAAGTTAATGAAGCCTTACTGTCAATTCAGAGCGTAAACAGCTTCCCAGTAAGTGAGGGCCTAGTTAGGGGAAATCAAGTTAATGAAGTCTTACTGTCAATTCAGAGCGTAAACAGCTTCCCAGTAAGTGAGGGGCTAGTTAGAAATCAAGTTAATGAAGCCTTACTGTCAATTTTGGGCGTGGTCTGTGATTTTTCGGTTGGAAGTGATTTGGGTGTTTGTGTTGGGATTGGCTCAGGCCTTTTCCTTATTCTGTTTTGGCAGTTTATTATGGATCGGAATTTTCATGTTGGCTGGCCAGTGCAGCAGTTATGCAAATCCGCCCTTATTGGCAGCCAATCATGTTGTTCAGAATGTAGAGGCTGGGTGAGTCTTTGGCTGCCCTGGAGGATGCTGGGAAATGTAGTTTTATTTTACTCGTTGTTTTGGGGGCCTGTTAGGTATTGGGGGGGAAAGTTTCTTTGCTACAAAAGTACCTTGCTTGAGGCCTATTTCTGTTGGCAAGTATTGTGTTTCTGCATTGTATGGTTTCTTTGTTTGAGGATACATCACATGACGTGAACCCATTTATATAATAGATGTGAGCTGTCGTGTTTAGTAGCTTATAGACAGCAAAACCGCTGAACCCACAAACACCAAACCAGGCCACAAAACCCCCCACGGAACGAGGTATGTTTACCACTCAAAAAAATTCTCCCTCCCCCCAAATTAAACAACATGGCCAAAAATACAAAAAAAACAATTGGACTTCAACTCCCATGATTCCCCACGTTAATGCAGCACTGCGCATGCGCGGAAATAATTCCCTAGGTAATTTTCAAGTGTAAGCGGACTGTATTTTGGCGCCCCCCTCCCCCAAACGAATCTGTGATGGACGGTAAAGTATTATTATTATTATTATTATTAAACTTTATTTATACCCCGCCACCATCTCCCAGAAGGGACTCGGGGCGGCTTACATGAGGCCAAGCCCAACAACACAGCATTAAAACAACACGCCTTGGGTGCATCTACTACGCGGTAGGATTTATGTATTTCTAGTATCGGAACAATAGTAAGTAATCCATTCTAATTTGATTGTGAGTTGTATGCACGCTGGCCAGCAGGTGGCGCCATTGCATAGACTTGTATACACTGAGTGAGCAGCCTCTTTGCTCCTTTGGCTCCATCCATTGTAGGGAAGGATGCACTTAATAAGCAACCACACTGGGGGTGGGAGGTGTAGTCAACAGATACATTATTATTGTTATTGTTATTATTCGTCTGCAAGGGGTGGGAGGTGTAGCCAACATATACATTATTATTGTTATTATTATTTGTCTGCGAGGGATGGGAGGTGTAGCCAACATATACATTATTATTGTTATTGTTATTATTTGTCTGCGAGGGGTGGGAGGTGTCGTCAAGATATACATTATTATTGTTATTGTTATTATTTGTCTGCGAGGGGTGGGAGGTGTAGTCAACATATACATTATTATTGTTATTGTTATTATTTGTCTGCGAGGGGTGGGAGGTGTAGTCAACAGATACATTATTATTGTTATTGTTATTATTTGTCTGCAAGGGGTGGGAGGTGTAGCCAACATATACATTATTATTGTTGTTATTATTTGTCTGCGAGGGATGGGAGGTGTAGCCAACATATACATTATTATTGTTATTGTTATTATTTGTCTGCGAGGGGTGGGAGGTGTAGTCAACATATACATTATTATTGTTATTGTTATTATTTGTCTGCGAGGGGTGGGAGGTGTAGTCAACATATACATTATTGTTATTGTTGTTATCACGAGGGGTGTTATTATTTGTCTGCGAGGGGTGGGAGGTGTAGCCAACATATACATTATTATTGTTATTATTATTATTTGTCTGCGAGGGGTGGGAGGTGTAGCCAACATATACATTATTATTGTTATTATTATTTGTCTGCGAGGGATGGGAGGTGTAGCCAACATATACATTATTATTGTTATTGTTATTATTTGTCTGCGAGGGGTGGGAGGTGTAGTCAACATATACATTATTATTGTTATTGTTATTATTTGTCTGCAAGGGGTGGGAGGTGTAGCCAACATATACATTATTATTGTTATTATTATTTGTCTGCGAGGGATGGGAGGTGTAGTCAACATATACATTATTATTGTTATTGTTATTATTTGTCTGCGAGGGGTGGGAGGTGTAGTCAACATATACATTATTATTGTTATTGTTATTATTTGTCTGCAAGGGGTGGGAGGTGTAGGTTATTGTTATTATTTGTCTGGTGGGAGGTGTAGTCAACATATACATTATTGTTATTGTTATTATTTGTCTCAAGATATACGAGGGGTGGGGAGGTGTAGCCAACATATACATTATTATTGTTATTGTTATTGTTTGTCTGCGAGGGGTGGGAGGTGTAGCCAACATATACATTATTATTGTGTGTTGTTGCGAGGTTTGTCTAGGGGGTCTGGGAGGTGGTGCATTTGTCAACATATTATTGTTATTGTTATTATTTGTCTGCGAGGGTGGGAGGTGTAGGGATGGGAGGTGTAGCCAAAATATCAGTCAACATATACATTATTATTGTTATTGTTATTATTTGTCTGCGAGGGATGGGAGGTGCAGCCAACATATACATTATTATTGTTATTGTTATTATTTGCCTGCGAGGGGTGGGAGGTGTAGCCAACATATACATTATTATTGTTATTGTTATTATTTGCCTGCGAGGGGTGGGAGGTGCAGTCAACATATACATTATTATTGTTATTGTTATTATTTGTCTGCGAGGGATGGGAGGTGTAGCCAACATATGCATTATTATTGTTATTGTTATTATTTGTCTGCGAGGGATGGGAGGTGCAGCCAACATATACATTATTATTGTTATTGTTATTTGCCTGCGAGGGGTGGGAGGTGCAGTCAACATATACATTATTATTGTTATTGTTATTATTTGTCTGCGAGGGATGGGAGGTGTAGCCAACATATGCATTATTATTGTTATTGTTATTATTTGTCTGCGAGGGATGGGAGGTGCAGCCAACATATACATTATTATTGTTATTGTTATTATTTGCCTGCGAGGGGTGGGAGGTGTAGCCAACATATACATTATTGTTATTGTTATTATTTGTCTGCGGGGGGGTGGGAGGTGTAGTCAACATATACATTATTGTTGTTATTGTTATTATTTGTCTGCGAGGGGTGGGAGGTGCAGTCAACAGATACATTATTATTGTTATTGTTGTTATTATTATACAATACTAGCCATCCCCTGCCATGTGTTGCTGTGGCCCAGTCTGTGTATATATGTTTTGTGTGTAGATATGTGTGTGTAGATATGTGTGTGTGTGTATGTGGTTTTGTGCGTTGTAATGTATTTATTTATTGCTTTTTAAGTCCCTTCCGTTGTGTTTTTCAGTGCGTTTATGAGTGATGGTCACTCGTTGGCCTGAGAGGCGTCTTGTGTCCAAATTTGGTGCCAATTCGTCCAGTGGTTTTTGAGTTGTGTTAATCTCACGAACGAACATTACATTTTTATTTATATAGATTATTATTACTACTACTACTACTACTACTACTACTACACAATATTATGATATAGTAGCACAATCTAAACTTTTGTGTTACCCCAACCATTCTTCTATTCCGCCCCTAGTCACAGGCATTTGCCAACTAATAATAATATAATAATAACAATAATAATAACTTCTGCGAATATTGCTATTATTTATAATATATAAACAAAAATTTCCCACACAGGAGCAGCCCTGCAGCGCCTCACGTCCTGCTTCGCAACAGCCGCAGAGCTGTTTGGGCTGGAAGTCGGACTGAAGACAACGGAAGTCCTCTACCAGCCCGCACCACAGGAAGAACACCGTCACCCCCACGTCAGCATAGGCACATCTGTGCTTAAGTCCGTTCAGCAGTTCACCTCCCTGGGAAGCATCATCTCTTCAGACGCCAAGGTTGACAAAGAGAGAGATCACAGATTAGCAAAGGCATAGAGTGCATTCGGAAGGCCTCACAAAAGAGTCTGGAGCAACAAGCACCTGAGGCAAAGCACCAAAATCATTGTGTACAGAGCTATCGTACTGTCTATTCTCCTCTATGGGTCTGAAACATGGGTCACCTTCGTGAGAGATAAATAATAATTTATTATCAATGCTAATATCGATATAAATTATTATTTATATATTATATAATAATAATAATAATAATATATATAAATAATAATTTGTATCGATATTAGCATAACAATTTCGAATATGCAAATATACAAACGTTAAAACAGGATTAAATATTGCCGACCTAGACGCTTCTGGGTCCCTTATGGAAACGAATCCGCTGAACGGCAGGCAGGCTTCTTTTACACAACGCTGACAACTCTCCGGCGACTCTGCCGGCTCAGATACAGGAGCGCCCGAGCGCCGAGGGAGCGCCTGGACTTTGAGCCTCTCGCTCGCATAGAAATCCCGAAACCCTTTGTAGGTTTCCCGTTGTAGTTCGATCTCCTCTCACTCTTCCCTTAAGAGTCGGGGCTCGTTGGAGGGGCAAAGCCCCACGGCTCTCTGGCTCTCTCTCCGCGGGGGAAATCCGGCATCCGTTCTTCCAAAACTCTTGCCTATCCATTGCTCTTGCATTCATGGCGTCAATCATCCCTGGCTTGGAAATTCAGACGAAGCCCTCCTTTCATATTATAGGGCAGTGTTTCACAACACTAGTGCGCCGTGCGCGATCATCAGGTGTGCCGTGGAAGAACCGACCACCCCGCCAGGAGTCATCTCGTCAGCCTGCCTCTCTCTCTCTCTCTCTCTCTGGGGCGCCAGCAGGGCCAATCAACGCCGGCCAAGAAGCAAGCCCCGCCTCTCTAAGGGTCTCTCGTCCGGCACCACCATGTTTGTTCAGGGTGGAAGACCCGAGAGACGGGAGGGGGTGGGGCCTCGGCTTCCTGGAGAAGCGGTTGGTTGGAGGCTGAGGAGGGGAGGGGCTGGCGGCGCCTTTCCTGTGAGGTCACTTCCGGAGGCGGAGAGCTTCCGGAGAGGAGCGTTGGGCTTTGTTTTCCTCTCAGCTGGCTCAGGATTCCTTCGTGCTTCGGGGCTGAGGCGGCTCCGGGGCCTCCTCCCTTCTTGCTCTGCCCCGGCCTCTCCTGCTCTCATGATCTATTATATAAAGGAGGTCCCGTCATGGAACGACCGTCCTAGGCAGAGAAACCATCCAAGGCAGAAACACCAAATTTGGCAACATAAATAGGCCTCAGGCAAGGAAGGTTTTTAGCAAAGAAACTTTCCCCCCCCAAAACCTCGAAGGCCCCAAAATACCGATCCAAAAAAACTACATTTCCCAGCGTCCTCTGCGGCCGCCAGCGAATCATTATTTTATTTCATTAGGCCAAGGCCTAATGAAATAAAATAAAACGTGGGGCAATCCCTGGTTCGTAAGTCGACTCGTACGCACGGAATTTTCTGAAATGGTAACGACTTACGAACGCGCCCGGATGTTTGCGCAGCGCCCTCTCCGTCTGCGCCTGCCACTGAGACACTTCTCAAGGGGAAAGCAACGCGGCCGCCATTGAGAAACGACGGCTCCGGAGCGTCCTCGTCCTTCCAGCGCTTTCCCCGCCAGCGAATGGTTCCGTCATCTTTTCGGAAGTCCTGGTTCCTCATTAACAGGCGCCCGCTTGATTATTCAAAGCGGGATTTCCTGGCGGCGTTTCCTCCCTCGAGGGCGCTTCCGGCATTCGTCGCCGTGTCGCTCTCTTCTTTTCATATATCGGCTTTAATTACGCATTCCTATAATTTCATATTTAATTATACGTGAGAGTGGCGAGAGAAGGCTGGTGCGTTCTGCGGCGGCGCTGCCTTAATAACGATTCTGTTTTGTCAATCACTCTGGTAGGAATATATACGGTTTACGCGATTAATTGTAGCCTTTGGGGGAAAGAGATTAACTCCTCAGCTCTGCGCTCGCTTCAGTGTTCCCAAAAGCCGCTGTATTAAAATCTGCGCACGCCGCCGATCTTCCCCATCGGCCTATCGGTAACAAGTGGGAATTGCGTCCAAAAATTCACCCAAATCTTCAACCATGATTTTTTTCAAGGATTATCTATTAGGCATGAGAAAAAAGTTATGAAAATTAAAAGAAATCGGAAGGGATTCGTATGTATGGGACTTTCAAGTTTATACGCATCGCAGGGCCAATCCCGGAAGTGGACTTTCTTTTCCGCACCCCCCTGGGCCCAAATTTTCGTTAGATTAGTAACTATTTCGGATGCCCACCCAACAGGAAAATTTCCCCCTCCAAAATAGCTTTGCAGACATAACTCACAGTCAAATCGGGGCCTTTCCATGCTTGGAGCCTAATTCGAGTGAAAGGCCTCCTCCAGAAGTGAAAAGGAGCCGGAAACGATAGAGAGTCAGATCGGGACTCCTAGAGGGGCTGGAGGACTGACTTAAAAGCGATTTAAACACCCAGGAAGGGGTTTAGATAGAAGGACAGAATAGAAGGACATAGGAACTGCTGAGAGAAGGGCAGCAGGAGTGAAAAGAGCACGGAGAGGAGAAGGAAGAGTTCAGAATCAAGAAAAAGCCATAGAGTTCAAACGGAGATTCCTAGAGTGCTATGGTAAAACTGAATGGGGAAAAGCTGGAGTGAGGAGAACTCTACAGATTAGCAAGGCCTGCACCAGAGGTGGGCAACTATTTTATTTAATAATATTAATAATAATATATTAATGCATTATATCTCCCTGCAAGGAAACCAAGGGAAATGTTGCCCCTTGATTTGCCTGTGCTTAAAACAGTGTCAGTCCTGTTTCCCTGCTTTGCCTACTTTAGAACTAATTAAGAATTTCGTTAGTAATTACGTTACATTTTAGAAATTTTGGGAATTTTTTTGTAAGTCTTTCTATTACTAATCAACCCCCATTAGATTTTCGATTCCCTATTTTTGGGTTCTAAACCATGCCTATTATCTATCTATCTATCGATATAATAAAAGTCAGTGTTTGCGGAGGAATATGTGCCAGCGTTTCGATTGGCTCCCAATGCAGGATCATTTGCATAACGGTCTGATTGGCCAGCCTCCCAACATTCCGAAACTCTAAACTGCCGGGGGGGGGGGGAGTGCGCCCAGCCTCTACATTCTAACAACATGATTGGTTGCCCCTGAGGGACATTTGCATAACTAACCCCCAAAACCCACTCTACGTCCTGCTGCAGTTTATGGGAGGATGGACCGTGGAAAAGGGAAAGGCCTGAGGCTTTTAGGAATTGTGGGAGTTGAAGTCCAAAGCACCAAGTGGCTGAGCGGGGGGGAAGGACCTGACTGCTCAAAACCAAACTTGCCACACAGAACCCCCATGAACCACTCTACATCCTGGTGCTGTTTGGAGGAGGGCAGACCATGGATGATGGGACTTGAAGTACCTCCACTCACTTCTCAAGACTGCTGCCGACCCTCATCCAATAACCGAGCAAGACCATACTTGCCACACAGAACCCCCATGACCCACTCTACATCCTGGTGCTGTTTGGAGGAGGGCAGACCATGGATGATGGGACTTGAAGTACCTCCACTCACTTCTCAAGACTGCTGTGACCCTCATCCAATAACCGAGCAAGACCAAACTTGCCACACAGAACCCCCATGACCCACTCTACATCCTGGTGCTGTTTGGAGGAGGGCGGACCATGGATGATGGGACTTGAAGTACCTCCACTCACTTCACAAGACTGCTGTGACCCTCATCCAATAACCGAGCAAGACCAAACTTGCCACAAAGAACCCCCATGACCCACTCTACATCCTGGTGCTGTTTGGAGGAGGGCGGACCATGGATGATGGGACTTGAAGTACCTCCACTCACTTCACAAGACTGCTGTGACCCTCATCCAGTAACCGAGCAAGACCAAACTTGCCACACAGAACCCCCATGACCCACTCTACATCCTGGTGCTGTTTGGAGGAGGGCGGACCACGGATGATGGGACTTGAAGTACCTCCACTCACTTCTCAAGACTGCTGTGACCCTCATCCAATAACCGAGCAAGACCAAACTTGCCACACAGAACCCCCATGACCCACTCTACATCCTGGTGCTGTTTGGAGGAGGGCGGACCATGGATGATGGGACTTGAAGTACCTCCACTCACTTCTCAAGACTGCTGTGACCCTCATCCAATAACTGAGCAAGACCAAACTTGCCACACAGAACCCCCATGACCCACTCTACATCCTGGTGCTGTTTGGAGGAGGGTGGACCACGGATGATGGGACTTGAAGTACCTCCACTCACTTCACAAGACTGCTGTGACCCTCATCCAATAACTGAGCAAGACCAAACTTGCCACACAGAACCCCCATGACCCACTCTACATCCTGGTGCTGTTTGGAGGAGGGCGGACCATGGATGATGGGACTTGAAGTACCTCCACTCACTTCTCAAGACTGCTGCCAACCTCATCCAATGACTGATCAAGACCAAACTTGGCACACAGGGCCCCCATGACCCACTCTACATCCTGGTGCTGTTTGGAGGAGGGTGGACCATGGATGATGGGACTTGAAGTACCTCCACTCACTTCTCAAGACTGCTGTGACCCTCATCCAATAACTGAGCAAGACCAAACTTGCCACACAGAACCCCCATGACCCACTCTACATCCTGGTGCTGTTTGGAGGAGGGTGGACCATGGATGATGGGACTTGAAGTACCTCCACTCACTTCTCAAGACTGCTGTGACCCTCATCCAATAACTGAGCAAGACCAAACTTGCCACAGAACCCCCATGACCCACTCTACATCCTGGTGCTGTTTGGAGAAGGGTGGACCATGGATGATGGGACTTGAAGTACCTCCACTCACTTCTCAAGACTGCCAACCTCATCCAAAGACTGATCAAGACCAAACTTGGGACACAGTGCCCCCATGACCCACTCTACATCCTGGTGCTGTTTGGAGGAGGGTGGACCATGGATGATGGGACTTGAAGTACCTCCACTCACTTCTCAAGACTGCTGTGACCCTCATCCAATAACTGAGCAAGACCAAACTTGCCACACAGAACCCCCATGACCCACTCTACATCCTGGTGCTGTTTGGAGGAGGGTGGACCATGGATGATGGGACTTGAAGTACCTCCACTCACTTCTCAAGACTGCTGTGACCCTCATCCAATAACCGAGCAAGACCAAACTTGCACACAGAACCCCCATGACCCACTCTACATCCTGGTGCTGTTTGGAGGAGGGTGGACCATGGATGATGGGACTTGAAGTACCTCCACTCACTTCTCAAGACTGCTGCCAACCTCATCCAATGACTGATCAAGACCAAACTTGGCACACAGGGCCCCCATGACCCACTCTACATCCTGTCTCTAAACTTAAGTCCACTAAGTTGTAGAGGTAGATTTAACACCAACGTAGACTTTCAAGCTGCCGCCATAACCATCCTGGCCACCCGGTGTGAGGGTTTTATTTTGAGGCTTGTGTTTTGAAATGATGTCACAGAGAGATTTGTAAGGAGGGACTTCAACAGTTTTATTTTTAACAACAGCGTGGAGGTTTCAAAGTATTCAGAGCTTAGGTGGTTGCAGTAACTTCAGAGAGGTACAGATCTTAAGGTTTCTTATTCCCTCAACACAATGTTTGATTGTATCTCTTCAAACACTAAAATCACTCACACTATAGATATTCTGCCTCAATAGGCTTCCTACCTATATATTAGGTTATCTTCCCAGCCTAACCTATAAACAGCGGTTCCTATAGGCTTCCTAAGCCTGACTGCCTTTCTGCAGTATCTAAAACCAGCCTTTTCTATTCCCCTCAGAAAAGACAACAGCAGCTCTTCAAATTGCTACCAGCTAGTCTAACCACCCCTGACTAACTGACTAAATAAATTTAAACTTGAACCTGCTAAAGCCAGTGTTTGGTTCTGCCTCCTGTTGTTCTCCGCCGGGGACTCGGGGCAGATTGCAATGTACGTATACATGGCAAACATTCAATGCCATAGACACACAACATATATAGACAGTAGGTCTGTTTGAGCCAAAAAAATTGGTTCAAAACTCGTTTCGGATGTAGAGGGGGTTGGCACTTTGAATCTGAATGACTTCTGAAATTTTCCAGGAAATTTTTGGAATTTCCCGAATTAATTCCAAAATTTCGGAATGGCTTCGTTAATGGTGGACACGCATGTTTAAATCCAGTTTGGATGGGGATGTGAATATTTCTGCACTAATTTTTTGAGAATAATTTTGTGATTATTTCTGTGAATATTTCTGCACCAATTTTTATGATTATTTCTGTGAATAGTTCTGCAATAATTTTTGGTGAATAATTTCATTATTTTTCTGTGAATATTTCTGCACTAATTTTTGGTGAATTATTTTATGATTATTTCTGTGAATATTTCTGCACTAATTTTTGGTGAATAATTTTATGATTATTTCTGTGAATATTTCTGCACTAATTTTTGGTGAATTATTTTATGATTATTTCTATGAATAGTTCTGCACTAATTTTTGGTGAATAATTTTATGATTATTTCTGTGAATATTTCTGCACTAATTTTTGGTGAATTATTTTATGATTATTTCTGTGAATATTTCTGCACTAATTTTGGTGAATAATTTTATGATTATTTCTGTGAATATTTCTGCACTAATTTTTGGTGAATTATTTTATGATTATTTCTGTGAATAGTTCTGCACTAATTTTTGGTGAATAATTTTATGATTATTTCTGTGAATATTTCTGCACTAATTTTTGGTGAATAATTTCACGATTTTGTCTGTGAATATTTCTGCACTAATTTTTGGTGAATAATTTTATGATTATTTCTGTACTAATTTTTGGTGAATAATTTTATGATTATTTCTGTGAATATTTCTGCACTAATTTTTGGTGAATAATTTTATGATTATTTCTGTGAATATTTCTGCACTAATTTTTGGTGAATAATTTTATGATTATTTCTGTGAATATTTCTGCACTAACTTTTAGTGAATAATTTTATGATTATTTCTGTACTAATTTTTGGTGAATAATTTCACTATTTTTTCTGTGAATATTTCTGCACTAATTTTTGGTGAATAATTTCACTATTTTTTCTGTGAATATTTCTGCACTAATTTTTGGTGAATAATTTTATGATTATTTCTGTACTAATTTTTGGTGAATAATTTTATGATTATTTCTGTGAATATTTCTGCACTAATTTTTGGTGAATAATTTTATGATTATTTCTGTGAATATTTCTGCACTAATTTTTGGTGAATAATTTCACGATTATTTCTGTGAATATTTCTGCACTAATTTTTGGTGAATAATTTTATGATTATTTCTGTGAATATTTCTGCACTAATTTTTGGTGAATAATTTTATGATTATTTCTGTGAATATTTCTGCACTAACTTTTAGTGAATAATTTTATGATTATTTCTTTGAATATTTCTGCACTAATTTTTGGTGAATAATTTCACTATTTTTTCTGTGAATATTTCTGCACTAATTTTTGGTGAATAATTTTATGATTATTTCTGCACTAATTTTTGGTGAATAATTTTATGATTATTTCTGTACTAATTTTTGGTGAATAATTTTATGATTATTTCTGTGAATATTTCTGCACTAATTTTTGGTGAATAATTTTATGATTATTTCTGTGAATATTTCTGCACTAATTTTTGGTGAATAATTTCACGATTTTGTCTGTGAATATTTCTGCACTAATTTTTGGTGAATAATTTTATGATTATTTCTGTACTAATTTTTGGTGAATAATTTTATGATTATTTCTGTGAATATTTCTGCACTAATTTTTGGTGAATAATTTTATGATTATTTCTGTACTAATTCTTGGTGAATAATTTTATGATTATTTCTGTGAATATTTCTGCACTAATTTTTGGTGAATAATTTTATGATTATTTCTGCACTAACTTTTGGTGAATAATTTTATGATTATTTCTGTGAATATTTCTGCACTAATTTTTGGTGAATAATTTTATGATTATTTCTGTGAATAGTTTTGCACTAATTTTTGGTGAATAATTTTATGATTATTTCTGTGAATAGTTTTGCACTAATTTTTGGTGAATTATTTTATGATTATTTCTGTGAATATTTCTGCACTAATTTTTGGTGAATTATTTCACTATTTTTTCTGTGAATATTTCTGCACTAATTTTTGGTGAATAATTTTATGATTATTTCTGTGAATATTTCTGCACTAATCTTTGGTGAATAATTTTATGATTATTTCTGTGAATATTTCTGCACTATTTTTTGGTGAATAATTTTATGATTATTTCTGTGAATATTTCTGCACTAATTTTTGGTGAATAATTTCACTATTTTTTCTGTGAATATTTCTGCACTAATTTTTGGTGAATAATTTTATGATTATTTCTGTGAATATTTCTGCACTAATTTTTGGTGAATAATTTTATGATTATTTTTGTGAATATTTCTGCACTAATTTTTGGTGAATAATTTTATGATTATTTCTGTGAATAGTTTTGCACTAATTTTTGGTGAATAATTTCACTATTTTTTCTGTGAATATTTCTGCACTATTTTTTGGTGAATAATTTTATGATTATTTCTGTGAATATTTCTGCACTAATTTTTTATGATTATTTCTGTGACTATTTTTGCGAATATTTCTGGTTTCTAATTTTTGGTGAATATTTCTGATGATATTTTTGTGATTATTTCTGCAGGTATTTTTATGAATATTTCTGAAGACGTGTTGCTGTGAGTTTTCCGGGCTGTATGGACATGTTCCAGCAGCATTCCCTCCTGACGTTTGGCCTGCGTCTGTGGCTAACGGCATCTTCATAGGATCTGACGTGAATCAACCAAGTGGAGAGTATACCATATCCCTGTGGAATGATGTCCGGGGATGGGGAAAAGGACCCTCGTGTGTTTGAAGCCAGTGTGAATGTTGCAATCAGCCAGTTTGAATTAGTGTTTGCGCAGCCATGAAGCTGCAAAGTCAATCAGTGAAGGTGTCTATCTGCATAGAGGTAGCCTGGCTGTTGTGGCCTGGAGGCGGCATGCTGTTTGCAGGGTGTCACAAACAGAGCCACTCCAGACAGCAAACCATCCAGGGCCGATTCGCACCTTTCTTTCTTTCCGCCGGCCTCGAGCTGCAGCGCATGGCTGGCAATGGGGCGAAAAAGGAAGCAGCCAATGTTAAAAGATGGCCTACTGCAGGGCTGCCCAGGAAGTCGACCGCGATCGACTAGTCGATCCCCAGTCCATACGAGGTTGCTCGCAGCCGAATGGGGCACTTCTGCGCGTGTGCACCCCGCGCACGCTCCCGCCGCCGCCTTCCGCCCACGCGGGGCTTCTTCCGCCAATGAAGAAGAAGGGCCCTGCCACTTGTCTCTTGACGTGACCGCCCATTGGTTGCTCCTGGGGGGGGGGGCGCAAGGCGAAGGCGTGCGCAGGGATAGGATGCGAGGCTGCGGGAGTGAGTGAGTGTGTGTGTGTGTGTGAGAGTGAGAGAGAAGGCCTCGCCGGAGGAGGATGGTCCCCGCGGTGGAGCTGCCCTCGACGCCGGTGAGTGAAGCCTGGACGAGCCCCCAGTGCCGCCGAGGCGAGAGAGAGACAGGGCGGAGCGCGAGGCGGGGGCCCGTCCAGGCGTCACTCACCGGCGTCGAGGGCAGCCCCACCGCGGGGACCATCCTCCTCCGGCGAGGCCTTCTCTCTCTCGCGCACACACTCCCGCAGCCTCGCATCCTATCCCTGTGCGCGCCTTCGCCCTCGCTCCCACGCCTCCCCCCAGGAACAACCAGTGGGCGCTCACGTCACCACACCGTGTCAAGAGACGAGCGGCAGGCCCCGCCCACTAAAGCCTCATTGGCGGAAGAAGCGGCGGCGGGAGCACGTGCGCGGCAGAGGACCGGGAGCGCGCCAGGTAGATGCTTTTGACTTGGTTGGCCTGCTGGGTGTGCCGGCCTCGTTGTCGTTGTTGTGTTCCCACTTCGTTCTTTCTGTTGTGTTCCCCCCGTATTTTCCGTCTGCGTTCTGCGCAGCGGCAGCGGCTTCAAGGGCGCGAAGACGGCGAGAACATTGTGTATTCCTTTGCAAACTTGCATAATGCGGAATTATGTCACTCTTGACCCACTTTCGGCTTTCCAAGGGAGGAGGTCACGTGCCAGCATGAAAGGCTATCTGTGTGTGTGTGTGTACACACACACACACACGGAGGCCACCAAGGGCTCTCCTTTGTCATCTGTTGCTATAGTAATGATGCATTGCCAAGAGTGCGTGAACGTCATGTCAAGGGATTTTGCAAACGCCGCACAAAGAGCAACACAAAGCCCAACACAAAACTCAATTGTGGGGTTGTTGGTTTACATCACACCCTCCCCCTGCATTCGGGTTCGTCATTCCGTCAAAGCAAAACGGTACAGCTTTAAACCCAGGGTGTTTCTACACTGCGTAATTAATGCGGTTTGGTCCCACTTCCACTGCCGGGCCTCAGGGCGACGGAAGCCTGAGCGGCGGAATGGAAACCACACCTCGGCCACGTCTCAACGGATGCACAACACCGTCTTGCGGGAGAACAGAGGTGCCACGCGAACGATCAGGAAAGAACAAGGTGTTTACTCTTTGCCGTCCCTATTATATTTTCTCTCGGCATTACTTCGCGAACCAAGATTCTTAGGAAGGACTCATCCCACGCTTGATGACTAAGAAGGCCAATCTGAGATAGGCAAGTCCGGTTGCAGAAAGCACAGCAGCAAGTCTCCTTGGGTGATGTTGCTTCCAAGTTGCGGTCCTTTCTGCGTTGTCGTTTCTCTTCGAGACCCGTTCGGCGTGACTTCTCGATAGTGGAGAGTGCGCCTCCATGCGTCTCCCGATGTGAGGCCAGGGTGGACCATTGTTGGTGATCAATCTGGCCGAGCCTGAGGTGTTGTTTCAGGGAGTCCTTGTATCTCTTTTTGGGGGGCACCTCTCTTGTGAGTTCACCCTAGAGTAGTATCTTTGGGAGGCGGTGGTCCTCCATTCTAGAGATGTGCCCTGCCCAGCGCAGCAGCCGTGTTCTCAATAGCATGGCCTCAATGCTGGTGACCCCTGCTTGCTCAAGGACGGCAACATTAGTCACATAGGTCCAGTGTATATAGGATTGTGCGAAGGCAGCGCTGATGAAAGTGTTCGAGGAGTCGTACGTGTTGGCGATAGGTGACCCATGTTTCAGACCCATAGAGGAGAAGAGACAGCACGATAGCTCTGTACACACTGATTTTGGTGCTTTGCCTCAGGTGCTTGTTGCTCCAGACTCTTTTGTGAAGTCTTCCGAATGCACTCTATGCCTTTGCTCATCTGTGATCGATCTCTTTATCAATCTTGGCGTCTGAAGAGATGATGCTTCCCAGGGAGGTGAACTGCTGGACGGACTCAAGCACAGATGTGCCTATGCTGACGTGGGGATGGTGCTGTTCTTCCTGTGGTGCGGGCTGGTAGAGGACTTCCATTTCCTTCAGGCTGAGTTCCAGCCCAAACAGCTCTGCAGCTGTTGCAAAGCAGGATGGGAGGCACTGCGTGGGGATGATGGTGACTTAAGCACAGATGTGCCTATGCTCCCTTTTCTTCAGGGGATGGTGGTGTTCTTCCTGTGGTGCGGGCTGGGAGAGGACTTCCGTTTCCGTCAGGGTGACTGCCAGCCCAAACAGCTCTGCAGCTGTTGCAAAGCAGGATGTGAGGCGCTGCAGGGCTGCTTCTGGAGCTTAAGCACAGATGTGCCTATGCTGATGTGGGGATGGTGGTGTTCTTCCTGTGGTGCGGGCTGGTAGAGGACTTCCGTTTCCTTCAGGCTGACTTCCAGCCCAAACAGCTCTGCAGCTGCTGCAAAGCAGGATGGGAGGCACTGCAGGGCTGTTTCGGACTTAAGCACAGATGTGCCTATGCTGACGTGGGGATGGTGGTGTTCTTCCTGTGGTGCGGGCTGGTAGAGGACTTCCATTTCTTCAGGCTGACTTCCAGCCCAAACGGCTCTGCAGCTGTTGCAAAGCAGGATGGGAGGCACTGCAGGGCTGTTTCGGACTTAAGCACAGATGTGCCTATGCTGACGTGGGGATGATGGTGTTCTTCCTGTGGTGCGGGCTGGTAGAGGACTTCCCTTTCCTTCCAGCCCAAACAGGTTGAGCTTCCAGCCCAAACGAGCAGGGGGCCAAATGGCGACAAGGGCGCATCATAAAAGGATGAAACTCTGGATGAGATAAAATCAAAAAGCAATATTTGTAGGGAGAGGTTCGTAGGAGACCATTGACCTCTTTTTGTTGCTCCTCCCATAAGGTTGTCCTGCTATTGCGCTTCCCTACGCTTTGCTCTTGTCCACTTTGGGTTAGTTGATGTTGTGTTGTTTTTATACCTTCCCGGTATGTTTAGCTTTTAGAAGGGAGAGAGAGAGAGAGAACAAGAGAGGAACAGAGGGAGGCTGGGAGGAGGACAGCATGAGTTAGTTGACCCTGCTTTAGTACTTTTTGCATAATTAAACTACAGTGGAACCTCTACTTCACGCAGAGGCGTAGGGAAGCGCAATAGCAGAACAACATTATGGGAGGAGCAACAAAAAGAGGTCGATGGTCACTCTCCAAAGGCACGCCGGAAAAGCCAAGTTTGGAGCTCCTTCTTGAAGGCTGCTAAGGAGCGGGCTTGCCTAATCTCACCAGGTAGTGAGTCCCAGAGTCGGGGGGCCACAGCAGAGAAGGCTCTCTCCCTCGTTCCCACAAGACGGGACTGAGATAATGGTAGGGGAGAGAGGAGAGCCTCCCCCGAGGATCAGAAGGATCGGGCGGGTTCATGGAGGGAGATGCGGTCACGAAGGTAGGTGGGTCTCAAACCATTAAGTGATGACCTGCACCTTGAATTGGGACCGGAAAATAAATGGCAGCAAATGGGGTTGACCGCTCCCTGTAATTCGCCCCTGTGGTTAACCTGGCTGCCGAACATTGCACCAATTGGAGTTTCCGGGCCGTCTTCAAGGGAAGCCCCACGTAGAGCGCATCGCAGTAGTCCAATCTAGAGTTAACTAAGACATGGACCACCGTAGTCAAGTCTGCCTTCACGAGGTATAGTCACAGCTGGCGCACAAGTTTTAATATTGCGAAGGTCCTCCCAGCCACCGCCGACACTTGCGCATCCCAGAGGTTTCATGTAGATCAGGGGTGGGCAATTATTTTTGTCCAAGGGGCCACACGAGAGCCAAAAAATATGATGGAGGGCCACACCTAAAGGCTGAACTACATTCTAATCTACATTATTTATTTATTTATTTACTTACTATATTTACTATATATTACACATCATTAATATTAACATATTAATATATCAAGAAATATTCATATATTATTAGTATTAATATTATAATTATTCTATGTAGTATATATATATATAGACACATATATAGAGGAGGTCGAAGGGGAACCGGGCGATCTCTCTCCCTGCGGCCTCCTCCCCGGCCAGCGGAAGAGAGGCAGCGGAGGAGAGCGAGAAGGGGGCGGAAGAGCCGGGCACGTCGCCGGCAGCGTAATGGAGGCTCACCCCCCGCCC
The DNA here is from genome assembly GCA_030556195.1 of Anolis apletophallus. NCBI lineage: Eukaryota > Metazoa > Chordata > Lepidosauria > Squamata > Anolidae > Anolis > Anolis apletophallus. The sequence continues at coordinate 18,033 of JARBWK010000050.1, forward strand.
CCGCCTCCCGTTGGCTTCTGCTGCCGGGGTCTGCTCCCCCGCTGTGTCCTCCCGCCGGGTGTAGAGTGGCCACGTGGAGGCGCTGTTCCGGGCTGGCCTGGGAGCGGGTGAAGTGTCCGCCGGCAAGGCCGCCGGATCGCGCCATAGGTTTGTATGGGAATGTTTGTGGGGTGGGTTTTTGGGGTCCTGCGAGGTATCTAGGGCGGGTTTGATGTGCCCTATAGGTACCTCGTGGGAGGTAGGCAAGAGTTGGGTGGGTTTTGTGGCTCAGTGGGTTCTAGTTTTCCCGTCTATACCAGTCAACCCACGACCACTCGAATTTTATATATATAGATTATAATATATTGAAATTATAATATAACTTTATTATATTATATTATTTATTATATATTAATCTATATATATAAAAAGAGAGAGTCCGCTTTTGATGCTTATGCACGGACACACCATAACACCCAGACCCTCAAAACCCACCCCACACATTTCCACGAACCAACACCAACAATCGTGGCACAAAAAAACCCCAAAACATACCTCCGAAAACCCCTAAAACCGGCCCCCAAAAACCCCATGGAAACCTATGGAGGCATCCGGAACCCTAAAAACTACAAACAAAATGGCGCTAAAACCACTTCCTGTCCCGCAAAAAACAACACTCCCGGAAGTTGTCCCTCACAAAACCAAACCCGGCAGGAAACACATACTCACACACTAACAGGAAGTGCGTAGCCTTCTCGCTCTCCTCCGCTGCTTCTCTTCCGCTCCCAGCAGAGGAGGGGAAGGGAGAGGGACCGCGCGGGGCCCCCTTTCGTCCTCTTCAGGAAGCACCACGGAACCGGCGGGGGAGAGCGCAAAGGGCCCGGAAGAGTGGCCATGGCGCCGCCGCCATCGCCCCCCCCCCCTTCGCCACTTCCCTGCCACAGGGTGGGCCAAAGAGCGACCTTCGCCGGGAGGAGGGCTGTGGTCGGGCCCGCGTCCGCCACCTCCTCCTACGAAAGGGGCCCGCACGGTCTCTCTCCCTTCCCCTCCTCTGCTGGGAACGGAAGAGAGGCACCGGAGGAGAGCGAGAAGGCAGCCAACAGGAACCAGAACAAGGAAGACACAGGCAAGCTAACACAAAACACAAACACAAATGGATAAAAAACACAACATACTGCATAAAACAACACAAACCTACACAAATATACACATACATAGACACACATATACTGTATATACATAAACATGAATACACACACACAAACATTACCACAAACACACATACATATATACACACACACACAAAAATATATACACACACAAAACAACAAACACAAATATACACACATACACATATATACACAGACCCATACATTCACACCCAAACCCACAGACACACAAACACCCCCACATACACACAGACACAAATACAAACACACACACAAATATTAAACACACATACAGCCATACCTACACACAAGCATACACATATATACACACACACACAACACACATCATTTCAAACCCTTACATACTTTTCCACATCTACTACATAGGGCACAGCAACGCGTGCCGGGTTCAGCTAGTATAATAACAAAATTATTATAAAATAATAATAATAACCACTAAAACTAAATTAAATTAAATTCAAGAAGACAAGGTGCGAACCAAGGTGGAATGGCCCAATGGACCCAGCTGCCGCCGCAGCAGCGGAAAGCAGAGCAGCAGGCGATCAGAGGCTGCAGGACTCCGCCCGCTCTCGCCCCCTCACTCTATTTCCCTTCCCATTGGATAAAATTGGCTCACTTCGCCCCGCCCACACTTTTTGTCCTTGCCGCCTTTCTCCGAAGAGTTGGTTTGGAAACCTTCCTCTTAGCCCCGCCCCTGACGCCTTTCTCCCCGGGCCGGACAGAATCGGCTGCCGGGCCGCATCTGGCCCGCGAGGCATAGGCTGCCCACCCCTGATGTAGATGTTAAAAAGCATGGGGAACAGAATGGAAAGTTGCGGGACCCCACAGGTCAACGGCCAGGGATCCGAGCAGGTGTCCCCCAGCTTCACCATCTAGGAGTGACCCTCCGAGAAGGGCCGGAGCCATGATAGCGCCATGCCCCCAAGAGCCATCCCGGAGAGCCATCCCAGATGGATACCAGGGCCGGGGAGATAGCACAGTGGTAACACAGCCGTGCTTGCAATTGGAAGGGTTGCTAGTTCAAAGTCACCCCGAGCTGGTTTGGACGACCAGCTATTTGAGCCCTGCCCACTGCCCACCCGAGCAGTTCAACAGCCCGGCTGCGAATAAACAACAATTGGGGACCACGGGAAAAAGTGAGGAAGGATTTTTGCACAGACTTTACAACGTCTGAAAAAGTTCGGCTGTCGGGAGAAGGGAGATGCGGAAGTGGTGGAAAAACAGAGGCTCCCGTCCATGAGGATGGAACAACAGCACCCCCTTGTGACGTGAAGGCGCAATGACGCAAGGACATAACAACAATGATGTCGTAATGGAGCATTCACATCCTATGACGCCCACACCCTGTATGACGCAGCCAGGAAAGAAGAAATCCTTCTAAAAAAAACTGCACTGTACTGTCTATGTACCGCCTGCAGTGAGTGAAGTGGGGAGGGGTGGTCTCCGGGGGATCCCCCTTACACTGCGGGGTCCCCCAGGGGGCCATTCTCTCCCCGCTGTTATTTAACATCTACATGCAACCACTCGCCCAATTGGTGCGGAGTTTTGGGCTGGAGTGTCACCAGTACGCTGACGACACCCAGCTCATTCTGAGGATGGACCCCGGGGTGGAATCTGTACCCGATAATTTCCATCTCTGCCTGGAAGCCGTAACTGGATGGCTGCGAGCCAGTAAGTTGAAGGTGAACCCGGCGAAGACTGAGATCTTGTGGCTGGGCCACCCGGGGGAGATCCAGTTGCCGACGTGTGACGGCGTGGCGCAGCCTTTAGTAAAGAGCTTAGGGGTCCAGCTGGACCCCCAGCTGTCCATGGAGGCCCAGATCGCATGCGCCTGCAGGACAGCTTTCTACCATCTGCGGCAGGCAAAACGTCTGGCTCCCTATCTCTCTTTCGGGGAAATAGTCTTCGGCGTCGAGTATTTAAGTCACAGCGGATAGGCAACAGAAATATAGAAGTTTAATTCCCCATCGGCCCAAAAACTCCAGTCTCTGTTCGTGTGAATAATGAAACTCTCATTCAATTCACAAGGTAAATATATAACTTTGTATTGAATTGTATTTAACAATAACTGGCAAAACATCGAAAAACAACAGCCATCACAGCTACCTTTCTAAACATCCTTTCCTCACAGATATTGAATCCCAACTGACAAATCCCAACTGTCACTTTGTAATGGAAATTCCTCAAGGTTCCATTTAGCAGTCTTGAGACAGCGCCATCTGGTGTCAAACATGTCACACTGCAGGTCATCTCAAACTGCGAAAATATATCTTGTGCTGACTCATGAATTGCTATTCAAAATGCAATAATCTGACAAATAGACCTTGACATTTGGGAGTTACAGTTTCTGGGATTTATAGTTAACACACAAACAAAGAGCATCCTGAACTCTTGCAACAATGGAATTGAACCAAACTTGGCCTATTGAACTCTCATTACCAACAGAAAGTACTGGAAGGGTTTGCTTGGGAATTGAAATTGAGTTTGGAAGTTGTAGTTCACCTACACCCAGAGAGCGCTGTGGACGCAAACAATGAGGGATCTGGGCCACACTTGAAATGCCAATGCCGCGCCGGCTTCTGTTCACAAGGGGGATTTTTGCCTGTCAATCACACCCCATTGGCAGCAGATGCGGCACCAGAAGCGGGAAAGGCAAGGCGGGGAGGATGCCTCCGAAGTTTGGAAGGTACTCGTTAATTAGTGCTTAGCCCGATCCGAAGGCCGGGAAGCGACACCGTTCACCCGTTCCGCGCCAGGCTAATGCGCCAAGGCCTGCTGAGCGCCGTTGTTTTGATGCTTGCGGGGCGGGCTCGGCTCCGAGAGCGAACCTTTTCAATTTGATTGAATCTAATACATGTTTAATGCAGTGTTTGCACACTCGGAGAAAAAAGCGCGACTCTATTAAAAGAGCGAAAAGGAGGAGGAGGAAGCACCATCAATAATAGATGAACCAAGTAGGCATTTTCATGTCGTCGTCGTTGTCGTTGCTCCTTCCACGCGACGAGAGGTTTCCCCCAAATTCTGAGAAGTAGAAGAAACAGGAACAGAGCCCAGAGGTTGAGATAGGGAGAGCTCCCCATTCCTGCCTTTGAGGGAATCACCAGGTGCTCGAAATACGTAAACAGAGGCAGAAGGTGCCTCTGGGGAGGGAAAACATGCGTCCAAAACAAACAAGCCGTGCCACCATCCCCTCCATGCAAATGAGGCATTGTATTACAGCACATTTGTATCCATATGAGAAACAGAGCTGTTTGGGCTGGAAGTCAGCCTGAAGGAAACGGAAGTCCTCTACCAGCCCGCACCACAGGAAGAACACCACCATCCCCACGGCAGCATAGGCACATCTGTGCTTTTTAAGTCAGCCTGAAGGAAACGGAAGTCCTCTACCAGCCGTTTGGGCTGGAAGTCAGCCTGAAGGAAACGGAAGTCCTCTACCAGCCCGCACCACAGGAAGAACACCGTCATCCCCACATCAGCATAGGCACATCTGTGGGCTGGAAGTCAGCCTGAAAGTCCTCTCCAGGAAGAACACCACCATCCCCACCAGCATAGGCACATCCGTTTGGGCTGGAAGTCAGCCTGAAGGAAACGGAAGTCCTCTACCAGCCCGCACCACAGGAAGAACACCACCATCCCCACGGCAGCATAGGCACATCTGTGCTTAAGTCCGTCCAGCCGTTTGGGCTGGAAGTCAGCCTGAAGGAAACGGAAGTCCTCTACCAGCCCGCACCACAGGAAGAACACCACCATCCCCACGGCAGCATAGGCACATCTGTGCTTAAGTCCGTCCAGCAGTTCACCTATCTCTTCAGGCGCCAAGATTGACAAAGAGATAGATCGCAGATTAGCAAAGGCATAGAGTGCATTTGGAAGGCTTCACAAAAGAGTCTGGAGCAACAAGCACCTGAGGCAAAGCACCAAAATCAGTGTGTACAGAGCGATCATACTGTCTATTCTCCTCTATGGGTCTGAAACATGGGTCACCTATCGCCAACACCTACGACTCTTCGAAGGCTTTAATCAGCGCTGTCTTCGCACAATCCTAAATATACACTGGACCGACTATGTGACGAATGTTGCTGTCCTTGAGCAAGCAGGGGTCACCAGCATTGAGGCCATGCTACTGAGAACACAGCTGCGCTGGGCAGGGCACATGGTCTCTAGGATGGAGGACCACCGCCTCCCAAAGATACTACTCTACGGTGAACTCGCCACGGGTCAGGGCAAGAGAGGCACCCCCCAAAAGAGATACAAGGACTCCCTGAAACAACACCTCAGGCTCGGCCAGATTGACCACCAACAATGGTCCACCCTGACCTCACGTCGGGAGGCATGGAGACGCACTCTCCACTATCGAGAAGTCACGGCGAACGGGTCTCGAAGAGAAACGAGAAGGCAGAAAGAACCGCAACTTGGAAACAACATCACCCAAGGAGACTTTCCGCTGTGCTTTCTGCAACTGGACTTGCCTATCTCAGATTGGCCTTTTTAGTTATCAACGCGCTTGTAGAAAGCATGGGGTGAGTCCTTCCTAAGAAGTAATGCTGAGTTAAATTAGCCTCCCCTTGTCAGTGGTATCTAAATTTCCTACTTGACAGATGCAACTGTCTTTTGGGCTGCAAAGGTCGACAACAGGCTACACAATAATCTTCTCCAAAGTTCGGACTAGAATCCAGAACGCGCTGATTCCTAAAAAGCCCCCAGAGCTATTCATTGCTTCTGAATCTGCGGGGAAAGCATTTTGCTCGTGGTCACAAGGTCCTGTTCCGGCGTGGAGGTTGTCATTAGCAGCGTACGTGTGACACTCTTGCCTGCGGCGGATGGCACGGCGACAGCTCCGTGACAGCCAAGCCAGGTTAATGAGTCCCAGGGAGACCGCTGAGCGGGTCGAGCGCTGCCATTCCTGCCCTGGAACAAATGCAGGTTGGACGAGGGAGGAATGGGCAGCCATCGCAACGCCACTGGCCACTTTGGAAGTTGGAGAAAACCAGGTGTGAGGGATGCATATTACGCCGGACACGGAGTTTGTCACACTCAAGACAAGAGCCACTTCAATAAATGTCATCACGTCTCCCGTTGAAGATATGATGTATCTACAACGTATATACATTGTAGATACAGCTGTAAAACTGAGGAAGAAAGGAGCCCTTGAAGTATCCCTAACTATTAGGCCTGTTTGATTAAGAAAAATATGGTTCAAAACTCGTTCCGGATGTAGGGGGCGCCGGCGCTTCAAATCTGAATGAGTTCCGAAATTTTCCAGAAAAATTTCAGAATTTCCCGAATTAATTCCAATTCTATTCCTCTCTTGTTCTCTCTCTCTCTCTCTCCCTCCCTTCCAAATGCTAAACATACCGGGAAGGAATAAAAACAACACAACATCAACTAACCCAAAGTGGACAAGAGCAAAGAGGACAGTGGAAGGCTTTCTCTCTCTTTTTTTGCAGGTCCACCATGTCTGTAGGTCTGTTTGATCCAAAAAAATGGTTCAAAACTTGTTCCGGATGTAGGGGGCACTGAATGACTTCTGAAATTTTCCGAATTAATTCCGAAATTTTGGAATGGCTTCGTTAATGGCGGACACACACGTTTACCTCAGTTTGGATGGGGATGTCTTCCCTCCGCGTCAGAACTGGGGTGACAGCCGCATCCAAAGTGGGTTAAACACAGCTGTCGCCCCAGTTCTGACAGGCGGACATGCATGTTTAACCCAGTTTGGCTCTCAACTCAAAATGCTCTGAAGTTGGGATGCTCTTAAGTAGAGGTCCCACTGCAGTTTAATTCTGCAAAAAGTACTAAAGGGTGGTCAACTAACTCATGCTGTCCTCCTCCCAGCCTCCCTCTATTCCTCTCTTGTTCTCTCTCTCTCTCGCTCCCTTCTAAATGCTAAACATACCGGGAAGGAATAAAAACAACACAACATCAACTAACCCAAAGTGGACAAGAGCAAAGCGGACAGCGGAAGGCTTTCTCTTTTTTTTTGCAGGTCGACCATGTTTGATTTTAAAAAATGGTTCAAAACTTGTTCCGGATGTCGGGGGCACTGAATGACTTCTGAAATTTTCCAAATTAAATCAAAGATTGGAAGGGATCAATAATAAACTCAATAATAGTAGTAGATTGGGCTGGATGGCCTTTGGGGTCCCTTCCAACTCTTCGATTGTTGTTGTTGTTGTTGTTACTACTACTATTATTGAGTTTGGATGGCCATCTGTTGCGGGATGGGGGTTTGATTATGCCTTTCCTTTATGGCAAAAGGGCGATTGGGCTGGATGGCCTTGGGGGATCCCTTCCAACACTACTACTACTACTACTACTATTATCAATGCAAAGGCTGAGTGGTCATCTGTTGGGAGGCTTTGATTGTGCCTTTCCTTTGTGGCAGAAGGCAGTTGGACTAGATGGCCTTCAGAGATCCCTTCCAACAATACTACTACTACTACTACTATTAAACCACTACTACTAATAATAATAATAGTAACTATGATTTATTTATTTATTTATTTATTTATTTATTTATTTACTCGGCTTTTATGCCGCCACTCCCAAATAGGCTCGGGGCGGCTCACAGCCAGAAAGCAGAACAACATACAGTAGACAAATACACCTTAAAATGCAATATAAAATACAAGATAAAAATACACGATAAAACATCATTAAAACACTGTTGGAATAGTTACAACGGTCTGGCAACATTGGCATGGCTTGGGGGTCCCGGTGGGCCTATACCTGGAAAGCCAGCCGGAAGAGGTGGGTCTTACATGCCCGCCTAAACGGGAGTAAGTCGTGGATAGCCCGTGTAGCTGCCGGGAGGGCATTCCACAATATCGACGCTATGACCGAGAAGGCCCTTCGGCAAGTGGCCGTTCTTTTGGCCACTTTAGCGGAGGGGACGGCTAGAAGATTGGAATCCCCTGAGCGACGTGACCTCGTAGGGTAATATGGGGGAGATAGAGCGAGAGAGAGAGCGAGAGAGAGTGCAAGAGAGAACAGAGAGCACGCATGCAAGAGAGAGAGCAAGAGAGAGAGCACGCACATGAGAGAGAGAGAGCGCATGCAAGAGAAAGCGCCAACAAGAGAGAGAGAGAGCATGCAAGGGAGACAGAGCAAGAGAGAGCAAGAGAGAGTGCACGCACGAGAGAGAGAGAGAGATTGCGAGAGAGAGAGTGAGAGAGAGAGCGCCAACAAGAGAGAGAGCGCAAGAGAGAGAGACACACACACAGTGCGCGCAAGAGAGCAAGAGAGCGCATGAGAGAGAGCGTGAGGGAGCGAGAGAGAGAGCCCGCGTGCGAGAGAGAGTGCACAAGAGAGAGCGAGGGAGAGAGCACGCACATGAGAGAGAGAGAGAAAGCGCCAACAAGAGTGAGAGTGCACGCAAGGGAGAGAGAGCAAGAAAGAGCAAGAGAGAGTGCACGCACGAGAGAGAGAGATCGCGAGAGAGAGAATGAGAGAGAGAGCGCCAACAAGAGACAGCGCGCGAGAGAGAGAGTGCGCGTGAGAGAGAGCCCGCGTGCAAGAGAGAGAGCAATGGAGAGAGAGAGACAGCGCGAGAGAGAGCGCGAGAGTGCACAAGGGAGAGTGAGAGAGCGAGAGAGAGACAGCACGCTCGAGAGTGCACAAGAGAGTGCGAGAGAGAGCGCGTGCGAGACGGAGAAGAGAGCGAGGAGGGGCACGAGAAAGGGGGAAAGGGGGGCGGACCAGGTGTTTTTTGGTCCGTGATCTGAGCCCCCCCCCCCGGCTTGTGCCCCTAGGCCATGGCCTCGTTGGCCTTATGGGCAATCCGAGCATGTTTGGAATCACATTTGGCCAGAAACTCTGCTTGTTGTTGTTGTTGTTGTTGTTGTTGCCCATAACTAGTCCCTCAATGCATTGCCCCCCCCAGCAAAATTGAATCATTGTTGCTTATCACACACACGCACACACACACATCGCTGCTTATGCTTCGTTTCTGGCTCATTCAGAAAGGTTTTGCGTGTCGATGGGCGTCCTTGGGCATCTGCTCCCGCGTCCAAAAAATTGGCACGAAAAATTCCCCGTTCCTACTTTAATTGATACAATTTTCCACCCAATCTCTTTTTCCCCCCCGCAGCACTAATATGCTACGTCCTCATTCCGTGCGCTCTTTGCTCACACTATTCACACAATCAGGTCTTTTGTAGCCGAAGGAAAAAAGCTTGCTCTCGTAAACAAGGCCTTGGCTGCGCCGGCGGAAGCGAGGAGGCGCCAACACGGTTTGACAGGAATGGCCGAGCGCCATTCAAACGCATCGCCGGGCCCTCGTTCTGCATCCTCGGGAACAAAGGCCGGGCGTGAAACCATCGCCACCACCCGGGCTTTGCAAAGATACGGAAAAGGGGGGGAAGTCACCCAAATATGCCGGGGAAAGGTGGGTCAGGCGAAGGCGCAAAGTGACCCTCGGTCTTGCCAGAGAGACGGAAACCAATATTTTATTTATTTATTTATTGTTCACTTTTATATACCGCTACTAGGTAGTAGCGGTATATAAAAGTGAGCAATATTTATGTAAATTTATGTAAATTTATGTAAATTTATTTAAATTTGGTTAAATTTGGTTAAATTTATTAAAATTTGGTTAAATTTGGTTAAATTTGTTTAAATTTATTTAATTTTATTTAAATTTATTAGAAAGTGCCGTCTTGCAGGCCCTCCCGAAAGGGGCGAAGTCCGTCTGGTAACGCGTTCCATCATGTCGGCGCCACCACGGGGAAGGCTCTTTGTCTTGTTACTGAAAGGCGCCAGGAACGGACTGATGGAATCACGAGAAGGTTTTGTTCTTCTGATCGCAGCGATCTCGGGGGAACGTATGGGGTGAGGCGGTCCCTCGGGTACACTGGCCCTAGACAGGCCTGGATTAGCATCTTCGGCTGCCCGAGGCCAATACGCCCCGCGCCGCCCCCCCAGGGCGTGGGAAGCCACGCCCCCAGGGTGCGGGAAGCCATGCCCCAGGGCACGGGAAGCCACGCCCCCAGGGTACAGGAAGCCACGCCCCCAGGGCACGGGAAGCCATGCCCCAGGGCATGGGAAGCCACGCCCCCAGGGTGCGGGAAGCCACGCCCCAGGGCACGGTAAGCCACGCCCCCAGGGTGCGGGAAGCCACGCCCCCAGGGCACGGGAAGCCATGCCCCAGGGCATGGGAAGCCACGCCCTCAGGGTGCAGGAAGCCACGCCCCAGGGCACGGGAAGCCACGCCCCAGGGCACGGGAAGCCACGCCCCCAAGGCACTGCTGCACATGTGCGGCAGCAGCCCCGGCCGTGCGGCTTCCGTTGCCTCCTCGCGCCCTCCTGCCGACGGGCATGCATGCCCGCCGGCGGGGCGGAGCTTCCTTCCCTCCTCCTCGCCGCCTCCTTCCTTTACAAGGGGTGGCCCAGGCGAGGGGAGGGCGCCATTCCCTCCCCCCCGCCCCCTCGCAGCGCTCTCCCCCCGCCCTCTTCCGAGGTATGATGACTCTCGAGAGAGAGGGGCGGGGGGAAAACGCTGCAAGGGGGCGTTGTTTTTTTTTAAAAAAAATATGTTTTTGGGGGGCCGAATCCGCTGCCCCCCAAAACCTGCCGCCTGAGGCCATGGCCCAGTCTGGCCTTATGGGTAATCCGGGCCTGGCCCTAGACCAGTGATTTTCAACCTCTTTTGAGCCGCGGCACATTTTTTACATTGACAACATCCTGGGGCACACCACCAAGCAAAATGACCCAAATGACACTCTAAGACAGTCATACGTATAGTTAATATGTTTTTGAATGTATTTATACACTCAGTGTGAAACCCGGGCCTGAGCAGGAGAGTAGATACACAGTCACTAGAAAGGCTATCATGTCCAGCCAATGCCAAATGCAGTAATAGTTGGTAAACATAAACACGAAAACGTACCCGGTCCTCGGGGAAGCCGGCTGGAAAGAGAGCAGCCGGACGGAAGCACACTCTGAGGCAGAGAGTTCCACTGCTGAACAGCTCTCGCAGTCAGGAAGTTCTTCCTAATGTTCACCCTCCTACACAGACATGCTGCCCTGAGCCACCTGGAAGTGGCGACGCATATGTACGAATAAATAAATAAATAAAAAATAATAATGTTTGCTTTTCTGCCTGCGGTGTTGTGCTCTCTCTCTCGAGATATATAAATCCCAGCAACTATAATTCCCAAATGGCAAGGTCTATTTTCCCCTGAACTCCATCTGCGTTCACATTTGGGCATAGTGAGTATTCATGCCAAGTTTGGTCCTGATCCAACATTGTTTGAGTCCACAGTGCTCTCTGGGTGTAGGTGAACGACAACTTCCAAACTCAAGGTCAATTCCCAAGCAAACCCTTTCAGTACTTTCTGTTGGTAGTGAGAGTTCAATAGGCCAAGTTTGGTTCAATTCCATTGTTGCAAGAGTTTGTTAGAGAACGGAATTTGGGGGTCTTGCCATGAAGGCAGACCGGCTAGACCCGCCAAAGAGGGCCCATGTCAAACCTGGTGAGAAAGAAAGCAACCAATCTCATATTTTTTCCTAAAATGTCTCAATTTAACAGATCTCACCAAAGCCTGAAGAGGGCGCCATTGAGGTTTTATTCAGCCCAGCTGGAAGGGATTACAGCCGCAAATCATTCGACCATGCTGCAATGCAGCTACATTGGTGAACATCCCTTTTATAGGGTTACAGATTTGAATTTCCCTCTTCCCACCCCCGCTGCTGATTGGCAGATGTCATGACTTGCAGGCGGGGCACAGGCGGTCCCTGTGCATGGCCCCAGCCAATGAGGGCGAAGAAGGAGGAATAATGAGAGAAGGGGTGGTCCTGAGTGTGCCATGAGGCTGGGCTCCAGCCCAAACCAGTTTTTCTGAGTTGCAGACAAAGGCCTTAATCCCTTATTTCCTGTTCTGGCCAAGCACAGACCAAGAATCCTTTTGAGTGGGTTTCAGTAAAATGGAGGGTAAACAAAGGGAATTCCAAGTGTGGCATGATCCTGGGGTGTTTCATTATAGGGTTGTGAAAAGGAGATAGGGTTTGCATAGCTGGCTTCGGGTCTCTGGAGAAACCCTTTTGGGATGTGTAACAAAATGTTGCCAAAACGGCTTATGGGTCCCTGGCAAGCTAATCTCAGGAGCCAGTTTTCCATAGCCAGGTGATACAGGAAAGGAAAGCAAAACAGGAACATCTCTTCGGAGACTGCTGCTGTAACCACACTACCCAGCCATGCTGGTCCGATGGACATTTTTTGGAACTGTGGAACTCCCTGCTGCAGGCCAATGAAACAGGGGCTCTGGGGCTCGACTTCAAGTTCAGGATGCTCGTTGATTGTGTGTTAACTATAAATCCCAGAAACTGTAACTCCCAAATGTCAAGGTCTATTTTCCCCAAACTCCATTTGCGTTCACATTTGGGCATATTGAGTATTCATGCCAAGTTTGGTCCTGATCCAACATTGTTTGAGCCCACAGTTCTCTCTGGATATAGGTGAACTACAACTCCAAAACCCAAGGTCAATGCCCACCAAACTCTTATAGCATTTCCTCTTGGTTATGGGAGTTCTGTGTGGGAAGTTTCTGCCATTCCTGCCAGGATATCTCTGTTGAGTTCATCGAAACAGGCCCGGGTTTCACACGGAGTGTATAAATACATTCAGAAACATATTAACTATACGTATTGCTGTGTTAGAGTGTCATTTTGTGTCATTTTGGTTGCCGCCGGCGCTCCCTCGTTTTGCGATGAATTATGAACCCTTTGTTTCGTCGGCCGCACAGGCCTCGCGACTCGTCCCAAACGGGCTCAAGGCCATCCCAACCGCGGCTCGCTCTCGTCTCTTTGTCCTTTGTTCTCTTCTATCGCTCGCTTCATCTCTCCGCCAGCAGCGCCGAGGACGGATTCAGTGACGGGGGCTCCATTGGCAGCCCCGACGGTGCCGGCTCCTGTTTCATCCTCCTGATTGGAAACCAGCACACGCTCCGAGTTGAGTGGGAACGGCATGGACTCACCGCGATGCAAACTCCAGCGAAGTGGAAGGCGGAAGCGAGGAGGGAAATGCCGGGAGCATCACTCTCCCCGAGGCCTCTCAACCTGGCCGTCCTTTTGGAAGTAGGAGCTGCTTTTCGATTTCAGGCGGATCGGGATCTTCTTACCACACATCCCACCTGCCATAGCTGACCACGTCACCCATGCGGCATTTAAACATTACCCGAGGCCAATCTGAGATAGGCAAGCCCGGTTGCAGAAAGCACAGCAGAAAGTCTCCTTGGGTGATGCTGTTTCCAAGTCACGGTTCTTTCCGCGTTGTCGTTTCTCTTCCGGACCCGTTCGGCGTGTCGTCTCTGGCATCGTGGATAGTGCGTCTCCACGCCTCCCGATGTGAGGCCCGCTTCCTGTGGTGCGGGCTGGTTTGCCTATGCTGACATGAGGATGGTGGTGTTCTTCCTGTGTTGCAGGCTGGTAGAGGACTTCCCTTTCCTTCAGGCTGACTTCCAGCCCAAACAGCTCTGCAGCTGTTGCAAAGCAGGACGACTTAAGCACAGATGTGCCTATGGTGACGTGGTGTTCTTCCAGGGCTGCTTCCCTTTCCTTCAGGCTGACTTCCAGACTTGCAAAGCAGCACAGATGTGCCTATGCTGACGTGGGGATTATGGTGTTCTTCCTGTGGTGCGGGCTGGTAGAGGACTTCCATTTTTTTCAGGCTGACTTCTATTGTGGGTGATCAATCTGGCCGAGCCTGAGATGTTGTTTCAGGGAGTCCTTATATCTCTTCTTTGGGGCGCCTCTCTTGCGCTGACCCAAGGCGAGTAGTATCTTTGGGAGGCAGTGGTCCTCCATCCTAGAGACCTCGTGCCCTGCCCAGCGCAGCTGTGTTCTCAATAGCGTGGCCTCAACGCTGGTGACCCCTGCTTGCTCAAGGACAGCAGCATCAGTCACATAGTCGGTCCAGTGTATATTTAGGATTGTGCGAAGACAGCGCCGGTGAAAGCGTTCGAGGAGTCGCAGGTGTTGGCGATGGGTGACCCATGTTTCAGACCCATAGAGGAGAACAGACAGCACGATAGCTCTGTACACACTGATTTTGGTGCTTTGCCTCAGGTGCTTGTTGCTCCAGACTCTTTTGTGAAGCCTTCCGAATGCACTCTATGCCTTTGCTAATCTGTGATCTCTCTCTTTGTCAATCTTGGCGTCTGAAGAGACGATGCTTCCCAGGGAGGTGAACTGCAGGACAGACCTAAGCACAGATGTGCCTATGTTGACATGGGGATGATGGTGTTCTTCCTGTGGTGCGGGCTGGTAGGGCTGCTGTAGAGGAGCTTCTGTTGACGTGGGGATGATGGTGTTCTTCAGGCTGACTTCCAGCCCAAACAGCTCTGCGGCTGTTGCAAAGCAGGACGTGAGGCGCTGCAGGGCTGCTTCTGAATGGGCGACAAGGGCGGCGGCGGCAGCAAAAACCAGCTCACGGACTAGATAGTTTAGAGTCTTAGTGCGAAAACTTTCGGAAGCCATTCAGATTCAAAGCGCCAGCGCCCCCTACATCCGGAACAAGTTTTGAACTCTTTTTTTGGGATCAAACAGGCCTACTTTTGTGGTTCTCACGGCCAAAACCAGCCATGGCCTTTGGCCACACACGAACATTGCTGCAATCTATGGCTTCTTCTACCCGGACATCAAAGACCGTGCGCCATTGCTGGAAAGACTCGCCTGTTTCGACGCCTGTTCCCAAACCAACCCTTCTGGAGCCTGAAGCGGCACTAACAGGCGGCGCATCTTGCGATGCCAGAACACGTCAATCTGTTCGGTTTGGAATCCTATCGAATGGTGACGCTTGCGGGGTGGCATGAGACCCAGCTGGCCATGCCGTAAAAGGGTTTTGTGTCGTGAGACAAACGTAAGCCTCTTTCCTGCCCTGGCAAGGAACCCAAATGGCCGGCCTCCTCGGACCCAAGAGCCCAATGGCTGCGATCCAGCACTCATTGCCTCCCACAAACATATGGCTGTGTGCGGGGTTGGTGTGCGCGCTCTCTCCCCTGAAGCGAACCCCCGCCGCACACTCCTCGTCCCCTCCCTCCCTCCCTCCCTCAGCAGAATAACTTACTCTTGGCCTGGTACAAAAACAGGCGTGAGTCATGCCCACTCCAGGGAGGAGTAACTCGGCGCAAAGTTTTCAAGGTAAGGAGTAAACAACGCAAGTACGGCGCAGCCAATCAGCAAAGAGGATTCCGGGGGAGGCACAGGGTCACGACCCGACTCTGGCGGCCTTGGCACCGCCTTGTGTCAGAACTTTCGTCTTATGAAAGCCATTTGTTTAGGCCAGGGGCCGGGAACCTATGGCTCGCGAGCCGGATGTGGCTCTTTTCATGATTGCGCCTGGCTCTCCCGAGCAGCCCGATGTCCTTGGCGGCCCTCTGGGTTGACTCTGTTCAGCGAGCAGAAACCCGACTCCAAAAAAAATTCCAAAAAATTTCAATCTTGGGGGGGGGGGTGGCGCGAGGAGGGGGGGCGACGCGAGTGAGGAGGAGGCAGAGGGAAGCCACGTCAGATGCCCTAGGGGCGGGACTTCCCCCCGCCTGTTTCTCGCTCGCGCAGGGCCGCTTGCGCGCCAGGCCGGAATCGGCGAGCTGCCCTCTGCCGTGTCCCTAGCTCTTGCAGCGCCGCGCCTGAAGGAAGGTAAGCTCCCGGGCTCACCTTCCTTCAGGCACGGCCGCTGCAAGAGCTAGGGAGACGGCGGAGGGCGGCTTGCCGATCCCCCGGCCCGCCCCGCCCTGGCGGGCATGCCCGGCATCTTGCACGACCCGCCCCTTTTCGGCGCCTGACGTCACCCCGCCGGAAATGGGCGGGCCGCGCAGGACGCTGGGCATGTGCGCCAGGGCGGGAGCGGCCCCACCCTCCGCTGTGGCCCCCATGGTGATCAGTCACCTGAATTCCGGCCCTTGGGCCCGAAGAAGTTGGACAGCCCTGCTCTAGCTCAGGCCATACAACTGACACAAACCACATGGCCGTGGGACATTGGGCCAAAAGGAAATGCGGGGCAAATGGACCGGCCATAAAACTCAATGGCTCAAAGGTGAGGGGAGAACCTGGCTTTGATATGGGAAAGGAACCAGGCTTCCTGAATGAGTGATTGATGGCTTTGTAGTTAGCACTATATCGTAGACCAGTAGTTGAAGCCCTTGTATTCCAAACAACAAACGTGTTGATATCTGCTCCACTTGTGATTGTCTGCGTGAATTCTCCAGAGCCACACAGCTTGGAATAGAGATGCTTGACATTCCAGGCAGGAAAAGCGCCATCCAAGCGCCCCCGACAGATGGCGGGAAGAAGGGCGAGAAAGGAAGGTGATCCCAGCCTGGCATGTAGCCGGGGGGGGGCTAAGGGGGCTTCAGCCCCCCCCCCTGAAATTCTCAGGGTGGTCCTTCCGCGAAAAGGCCTTACTGGTACATTATTTAAACTGTTATGCTTATTCATCTCATGATCTGATCACCATGCTCATTATATCCCACCTTCATGGGGTTATTGGGATAACAATACAAAAGGTTTGCTAGGGTAGACCCTCTTCCACCCAGTCTCAGCACCCCCCCCGAACCAAACTCAGCCCCCCCCCCCGAATCAAAATCCTGGCTACGGCCCTGATCCCAGCTTATCGTACATATTCTTTGATTCTTGCCAGGCTGCTTCGTCTGCCTGAGTGACAACGTCACTTTTGTGATTTCCCTTTTCA
The DNA here is from genome assembly GCA_030556195.1 of Anolis apletophallus. Taxonomy (NCBI): domain Eukaryota; kingdom Metazoa; phylum Chordata; class Lepidosauria; order Squamata; family Anolidae; genus Anolis; species Anolis apletophallus. The sequence goes on from JARBWK010000050.1 coordinate 34,887, forward strand.
CTAAACCAGATGCAAAAAAGACCCCCCCCCCAAAAAAAACAACAACAACACACAACTTTTTCTTGTCCAGGCCAATTTAATCTGTAGCTTACAACGAGAGACAAAAATAATTTCGTATACAAATTTGTATGCAATTTTATATACAATTTTGTATACAGTTTCATATACAATTTTGTATAGTTTCATATACAATTTTGCATACAATTTTGTATACAGTTTCATATACAATTTTGCATACAATTTTGCATACAATTTTGTATACAGTTTCATATACAATTTTGCATACAGTTCCACGTAGTTTTGCATACAATTTTGTATACAGTTTCATATACAATTTTGCATACAGTTCCATGTAGTTTTGCATACAATTTTGTATACAGTTTCATATACAATTTTGCATACAGTTCCACATAGTTTTGCATACAATTTTGTATACAGTTTCATATACAATTTTGTATACAGTTTCATATACAATTTTGCATACAGTTCCACGTAGTTTTGCATACAATTTTGTATACAGTTTCATATACAATTTTGTATACAGTTTCATATACAATTTTGCATACAGTTCCACATAGTTTTGCATACAATTTTGTATACAGTTTCATATACAATTTTGCATACAATTTTGTAGTTTCATATACAATTTTGTATACAATTTTATATACAATTTTGCATACAATTTGATATACAATTTTGCATACAATTTTGCATACAGTTTCATATACAGTAGAGATTTCTGACACTCTGGATAGTACACTGATGGACCGGAAGTCGGGCATTTCTTCGGTTTCTTCCTCCGGCATCTCTTCTGGCGCCTGCACACTCGTCTCTTCCGGTCCGGGTCTAAGGAGGAGAAAGAAGACTGCCTCCCCTCAGCGTCCTCAAGGCCATCCACCATGTTGCTCAGCCCCCCAAGCTCCCGACTCACCACCACAAGGCAGCCACGACGTCGGGGACGGGGTCTCTGAGCACAGGCTAGGACCTCAGTAACGTCCAAAGGCATCTGGTCTCTCCAGAGGCATCCTGCCAGCTCCGGGCAGTTAGGCTGATCAATATCACTCCCGACCGGCCATGGACCACCAGCCACTGCCTCAGCACCCCAGTGAGCATTGGACGCGACGTGAGGATAACACAATTCCCAGGGATCCTCCGCCGGGGCCGACGATCCTGATCCGACCACGGGCTCTCTGTCCTCCCTGACCTCTAGGCCCCGTTCCCGCTCGGTGTCCTCCTTCTCGGCCGCCCTCATGACGACATTGTCCGAGGGAACTGTAAGTTGCTCATCCGAGCCTCCCTGCTCCTCTTCGATGGATTTATCGACTGGAAAGTCCCAAGATTGATCCCAACACAGATCTGGGGATTCCTGCCGGAGAGGGTCGGGGGTGGAGACTCGGGTCATTTCTGGTATTAGAGAGGGATTGGCTGGTGACTTTTACTGGAAGAGGTTTTCTCGATGTTGAATGACAGGCCGAGTTTCTCATCTGCTTCTGCGAAAGTGTTTAGAGTGGCTTGTAGGTCTTCTTCTGAATGTGCACAGATGATGTTGTTGTCAGCATATTGGAGTTCTATAGCAGATGTGCTACGTAGAATGGCACAACCCTGCCAGTGGATAGTAACAGCATATAGATGCCTAGAGAGCTTATTTCGCGCTTAGACCATAGGCCTTTCACATATAAAACAGCCTGAAGAAAAGGGAAGTCCTCTACCAGCCTGCACCACAGGAAGAACACCATCACCCCCACGTCAGCATAGGCACATCTGTGCTTAAGTCCGTTCGGCAGTTCACCTCCCTGGGAAGCATCATCTCTTCAGACACCAAGATTGACAAAGAGATCGATCACAGATTAGCAAAGGCATAGAGCGCATTCGGAAGGCTTCACAAAAGAGTCTAGAGCAACAAGCACCTGAGGCAAAGCACCAAAATCAGTGTGTACATAGCTATCGTACTGTCTATTCTCCTCTATGGGTCTGAAACATGGGTCACCTATCACCAACACCTATGACTCATCGAACACTTTCATCAGCGCTGTCTTCAACTAGATATACACTATGATGTTGCTGTCCTTGAGCAAGCAGGGATCACCAGCGTTGAGGCCATGCTATGGAGAACTCACGGACACGTCTAGGATAGAGGACCACTGCCTCCCAAAGATACTACTCTATGGTGAACTTGCCACGGGTCAGCGCAAGAGAGGCGCCCCCAAAAATAGCTGTTTGGGCTGGAAGTCAGCCTGAAGATAATGGAAGTCCTCTACCAGCCTGCACCACAGGAAGAACACCATCATCCCCACGTTAGCATAGGCACATCTGTGGTCTGGGGTTTTGCTTTCTTCCCAATTGCCTCCGTGTTTCAGACCTTAAAGGAGTGTCTCCCTTGCAAACTTCTTCCTCTCTTTTCCTTTTGTCACAAGGAGAAAGGAAAAGTTTCTCATCAGAAGTATTCCCAGGTCGACAGCTGGTAATGTAGGTCAACAGCAAGCCAAGGAGCTCCGGGGCAAAAGGAAGTTGTCCTTGCGAGAAATTATCCCCAATCGGCGTTTTTGGGGGGAGCGGAGTCAAAGGCGCTTCTCGTTTCCTTTCTTCCTCCCTTCTCATCCTTAACGGGGAAACAAAAGGCGGGGGCGAAACATCTCTGAAGGCGGAACTGCCAAGGCAGGTCTCCAAACATAACAAGGGCCTTGGAAAGTGAGCAGGCGGATCTGAAGGCAGGGAATCAAGCGCAGGGAATAGACTCGGGCGGCGTTCCTTTGGGGAAGTGGCTGCCTGTCATGTTTGCCCTGGCTATACTCTACACCAGTGTTTTCCCAACCAGTGTGCCGTGCCCACTGGGAAGAATTGGTTTTAGGGGCTTGTGTGTGAAGGAATCACAAGAGGAGATGTCTTTCTTAAAGAACTGTAAAGTTTATTTAAACAGTGTCTCGAGCTTGGAGGTTTCAGTTGTTCAAGAGCTTAGGTGGTTACAATATCTCCTTAGAGGCACAGGTCTTACAGTTACTCAGTTTCTAAACACAATGTTTCAAACACTGACTCAATAATATTATAGATATTCTGCCCCAATAGGTGGTTACAATATCTCTTTAGAGGCAAAGATCTTAAGGTTACATAGTTCCTAAATACAATGCTTGGCTAAGTTTCCTCAAACATTGGCTTGACAATACTATAGATCAGTGTTTCCCAACCAGTGTGCCGTGAGCGATCATCAGGTGTGCCGTGGGAAACGGGAACCCCCGGTCCCCTTCCTTCCCCCTCCTGCCGAACACTTTTCCTTCTCCCCTCGGGCTCCCTTCTTCCCCGCCTCGCTCTGCTCGCTTTGCCTCGCTTTGCTCTGGGGCGAGTCTGGGCAGTAGCACCCGCACAGGTCACGCCTCCCTCCCTCCCCCCTCCCCTCCTGAACACGCTCACGCTGCCCCCTCGGATCAAAATGGCGGCAGAAGCGGCAGTGTAGAAGAAAACGTAAGTGTTGGGCAGGAGGGGGAAGAAAGGGTGCGAAGGGGGAGGGGGAGGAAGAGGTCTCTGTTGGAAGCTGGCATGGGCAAACTTGGACCTTCCAGGTGTTTTGGACTCCAACTCCCACCATTCCTAGCAGCCTCGGGCCCTTTTCCTCCCCCCCCAACCACTTAAGCAGGAAAGGGCCTCAGGCTGTTAGGAATGGTGGGAGTTGGAGTCCAAAGCACCCAGAGGGCCGAAGTTTTCCCATGCCTGTTTGAGGGACCTTAAAGTGGTGAGCCTCCTTCCAACATTGTGATTCTGGATAGAAAACAAACAACAACATCACAGAACATAGTCTGAGCCCACAGTGTTCTCTGGATATAGGTGAACTATAACTTCCAAACTCAAGGTCAATTCCCAAGCAAACCCTTTCAGTACTTTCTGTTGGTAATGAGAGTTCAATATGCCAAGTTTTGTTCAATTCCATTGTTGCAAGAGTTCAGGATGCTCTTTGTTTGTGTGTTAACTAGAAATCCCAGAAACTGTAACTCCCAAATGTCGAGGTCTATTTTCCCCAAACTCCATCTGTGTTCGCATTTGGGCATATTGAGTGTTCATGCCAAGTTTGGTCCTGATCCAACATTGTTTGAGTCCACAGTGCTCTCTGGATGGAGGTGAACTACAACTCCAAAACCTAAGGTCAATGCCCACCAAACTCTTATAGTGTTTTCTCTTGGTTATGGGAGATCTGTGTGGGAAGTTTGATTCCATTCCATCATTGGCGGAGTTCAGAATGCTCTTTTATTGCGGGTGAACTATAACTCCCAACTGTTGAGCAAGACCTTCGTGTGTGTCTTTCTGCCATTCCTGCCAGGATTTCTATGTTGTGTTCATCGAAACCCTTTCAGTACTTCCTGTTGGCGATGAGAGTTCAATGTGCCATGTTTGGTTCAATTCCATTGTTGCAAGAGTTCAGGATGCTCTTTGATTGCGTGTTAACTATAAATCCCAGAAACGGTAACTCCCAAATGTCAAGGTCTATGTGGATGAGGGTTGCAGCCACCTCGGAAGGTGAGTGAAGGTACTTCAAGTCCCATCACCCATGGTCCATTCTCCTTCAAACTGCAGCAGGATGTAGAGTGGGTCATGGGGGCTCTGTGTGCCAAGTTTGGTCCTGATCCGTCGTTGGTGTGGGGCACAGTGCTCCAATGAAGTGAGTTAAAGTACTGCAAGCCCTGTCATCCCTCAAACTGCACCAGGATGTAGAGTGGGTCTTGGGGGTTATTTGGCCTTAAACTCCTCCCACCATGCCTGATTGCCTCAGGCCTTTTCCTTACCTCCCCCCCCCCCCGCGCCACTTTAGAGTGTCGGAATGTTGGTGGTGCTGGCCAATCAGGCGTTGGTGGGGTCATGGCTGTGTCGTTGTGGGTTGTTCTGGTGGGTGGGATGTTGAAGTCCTGTGGAGTTGTGTGTGTTGTGTGTGAGTTGTGTAGTGGGTCTGTAGAGGTAGGCATCGCGAATTGTGTGGTTTGGTGGTAGTTAAGTGAGTGTATTTTGTTGTGGGTGTCTTTGGCAGTGGCGAGGCGGCGGCAGCGACTCGGTCCTTTTCTCTTCACCCTCTGCCATCCGGAGGGCAGTAGCGGCGAGGCCAGCGTCCCCACGCTTCGTTCTTCTTCACCCTCCGTCCTCCGGAGGGCAGGCTCAGGGGCGCGGAAGCTTCTCGGAGCACCCAGGAGGTCTCCGTGTGGTAGCCACTGCTCCGTGGCGGCCGCCATCTTTCCTGGCGGCACTTCCGGCCAGGAGGGGGCGGGACCTCCGGTCTGCATTCTTTGGGCGTCAGTTTCCGGCCGGACCCTTTTCCTGACGGATTGACGGAAGCGGTTTGGCCGCCATGTTTTTTTGTAGTTTTTTGGGGGTATTTTCAGTGTTGCTTCCCCGGAGAGCCCCAGAAGCGACCGAAGTGGCGGAGAGCGACTGCGGGTCCCCCAGCGATGGAGGCAAAGGGATGCAGAGGAGGAGGAAAGGTTACGATCCTCCCCCCCTGCTCTTTCTTCCTCCTCCTCCTTGCCGGCTCCGTTGCTGCCAGTTCCCGCCCCCGCCGGGATCGGGCGAGAAGCGGCGGTGAGGTAGCGAAGGAGGCCGAGGAGGCGGCGGGCTGGCGGAGGAATTGGTGAGCGAGTGCCCTCAGTGTGCGAGTGCTGAGGGCGAGGGGTTGGGGTCGTGGGGTGGTCTGATTGTGTGTTCATGAGGCTTTCCCCCCTCCCCTCCCCTCCCCTCCCCTCGCGGGGGAAGGAGGCCGCTGGCATTCACCAAGCGCCGCTATGCTTGGTGTCAATGGCCGTTTTTGGGGGGTCGTGTTTAGGGGTCTTCCGAGGTATCTAGGGCGGATTTTTTGTGCCCTGTATGTACCTCGGGGTATGGTGGAATGTGTTGGGGGGGGGTGTTAGTGGTTATGGGGCGTATAGTTTGGCTGTCTATATGCGACATTGCACGGACCTTCTCTTTTTATATATATAGATACAGATTACTGTTTTGAAATCTGTAAACCGCCCCGAACCTCTAGGAGTGGCGGTGTACAAGTCGAACAAACAAACAAACAAACAAACAAACAAATATGGTCTAGGGCCGGCGTACCTGAGAGACCGCCTCACCCCCTACCAATCCCAGAGATCACTCCATTCAGAAGATCAGCATTTGCTTGAACTTCCCAACTTTAAGACTTTTCCTTTGACGGCTACTAGGCGCAGAGCCTTGGAAAAACCCAACGTTGCCGATAATTCAACTGCTGCAGAAGCGTACCTTTCAGCAACATAAGGACTGCGTAGTAGCTCCATGAACTCTGCACGCGGAGATGTATCTTTGCAAGCCGTGAGTATGGGAACTTCTCCACCAGAGGAAGAGATGGAAGCAGAAAGTGGTAAACTCGGACGGCAGATGGTCCCTTCCCCAGCCAGCCTGGGTAAGCCTCGATGAAACAGCTGGCACTGCCAGCCACACTTTGGCACTGGTTGTCAAGAACAGAGGCCTTCAAACGTTCTGTGCGCCAGGGCTGGCATCACAGGGGCTGCGCATGCCTCACATCTGTCAGCGCACATCAGAAAGATTAAGGGACTGAAAGGACATCCCTCGCATTGCACGCTGCCTGCTTTGAACTGTCGGGATTGGAGAAGACGGAAATGGGAACAGAGGTAGAGGCTCAAATTGTGCATCACAGCAGGTGGGGTCAGGCGGGGTCTCCCCAAATGTCTCTCTCCAGGTATGTGGGTTCGGACAGGGTCCCCTCAAATGTCTCTCTCCAGGTATGTGGGTTCGGACAGGGTCCCCCCAAATGTCTCTCTTCGGGTATGTGGGTTCGGACAGGGTCCCCCCAATGTCTCTCTCCAGGTATGTGGGTTCGGACTGGGTCTCCCCAAATGTCTCTCTCCAGGTATGTGGGTTCGGACAGGGTCCCCCCAAATGTCTCTCTCCAGGTATGTGGGTTCGGACAGGGTCTCCCCAAATGTCTCTCTCCAGGTATGTGGGTTCGGACAGGGTCCCCCCAAATGTCTCTCTCCAGGTATGTGGGTTCGGACAGGGTCCCCCCAAATGTGTCTCTCCAGGTATGTGGGTTCGGACAGGGTCCCCCCAAATGTCTCTCTCCAGGTATGTGGGTTCGGACAGGGTCTCCCCAAATGTCTCTCTCCAGGTATGTGGGTTCGGACAGGGTCCCCCCCAATGTCTCTCTCCAGGTATGTGGGTTCGGACAGGGTCCCCCCCAATGTCTCTCTCCAGATATGTGGGTTCGGACAGGGTCCCCCAAATATCTCTCTCCAGGTATGTGGGTTCGGACAGGGTCCCCCCAAATGTCTCTCTCCAGGTATGTGGGTTCGGACAGGGTCTCCCGAAATGTGTCTCTCCAGGTATGTGGGTTTGGACAGGTTCTCCCGAAATGTCTCTCCAGGTATGTGGGTTCAGACAGGGTCTCCCCAAATGTGTCTCTCCTGGTATGTGGGTTCGGACAGGGTCTCCCCAAATGTGTCTCTCCAGGTATGTGGGTTCAGACAGGGTCTCCCCAAATGTCTCTCTCCAGGTATATGGGTTCGGACAGGGTCTCCCGAAATGTCTCTCCAGATATGTGGGTTCGGACAGGGTCTCCCCAAATGTCTCCCTCCAGGTATGTGGGTTCTTCCAATAACCTCCCGAGCTGAATTGGAAGCCCTGGAAAAAGGTTTCTATGCCATAATTACTTTGTAAACATTAAAAAAGCATGAAAAATACTATTTTATTTCTTTCACAATGAGACAGAGTATATCATAGAGCAGGCCTGGGCAAACCTGGTCCTTTCAGGTGTTTTGGACTTCAACTCCCACAAAATCTAGCACGCAGGGATTTAAGGTGGTGCAGCCGATGGGACTATACAAGATGCGGAACCCACCAAATACGATACCAGTGTCCAGAAAGAGTCCGAGGTCCAGAAATCCACGTTCAACGATCAGTCCAGCAGCAATGGACAGAGCTTGGAGGGCAAGTACAACTCCTTGCCAGCGGCAAAGAATGGTTATTTGCAAGCCCCCTTCATTCAAAGCTCTTCCTCAGAACTCAATTGGACCGGCGCCCCATTATCATTCCTCTCTTTCCATGCTGCGCTTTGCCTCTCACGCCAAGCCATACGCCTCCTGCGACGACTTAGTTCACCCCAGCAAGAAGCCTGATTCCCATCACTCCAGTTTGCTGTAGGCTTCGTGATGATTGGTTGGAACCTTGGAAGCCAGCTGTTGTGGGAACCAATCGTGAAACAGTGCCGCTTTTGCCCTGGCGAATGGGAAGCGAGGGATAAGAATGTGTTCAAAACATAGAGCAGCTGGAATTTTCTTGATTAGATCATGACCATATGTTTATGAAGATCCGAGGCTTTGACCTTTCGGGCCAAAGCAAGTTCTTTGTTCTTGGTGAAAAGCAGGAAATTGTCCTGAACGACCTTTCCTTGTTGACAAAGGGCCAATATGTAGATTTCCCATGAGAGTTTTCTGTCTTCTGGATGGTAAACAAATGAAATAACTGTAGCCATGTGCTGGTTTCCGAGGCCAGCAGTGACGGCCGGTTATGAAATATGAAATATAGTTATGCCATACGTTCTATAAATGCGGGACAAGACTAAACTCAGAGGGTCCAGCGTTTATGGAACAAAATGAGTCTTTCAAAAATGGGGAAAAGGAGAAGAACTTCTCCAAAACCAGAAAGAGTGTCATGCAAATTGTTCCAATGATTGGATTAAGGGTGCAGCCAGGAATGTGGTTTCATCCTGATCTTGAAAAACAGCAGCTGAGTCACGTAGCCTTCCTCATATTATTTTACACATGGGGAGGGGGGAAAACATCAGGGAATGGTTTACATGGGAGGGTTTCACTACCAATATCTCGTAATTATTTCATGTGCAAGAAGTAGAAAGAAAGTCCATATACTTTGGGGAAGTTCTTGGTGAAAAACAGGAATTTGTCCTGAACGACCTTTCCTTGTTGACAAAGGGCCAATATGTAGATTTCCCATGAGAGTTTTCAGTCTTCTGGATGGTAAACAAATGAAATAACTGTAGCCATGTGCTGGTTTCCGAGGCCAGCAGTGACGGCCGGTTATGAAATATGAAATATAGTTATGCCATACGTTCTATAAACGCGGGACAAGACTAAACTCAGAGCAAAAGGAGTCTTTCACAAATGGGGAGAAGGGAAAGAAGAACCTCTCCAAAACCAGAAAGAGTCCTCTGTCATGCAAATTGTTCCAATGATTGGATTAAGGGAATGTGGTTTCATCCTGATCTTGAAAAACAACAGCGGAGTCACGTAGCCTTCCTCATATTATTTTACACATGGGGAGGGGGGAAAACATCAGGGAATGGTTTACATGGGAGGGTTTCACTACCAATATCTCGTAATTATGCTGAAAGCATTAAAAGAGGATATTTTCCAGGTATGTGGTAAAGCGGTGCTCTATGAAAGCGAAGCGAAGTCCGTGCCTTGAGGTCAAGCAGCAGCGGGAACTTTGTGGATTTCGCCGGGTTTTCTGAGGCAGGGAATAATCATCAGGCGCAGCTTGCCGTGGCCTTCTTCTGAAAGGGAGCCAATAGCGCTTGGTCGTCCCTGGAGGCCTTTGTTCCAAGCCGGAGCCAGACCTCGTCCTGCTTAGTTTTCAAGGTTCAAAGGGAGCCCGTGCCTTCGGGATGGTATTACACAGAGCGCGATGAATTAATCGCTGCCATACGCAAGCGAGGATGGAATGCATGGCTTTCCTGAAGCCTGGCTGCAGTTCCCATCGCTCAACCCAAAACACATGGTGGGGAACGGAGAATGGGTGAATAATGAAACCTAGCAAGAATCCTAGAACCCTAGAGCAGTGTTTGTCAACCTTTTTTGAGCCGCGGCACACTTTACCAAATCCTGGGGGCACACCACCAACCAAAATGACGCAAAACGACACTCTAACACAGTTATACATATAGTTAATATGTTTTTAAATGTATTTATACACTCAGAGTGAAACCTCTATGTCAGTGTCAATCCTGGGCACACCACCAACCAAAATGGCACAAAACGACACTCTAACACAGTCATACATATAGTTAATATGTTTTTAAATGTATTTATACACTCACTTATTTATTTATTTATTTACTTAGTGTGAAACCTGGGCCTGTTTCAATGAACACAAAATATATAGTTATAGTATATTATTATTATTATATTGCATTACATTACAACATTATCAATATTATATGCATACACGATATACGTATACCAGTGTTTTTCAACCTTTTTTGAGCCGCGGCACATTTTTTTACATTTACACAACCCTGGGGGCACACCACCAACCAAAATGACCCAAAACGACACTCTAACACAGTCATACATATAGTTAATATGTTTTTAAATGTATTTATACACTCACTTAGTGTGAAACCAAAATGACACAAAATGACACTCTAACACAGTCATACATATAGTTAATATGTTTTTAAATGTATTTATACACTCACTTAGTGTGAAACCAAAATGACACAAAATGATACTCTAACACAGTCATACATATAGTTAATATGTTTTTAAATGTATTTATACACTCACTTAGTGTGAAACCAAAATCACACAAAACGAAACTCTAACACAGTCATACATATAGTTAATATGTTTTAAATGTATTTATACACTCACTTAGTGTGAAACCAAAATGACACAAAATGACACTCACTTATTTATTTATTTATTTACTTAGTGTGAAACCTGGGCCTGTTTCAATGAACACAAAATATATAGTTATAGTATATTATTATTATTATATTGCATTACATTACAACATTATCAATATTATATGCATACACAATATACGTATACCAGTGTTTTTCAACCTCTTTTGAGCCGCGGCACATTTTTTTACATTTACACAATCCTGGGGGCACACCACCAACCAAAATGACGCAAAACGACACTCTAACACAGTCATACATACAGTTAATATGTTTTTAAATGTATTTATACACTCAGTGTGAAACCTGGGCCTGTTTCGATGAACATAAAATATATAGTTATATAGTTTATTATTATTATTATTAGTATTATATTGCAACCGAGTAGTCCAAGGTTCAGCTATCCAACACATGATACAACAACCAATGAAAAATGGACTGGAGACCGCTCCCACTCTGGAAGAGACCATTGAGGCCATACAGCAGATGGAAAATGGCAAGGCAGCCGGGAACGATGGAATCCCACCTGAAGCTTGGAAACAGGGAGGTCATGTACTTCATGCTAAATTCCACGAGCTCCTTGTGAGTAGCTGGGGAAAAGGTGAACTGCCATCAGATCTCCGAGATGCAGTTATCACCCTGGATAAGAAAAAATTGTGTTCTTGCACCAACCCTATTTACGATCTTCTTCAGCATGACGCTCCAAAGGGCTACGGCAGACCTCGAAGAAGAAGAAGACGGCATATATATACGCTATCGTACTCATGGTAGCTTGTTCAACTTAAGCCGCCTGAGGGCTCGCACTAAGACTCTAAACTATCTAGTCCGTGAGCAGCTTTTTGCCGATGATACTGCCCTTGTCGCCCATTCAGAAGCAGCCCTGCAGCGCCTCACGTCCTGCTTTGCAGCAGCTGCAGAGCTGTTTGGGCTGGAAGTCAGCCTGAAGGAAAGGGAAGTCCTCTACCACCCCGCACCACAGGAAGAACACCATCACCCCCACGTCAGCATAGGCACATCTGTGCTTAAGTCAATCCAGCACTTCACCTCCCTGGGAAGCATCATCTCTTCAGACGCCAAGATTGACAAAGAAATAGATCACAGATGAGCAAAGGCATAGAGTGCATTCGGAAGGCTTCACAAAAGGGTCTGAAGCAACAAGTACCTGAGGCAAAGCACCAAAATCAGTGTGTACAGAGCTCTTGTACTGTCTATTCTCCTTTATGGATCTGAAACATGGGTCACCTATTGCCTACACCTACGACTCCTCGAACGCTTTCATCAGCGCTGTCTTTGCACAATCCTAAATATACACTGGACCGACTATGTGAGGAATGTTGCTGTCCTTGAGCAAGCAGGGGTCACCAGCGTTGAGGCCATGCTATTGAGAACACCGCTGCGCTGGGCAAGGCACGTCTCTAGGATGGAGGACCACTGCCTCCATCCTAGAGAGATGCTACTCTATGGTTAACTTGCAAGAGTTGCACCCCAAAAAAGAGATACAAGGACTGCCTGAAACAACACCTCAGACTCGGGCTGATTGATCACCAACCATGGTCCACCCTGGCCTCACATCGGGAGGCATGGAGACGCGCTATCCACAATACTGCGGAAGACATGCCGAATGGGTCTCGACAACGCAGAAAGAACCGCAACTTGGAAACAACATCACCCAAGGAGACTTTCTGCTGTGCTTTCTGCAACCGGACTTGCCTATCTCAGATTGGCCTTCTTAGTCATGAACGTGCTTGTAAAAAGCGTGGGATGATTCCTTCCTGAGAATCTTCGTTCGCGAAGTAATGCCGAGGATAAGAAATGAAGCACCATTTTTAACAATCGCACACGCCTAATAGAGACAACAAACGAACTCCTGCACAGCCCTCGTACATCTCAATGGCTCTAGGTTGCAGGTGTGCCACTAACTGCAATACCGAACGCCAGTCATCCCAGAGGCTTGAGCGCGGCTTCCTCGCTGTCTGGTTCAGCGGTTCCTGTTCTATTATTTGCCTCCGAGGCAAGGAACCCATTTCTGTTCCTTTTACAATCAAGAGTCAACCCGGCTCCGTGGAATCAGAAGCCACGCAAGTGAGCACGGCCGTCACCGGGTTCCTCCTGGGATGCTTCCCTCTCACAGCAAAGAGTTCTGCTGAACTTTAGCAAAGAAAGAGCCAACTCAGTGGTTGCAAGGGAACACACACACACACAGAGGCACACACACACACACAGACACACACAGAGACACAGAGACACACATACATAGACACACACACAGACACACACAGACAGACACACAGACAGACACACAGACAGACACACAGAGACACACACACACACACACACAAAGACACAGGCACACACAGGCACACACACAGGCACACACACAGGCACACACACAGGCACACACACAGGCACACAGATACACAAACACACAGACACAGGCACACACACACAGGCACACAGATACAGACACACACAGAGGCGCAGGCACACAGGCGCAGGCACACACACACAGGAACACACAGAGACACAGAGACACACACACAGACACACACAGACAGACACACAGACAGACACACAGAGACACAGACATACAGACACAGACACACACACACACAAAGACACAGGCACACACAGGCACACACACAGGCACACACACACACAGGCACACAGGCACACACACAGGCACACAGATACACAAACATACAGACACAGGCACACACACACACACACAAAGACACAGGCACACAAAGACACAGACACAGGCACACACAGGCACACACACACAGGCACACAGGCACACACACAGGCACACAGATACACAAACACACACACAGGCACACACACACAGGCACACAGATACAGACACACACAGAGGCGCAGGCACACAGGCGCAGGCACACACACACAGGAACACACAGACACAGAGACACACACACAGACACACACAGACAGACACACAGACAGACACACAGAGACACAGACATACAGACACAGACACAGACACACACACACACAAAGACACAAACACACAAAGACACAGACACAGGCGCACACACACACAGGCACACAGGCACACACACAGGCACACAGATACACAAACATACAGACACAGGCACACACACACACAAAGACACAGGCACACAAAGACACAGACACAGGCACACACAGGCACACACACACAGGCACACACACACACACACAGGCACACAGATACACAAACATACAGACACACACACACACACACACAAAGACACAGGCACACACACACAGGCACACAGATACAGACACACACACACACACACACAGACACACAGGCGCAGGCACACACACACAGAGACACAGGCACACACACACAAAGACACACACAAAGACACAGGCACACACAAACAGGCACACACTCAAAGACACAGACACACACACACAAAGACACAGACACACACACACTCACACAGACAGACACACACACAGACACATACACACACCGACACTCACAGACACACACACACACAGAGACACAGACACATACAGACACACACAGACAGACACACAGACATACACACACAGACACACACACACACAGACACACAGACACACACACACAGATACACAGACACACAGGCACAGGCACGCACACACAAAGACACAGGCACGCACACACAAAGACACACACACACAGGCACACAGGTACACACACAGGCACACACACACACAGAGACACAGACACACACACAGAGACACACAGACACACACACAATCATGAAAGAAAGTTGTGTTTGCTTTCAAAGCTCCAGCTTCCAGTGCAAAGAAGGCATCTGGCAAAACAAGCAAACAAGCCGAGGAGAAGAAGACCCAGCCTGTCCTGCCAAGCGGAAGATACGAGGGTTCGTCATACATAATTAAACCGTCTGGTTTAAGGAGAACCGTGTGCGGTGACCGAGTCCAAACCCAGATTGGAATGCAAGGAATGTGTTCATTACATGGTTACGGGGTTTTCGAAGCGTACAAGCTTGGCCTGACTGCACGGTTTTCTGGCTGCCCATCCGATGGGAGGCTACAGACGCAACGATACATTTGGAGGTGCGCATGATATGGACCACCATCTCTCCCCGGACCCGAACTTCCGCCGGCAAGGCCTTCCACAGGCTCGGTGCGACGATGGAAAAGGCTCTCTGCCCGGTCGATGACAAGTGAAAGGACCCGACGGAAGGGACGTGTGACAGGTTTTGGTCCTCTGACCGAAGGGATCTCTGGGGAGCATACGGTAGTAGACGGTCCCTCAAGTACGCCGGCCCCGGACCATAGAGGGCCTTAAAGGTCAAGACCAACACTTTGAAGGTGATCAGGTACTCGATTGGCAACCAGTGCAGAGAGTGATATGGCTCCTGGCCGGTACTCCCGCCAGGAGCCTAGCTGCTGCAGTTTGAGTTTCCGGATAACGGCCAAAGGTAGACCCATGTAGAGGGTGTTACAGTAGTCTAGCCTCGAGATGACCATTGCCTGGATCACCATAGCAGGTATGGCGCCAGCTGGCTAGTCTGCCGCAGGTGGAAAAAGGCGGATCTGCTGACAGTGGAGACCTGGGCCCCCATTGTCAGCAGGGGGTCCAATCGGACCCCCAAGCTCTTTACTAAGGGCAATGAGCGCAATGCCTCGCCATCCAGAGTAGGCAGCCGGAGCTCCCCCCCCCCGGGGCGACCCAGCCATAGGATCTCTGTTTTCGATGCCAACCAGTTACGGCTTCAAGGCTAACACTCTAACACAGTAATACATATAGTTAATATGTTTTCAAATGTATTTATACACTCAGTGTGAGACCTGATATCCTGGCAGGAATGTCAGAAAGACACAAACTTCCCACACAGAACTCCCAGAACCAAGAGAAAATACTATAAGAGTTTGGTGGGCATTGACCTTGGGTTTTGGAGTTGTAGTTCACCTATATCCAGAGAGCACTGTGGACTCAAACAATGTTGGATCAGGACCAAACTTGGCATGAATACTCAATATGCCCAAATATGAACACAGATGGAGTTCAGGGGAAATAGACCTCGACATTTGGGAGTTACGGTTTCTGGGATTTATAGTTAACACACAATCAAAGAGCATCCTGAAGTCTTGCAACAATGGAATTGAACCAAACTTGGCACATTGGACTCTCATTACCAACAGAAAGTACTGAAGGGGTTTGCTTGGGAATTGACCTTGAGTTTGGAAGTTGTAGTTCACCTACACCCAGAGAGCACTGTGGACTCAAACAATGATGGATCTGGACCAAACTTGGCAAGAATACTCAATATGCCCAAATGCGAACACAGATGGAGTTTGGGGAAAATAGACCTTGACATTTGGGAGTTACAGTTTCTGGGATTTATAGTTAACACGCAATCAAAGAGCATCCTGAAGTCTTGCAACAATGGAATTGAACTTGGCCTATTGGACTCTCATTACCAACAGAAAGTACTGAAAGGGCTTGCTTGGGAATTGACCTTGAGTTTGGAAGTTGTAGTTCACCTACACCCAGAGAGCACTGTGGACTCAAACAATGTTATGTGAAGTTGTTGTTTGTTTTCTATCCGGAATCACAACATTGGGAGGAGGCTCACCACTTTAAGGTCCCTCAAACAGGCGTGGGAAAACTTCGGCCCTCTGGGTGCTTTGGACTCCAACTCCCACCATTCCTAACAGGCGAGGTTTTCCTCTTCTGGTGTTCCTAAATTAATAGCGTGAGCGTCATTAGCGCCGAATGGGTCGCATTGCTGCAGATGTTGGAATTGATGAAAGGGATTAGCTGATTACGATGCCGAAGCCGGCGAGGGGCCCGCCTGCCCTAGTTGGGGGGAAACCGCAGGTAGAGAAATACGAGCCTCATTAGCAACCGCGTGTACAAGCCTATGTACGGCGAATCTAATTTGAGGCTCCGGCAACGAATGTCAAGCTATTGTCGTAAATAAATGATGAAAGCCATTCTTAATCCGACGCAACGGCACCGAGGCATGGGTTGCGTTTTGCGAGCTCTTCTAAGGCTCCGAAAACCATTTTCGACTCTCATCCGCGAATCAGCGGCGTGTTCCTGCTCAATTAGAGACCACGGTGTTCCCGAGCATCGAGCGAGCCTCTCTTTAAGCGTGTTGCATAATAATAAGATACCAAATTAGGCACTTCAAAGCCTCCTTCTCATAATTTCCCTAACCGTTTCGCAATGCGTTTTCGGCATGGGCTGTTACGCTAACGTCGGGCCGAAGAAAGTGCCGCGTGGCCGGAGGGTCTCGTTATGACGCACCAGACCAGGGACTACAAAGCCGCTTCGATTCCCCAACCCTTTGTTCCAAGGCAAAAAGGAGGCAAATGTACCTCCTGGAGAAGAGAGCCTGGCTAGGCGACTGATAGCCTTGACTCGGCCACGGTGGTCCACATCATGGTGGTTGCATCCGGAATGGACTACTGTAATGCACTCTACATGGGACTGCCTTTGAAAACAGCTCAGAAACAGCAGTTACTGCTAAGGTCAGACTGAAGCACAGATGTGCCTACGCTGACGTGGGGGTGACGGTGTTCTTCCTGTGGTGCGGGCTGGTAGAGGACTTCCGTTTCCTTCAGGCCGACTTCCAGCCCAAACAGCTCTGCAGCTGTTGCAAAGCAGGACGTGAGGGCTGGTTCGGACTGAAGCACAGATTTGCCTATGCTGACGTGGGGGTGACGGTGTTCTTCCTGTAGTGCAGGCTGGTAGAGGACTTCCATTTCCTTCAGGCCGACTTCCAGCCCAAACAGCTCTGCAGCTGGACGTGAGGGCTGGTTCGGACTTAAGCACAGATGTGCCTATGCTGACGTGGGGGTGATGGTGTTCTTCCTGTGGTGCGGGCTGGTAGAGGATTTCCATTTCCTTCAGGTCAACTTCCAGCCCAAACAGCTCTGCAGCTGTTGCAAAGCAGGACGTGAGGGCTGCTTCGGACTGAAGCACAGATGTGCCTATGCTGACGTGGGGGTGACGGTGTTCTTCCTGTGGTGCGGGCTGGTAGAGGACTTCCGTTTCCTTCAGGCCGACTTCCAGCCCAAACAGCTCTGCAGTTGTTGCAAAGCAGGACGTGAGGGCTGGTTCGGACAGAAGCCCAGATTTGCCTATGCTGACGTGGGGGTGACGGTGTTCTTCCTGTGGTGCGGGCTGGTAGAGGACTTCCGTTTCCTTCCGGCCGACTTCCAGCCCAAACAGCTCTGCAGCTGTTGCAAAGCAGGACGTGAGGGCTGGTTCGGACTGAAGCACAGATGTGCCTATGCTGACGTGGGGGTGACGGTGTTCTTCCTGTGGTGCGGGCTGGTAGAGGACTTCCGTTTCCTTCCGGCTGACTTCCAGCCCAAACAGCTCTGCAGCTGGACACAAGGGCTAGTTCGGACTTAAGCACAAATGTGTCTATGCTGACGTGGGGGTGACGGTGTTCTTCCTGTGGTGCGGGCTGGTAGAGGACTTCCGTTTCCTTCCGGCTGACTTCCAGCCCAAACAGCTCTGCAGCTGTTGCAAAGCAGGACGTGAGGCGCTGCAGAGCTGCTTCTGTGTCGGTGACCAGATTACTAACTGGAGTTGGTTATAGGGGGCACACCATGCCCCTCCCTCCCCAAGCAACTCCACTGGCTGTCGATGAGTTTCCGGACCGAGTTCAAAGTATAGGTTATTATTTACCTATAAAGCCCTATATGCTTTGAGACCGCGCCTCCCCCTATGCACTGCCACAGGCACTAAAACATACCGGGGAGGCCCTTCTCTCTGTCCCATCCTGGTCTCAAGTGTGGTTGGTGGGGATGAGGGACAGGGCCTTCTCGGTGGTGGCCCCCCAGCTTTGGAATGCCCTCCCGAGAGAGATCAGGTTAGCCCTTATTCTCCAAGCTGAAGACATGGCTTTTTCAACAATACTTTGACCACATTTATATTCCTTTAATGCATATATGGGGGTCCTATAGATTTTTTTTAAATCAAGCACTTTACAAGACCGAGGCTGATTATTGTTGTTTTTACCTGCGGCTACGGCTGCGTTTTATGGATTTCGGCCACCAGGGGGCATCGTGAAGTTGGGATGTTTGTGTGGGTTGTTAGTGATGGTACTGTGACTCCCATTGTCCACGGTCCATCCTCCCCCAGGATGTAGAGTGGGCCATGGGGGCCCTGTCTGCCAAGTTTGGTCTTGATCAGTCATTGGATGAGGGTCGCAGTGGTCTCAGAAAGTGAGTGAAGGTACTGCAAGTCCCATCATCCATTGTTTATCCTCCTCCAAGCTGCATCAGAATGTAGAGTGGGTCATGGGGAGTCTGTGTGCCAAGTTTTGTCGTGATCACTCATTGCATGAGGTTCGCAACGATCTTGGGAAGTGAGTGAAGGTACTTCAAGTCCCATCATCCATGGTCCACCCTCCTCCTAACTGCTCCAGGATGTAGAGTGGGTCATGGGGACTCTGTGTGCCAAGTTTGGTCTTGATCAGTCATTGGCTGAGGTTCACAGTGGTTTCAGTAAGTGAGTGAAGGTACTGCAAAGCCCATCATCCATGGACCATCCCCCTTAGAACTGTAGCAGGATGTCATGAGTACTCTGTGCAAGACGTTTGGGCCTGGTCTGTGATTTGTAGGGGTGACAGGGTTCTGTGGGAAGTGAATTGGGTGAAGGTACTGCAAATCCCATCATTTGTGGCCCATCTTGCCCTAAACTGCTCCAGGTTGTAAAGTGGGCCATTGGGCCTCTGTGTGCCAAGTGTGGTCCTGATGCATCATAGGTGTGGGCCACAGTGCTCTAAGCAAGTGAGTTAAAGTACTGCAAGTCCCGTCATCCATGGTCCGTCCTCCCTCAAACTGCACCAGGATGTAGAGTGGGTCTTGAGGGTTCTATGTGCCAAGTTTGGTCTTGTTATCTCATTGTTTGGGGTCGCAAAGGGGTCGCAAAGTGTTTTGGCCTGAAACTCCCACCATGCCTGACTGCCTCAGGCCTTTGCCTTATCCTCCTCTGACAGTTTAGAGTGTCGGAATGTTCGTGTTGGCGACTGCCTCAGGCCTTTGCCTTATCCTCCTCTGCCAGTTTAGAGCGTCGGAATATTCGTGTTGGCGACTGCCTCAGGCCTTTGCCTTATCCCCCTCTGCCACTTTAGAGTGTCGGAATGTTCATGTTGGCGACTGCCTTAGACCTTGGCCTTATCCCCCTCTGCCAGTTTAGAGTGTCGGAATGTTCGTGTTGGCGACTGCCTCAGGCCTTTGCCTTAACCCCCTCTGCCACTTGAGAGCATCGGAATGTTCATGTTGGCGACTGCCTCAGGTCTTTGCCTTACCCCCTCTGACAGTTTAGAGTGTCGGAATGTTCGTGTTGGCGACTGCCTCAGACCTTTGTCTTATCCTCCTCTGCCAGTTTAGAGGGTCGGAATGTTGGTGTTGGCGACTGCCTCAGGCCTTTGCCTTATCCCCCTCTGCCAGTTTAGAGTGTCGGAATGTTCGTGTTGGCGACTGCCTCAGACCTTTGTCTTATCCTCCTCTGCCAGTTTAGAGTGTCGGAATGTTCGTGTTGGCGACTGCCTCGGGCCTTGGCCTTATCCCCCTCTGCCACTTGAGAGCATCGGAATGTTCGTGTTGGCGACTGCCTCAGGCCTTTGCCTTATCCCCCTCTGCCAGTTTAGAGTGTCGGAATGTTCGTGTTGGCGACTGCCTCAGACCTTTGTCTTATCCTCCTCTGCCAGTTTAGAGGGTCGGAATGTTGGTGTTGGCGACTGCCTTGGGCCTTGGCCTTATCCCCCTCTGCCAGTTTAGAGTGTCGGAATGTTCGTGTTGGCGACTGCCTCAGACCTTTGTCTTATCCTCCTCTGCCAGTTTAGAGGGTCGGAATGTTGGTGTTGGCGACTGCCTCAGGCCTTTGCCTTATCCTCCTCTGCCAGTTTAGAGGGTCGGAATGTTCGTGTTGGCGACTGCCTCAGACCTTTGTCTTATCCTCCTCTGCCAGTTTAGAGGGTCGGAATGTTGGTGTTGGCGACTGCCTCGGGCCTTGGCCTTATCCCCCTCTGCCACTTGAGAGCATCGGAATGTTCGTGTTGGCGACTGCCTCAGGCCTTTGCCTTATCCCCCTCTGCCACTTGAGAGCGTCGGAATGTTGGTGTTGGCGACTGCCTCAGGCCTTTGCCTTGTCCTCCTCTGACAGTTTAGAGTGTCGGAATGTTCGTGTTGGCTGGTCAATAGAGGCGTTATGCAAATACTCCCTCACTGGCAACCAATCATGTTGTCAGAAGGTAGAGGCCGGGAGCCAATCAGAATGCTGCCACCTACAAACATACAAACATACAAACAAACAAACATTCCGCTTTATTATATGATAGAGATAGATAGAGATAGAGATAGATTTTGTGTGGTTGTGCCTTTGAGTGCTTGTGAGCTGCCCCAAGTCCCTCTGGGAGATGGTGGTGGGGTACAAATAAAGGTTGTTGTTGTTGTTGTTGTTGTTGCCTGTGTTCTACTTCCAACTCACGGTCTCTCTCCAGCAGTTCATTTCGAAAGAGGAAAATTGCATTTCCGTCCTTTGAATCGTGTTTGTTTCATGCGGTTCAATATTCAACACGAGATGATTAAATTTGTGAGGAAGGGGCCGCCCCGGGGTTAATACATACCCTTGCATTGACTTTCCGTTCAGCTGCGTAGCTCCTTCCTGGTGATGGAGTCACTTCACGTGCTTTACAAATCGACTCTGCGCCTTATTTATTTCCTTCATTCGGCTGCGGAACGGCAGAGAGAGACCCGTCAGGCTCCTTGAGAAAGCCCGGCCTGCGTCTTCGCTACCCGCGTTGCGTACACTTTTCTGTGCAACGATTCCCACAAGACGGAATTGTAAGATTTGTAGCGTTCTTGGTACAAACCAGCACGGTCAAGCCAGATACGGCAATGCTCTCTCGGAGGCCTTTCTCATAACTAACGGGGTGAAGCAAGGTTGTGTTCTTGCACCAACCCTACTCGCAATCTTCTTCAGCATGATGCACCAAAGGGAAGCGGCAGACCTCGAAGAAGAAGACGGCGGCATATATACTGTATACGCTCTCGTACTGACGGCAGCTTGTTCAACTTAAGCCGTCTGAGGGCTCGCACTAAGACTCTAAAGTATCCAATCCGTGAGCTGCTTTTTGCCGATGATGCTGCCCTTGTCGCCCATTCAGAAGCAGCCCTGCAGCACCTCACATCCTGCTTTGCAACAGCTGCAGAGCTGTTTGGGCTGGGAGTCAGCCTGAAGGAAATAGAAGTCCTCTACCAGCCCGCACCACAGGAAGAACACCATCATCCCCACATCAACATAGGCGCCTAACTTCCTGCTTTGCAACAGCTGCAGAGCTGTTTGGGCTGGAAGTCAGCCTGAAGGAAACGGAAGTCCTCTACCAGCCCGCACCACAGGAAGAACACCATCACCCCCACATCGGCATAGGCACATCTGTGCTTAAGTCCGTTCAGCAGTTCACCTCCCTGGGAAGCATCCTCTCTTCAGACGCCAAGATTGACAAAGAGAGAGATCATAGATTAGCAAAAGCATAGAGCGCATTCGGAAGGCTTCACAAAAGAGTCTGGAGCAACAAACACCTGAGGCAAAGCACCAAAATCAGTGTGTACAGAGCTATCGTACTGTCTATTCTCCTCTATGGGTCTGAAACATGGGTTACCTATCGCCAGCACCTACGACTCCTCGAACGCTTTCATCAGCGCTGTCTTCGCACAATCCTAAACATACACTGGACCGACTATGTGACGAATGTTGCTGTCCTTGAGCAAGCAGGGGTCACCAGCGTTGAGGCCATGCTATTGAGAAGACAGCTGTGCTGGGCAGGGCACAAGGTCTCTAGGATGGAGGACCACCGCCTCCCAAAGATACTACTCTACGGTGAACTCGCAAGAGAGGCGCCCCCAAAAAGAGATACAAGGACTCCCTGAAACAACATCTCGGGCTCGGCCAGATCGATCCCCAACAATGGTCCACCCTGGCCTCACATCGGGAGGCACGAAGACGCACTATCCACAATGCCGCGGCCTCTCTCTCGAGAAGTCACGCGGAACGGGTCTTGAAGAGAAACGACAACGCAGAAAGGACCGTGTAAGGACTCACCCATTCTGAGCAGGCCCAAGCCTGTGTTGCAGTTTGGCTCCCTGGTTAGAATAGCTGGCATCCATCTTGGGAGGGAGTTCCACAGGGCAGCCATTAGAAGAAGGTAATTGCCAGAGACAGGGGGAGTGGCTTTAGGGCTCCTCTGTCTAGATACAGTGTCTCCCAGGAGACTGGCTGAGAGCCATAGGGGAGGAGCTGAGCTGACTAGGAGGGAGAAATCCTGTCAGAAAACTTTAGTCTTGTGCCAGGCTGTGGAAGAGTAACATCCAAGCCTCAGCAGTCTGTCTTGAGCTAGGTTTTGGACAAGTAACATCCAAGCCTCAGCAGTTAATCTGAAGCAGTCTGTTCTATAGCGAAACACCTAGGGATTAGTCTGAACTAAGGGGTCAGAGTAGCTGACAGCGCTTAGGGTCAGAAGAGAATCAGGGTGCTGGAGCTGGAGGGCTGACTTGGGATAGTCAGTCAGGACACCTTATAGTCTCTGGATATAGAGAGAAAGGTGGGCTCTGAGACTGGGAGCTAGCACGAGTCTGTTAGCTCATTCAGACAAGACTCAGGGAACTTTTAGGGTTAGAAGTTCCAAGTTAGAAACACCTGTTCATTACTAGTTTTAATATTAGTGTGACAGACCGCAACTTGGAAACAACATCACCCAAGGAGACTTTCTGCTGTGCTTTCTGCAACCGGACTTGCCTATCTCAGATTGGCCTTCTTAGTCATCAACGCTGTTGCAAAAAGCATGGGATGAGTCCTTCCTACAGAATCATAGTTTGCAAAGTAATGCCGAGAGAGAGAGAGAGATTTCTACTGGATCTACTTTCTATTGGATTTTTTCACTCGACGTGTGGTGTGTTTTAAGCCAGAGGGTGTTTCCGGTCCTGGAGTGCAACAGTTGAGGTTGACTTTTGAGGAGAGGCATCTTAAATAATACTAAGTAGCCATGAAGCTGCAAAGGCAATTAGTGAGAGCCTGTGCATAGAGGTAGCCAGGTCTCTGTTGCTTGGAGGCACCCTCTGTCTGGAGGTGTTACCTGGCACGTGATTGTTTGCTGTCTGGACTCCACTTGCCTCACCTCCAACAGACCTCTGAAGTTGCCATTAGCCACAGATGCAGGTGAAACGTCAGGAGAGAGTGCTACTGGAACATGGACATACAGTCCCAAAAATTCAGTGATTCTGGCTATGAAGGCCTTCCAACAACGCAGTTCATAGTTTCCAACGGATGCCATAGATGCAGGCAAAACGTCAGAAGAGAATGCTTCTGGAACATGGCCATAAAGCCTGGAAAACACACAACAACCTAATAATTCCGGCCGTGAAAGTCTTCGACAATGACCCACGTTCTCTAACGTTACGCCATTGAATAAAAGTAAGCGTTTGTCCCAATTCTCTGATCAGTCCCTTGATCAGTCATTGGCTGAGGTTCACAGTGGTTTCAGTAAGTGAGTGAAGGTACTGCAAAGCCCATCATCCATGGACCATCCCCCTTAGAACTGTAGCAGGATGTAGAGTGGGTCATGAGTACTCTGTGCGGGAAGTTTGGGCCTGGTCTGTGATTTGTAGGGGCAACAGTGTTCTGTGGGAAGTAAATTGGGTGAAGGTACTGCAAATCCCATCATTTGTGGCCCATCTTGCCCTAAACTGCTCCAGGTTGTAAAGTGGGCTATTGGGCCTCTGTGTGCCAAGTGTGGTCCTGATGCGTCATAGGTGTGGGCCACAATGCTCTAAGCAAGTGAGTTAAAGTACTGCAAGTCCCATCATCCATGGTCCATCCTCCCTCAAACTGCACCAGGCTGTAGAGTGGGTCTTGAGGGTTCTGTGTGCCAAGTTTGGTCTTGTTCTCTCATTGTTTGGGGTCGCAAAGGGGTCGCAAAGTGTTTTGGCCTGAAACTCCCACCATGCCTGACTGCCTCAGGCCTTTGCCTTATCCCCCTCTGCCACTTTAGAGTGTCGGAATGTTGGTGTTGGTGACTGCCTCAGGCCTTTGCCTTGTCCTCCTCTGACAGTTTAGAGTGTCGGAATGTTGGTGTTGGCGACTGCCTCAGGCCTTTGCCTTGTCCTCCTCTGACAGTTTAGAGTGTCGGAATGTTCGTGTTGGCTGGTCAATAGAGGCGTTATGCAAATACTCCCTCACTGGCAACCAATCATGTTGTCAGAAGGTAGGGGCCGGGAGCCAATCAGAATGCTGCCACATACATACATACAAACATACAAAGAAACAAACATTCCGCTTTATTATATGATAGAGATAGATAGGGATAGGGATAGATTTTGTGTGGTTGTGCCTTTGAGTGCTTGTGAGCTGCCCCAAGTCCCTCTTGTTTTGTACGCGACGCCCGGTCGCAAGGATGAATTGCGATTTCAACTCTTTCACGGCGACTCTTGAATAGCTCGGGGGCGAGCTTTGCGGAGTTCTGATTGAAAGCGTATAGAAAGAGGAATATATATATATATATGCATACACACGGTGAGAAAGCAGGCTGGCAGAAAAAAAAAGAGAGGTAGGTGACCACGTCCTTGAATACGTAGTTCTTTCAACGTGAGGTTTGTTTGCGTTCCCGCCCACCTTCCCGTTCGGTGATTCAGCTCGCACTCTCGCCGCGATTCTGATGCGTGGCTCCGAAGCCCATCTCGTCTGATTATTACAAAGCGCCTGTTGTGTCGCCGCCGCCGCCGCCGGCAAACGTCCCTCCAAGTTGGAGCCTTTTCCTGTGCGTTTGTTGTCCTGTTTTGGGGGGGTGGGGAGGGAATACAAACACTCTTTTGCAGAAATGCTGCAAAAGTCCCTCACGGTTGTCGGTTGTGCATTCATCCCATTGAGCAAATCCTCTCTGTGGCATTCGCAATGGCTGTATACCAGGGGTGGGCAATTATTTATTTCCAAGGGGCCACACGAGAGCCAAAAAATATTATGGAGGGCCGCACGTAACAGGCGGAACTACAGTCTAATCTACTTTATTTATTTATTTATTTATTTACTATATATTACACATCATTAATATTAACATATTAATATATCAAGAAATATTCATATATTATTACTATTAATATCATAATTATTATAGTATATATATAGAGAGACATTATAATATATTGAAATTATAATATAACATTATATTATATTATTTATTATATTATTTATTATATTATTTATTATATTATTTATTATATTATTATAAAATTATTATTATTATAAAATAATAATAAAAACCACTAAAATGAAATGAAATGAAATTCAAGAAGACAAGGTGCGAACCAAGATGGAGGCTGACATCCTCAAGAAAGGAAGGATCCCAAGATGGAATGGCCCGATGGACCCAGCCCAGAGGGTGGCGAAGTGGACCCAGCCGCCGCCGCAAAAGAGCAGAGCAGCAGGCGATCAGAGGCTGCAGGCCTCCGCCCGCTCTCGCCCCCAGCCGTCCCCCAGCTGATCGCCCTGCCATGGAGTGCCTGCCATCCCGGGTGGCAATGCAGCGGGAGCAGTCGGCGACCTGAGGCGGCTGATTGCCCTGGCGACCCAGAAGAGGAACAAGTCTTCCGGGTTGCCAGGGCAATCAGCTGCCGTAGGTCGCGGACTGCTCCCGCTGCAGGCCCGGATCGCCTCCCGGGATGGCAGGCACTCCAAAGCCGCCGCTCCTCCGATCGTTCTCCCTGGCGACACAGAAGACGATCAAGTCCTCCGATTGTTGTCCGGAGCGGTGGGCTGTCTTCCGACGCAGACCCCACAGCCTGCGATGGGAAGGCGGCAGCGGCACCCCTTCCTCTTGGCCCCATCCCCGACGCCCTTCTTTTTCTCGAGCCGGACAGAATCAGCTGCCGGGCCACATCCGGCCCCCGGGCCATAGGTTGCCCAGGTCTGGAATAGAGCATGGGGAGCAGGACTTCCCTGCATCTAGACACTATAGAGGCCAAAATCCCGTTGGCTTTTTTTTGCTGCCACATCACATTCCTGGCTCATGTTTAACTTCTTCCCCATGAGGACTCCAAGATCTTTTCCACACGTCCTGCTCTCCATCCAGGCCTCATTGCCCGCCATTTTGTCTCTTTGCA
Source organism: Anolis apletophallus (assembly GCA_030556195.1). Classification (NCBI taxonomy): domain Eukaryota; kingdom Metazoa; phylum Chordata; class Lepidosauria; order Squamata; family Anolidae; genus Anolis; species Anolis apletophallus. Next base: position 61,675 of record JARBWK010000050.1, read on the forward strand.
TTTCCTTTTTTTCTGCCTAACTGGAGCCTCTTGCATTTGTCCCTGTTGGACTTCATTCCTCCTCTTCTTCCCCCTGCCCAGCATCCCCAACCATTCCCTCTCCAGCCCTCTCCTCTTCCAACTCACCTGAGAGGCAGGCCCGCATTCAGCGATTGTGGCGCCCTAGGCCACACCCTTGAAGCGCCGCCCCTGCTCCGGGGGGCGGGGCCACTTGCGAGGGGCCCTCACTCCTCGCTGCTCACGCCGGCCCCGCCCCTCTTCCTTCAGTGAAGGAAGAGGGGTGGGGCCGGCGCGAGCAGCGAGGAGGGGGCCTAGGACTTCCCTCCACCCCTCCTCTCTCTCTCACGTCAAAAGGAGGCGGAGGGAAGTCCTGGGCCGCCTCCTCGCTGCTGGCGCCAGCACCGCCTTTCTTCCTTCACTGACTGAAGGAAGAGGGGTGGGGCCAGCACGAGCAGTGAGGGGGGGGCGGGAGTCGCCACCGTGCGCATGCGCACTTTCCCCCGATTTTTGGATTTTTTTGGAATTTTTTTTGGAATTTTATGGGGGGTCCGGACTTGCTGCCCCCCATGGGTGCCGCCCTAGGCCATGGCCTAGGGTGGCCTTATGGGTAATCTGGGCCTGCTCAGAGGAAGCGGGAGACACAACAGTTCGGCCCCTTTGCTCCCTTTATCTGAAAGATCCGGCCATTGTGATCCGTTTTCGGCTGAGCCTCCGGCTGCCCCCGTTTTTGGTGATCCGGTACAGGCCGGGATTAACACCTTTTTGTGCCCTAGGCCACACATTGGAATTACGCCCCCTTTAAGCCAACCTCTACCGCATGCCCCCCTCTCCCCCCTCCTTACCCACCGGGCAGCAGAGCAGGAAGGCCACCAGGAGTCTCCGGCAGGCGCTTCCCATGGCCAGACGGAAGGAGGAGTGTCCCGAGAGCCAGGGGCCGGGCCGGCCGGGCCGCCTCGAGGAAAGCATTTAAAAGGTCCGCCTCTGAAGCGCGGAGGGAGAAGAAAGAACCAAAGGGAGGAGAGTGGGGAGGATGGGGTGGGGGAGGGAGGAGGGAGGGGGCAAGAGGAGGAGGAGGAAAAGGGGGCAGGGGTGATAGCGGGAGGAAACGGGGGAGGAAAAAAGACACGCTGTCAAAGCAGCCGGTGGTGCCACCCTCCCTGCTCACGGCCCTCCTCTCTTTCTCTCTCTCCGTCAGCACCGCCGGGGAAACTGAGGCAACCAAAAAGGGACCCTCCCAAATGGCTAGGAAGCTAGCCCACTCACCCACCCGTTTTGGGGCAGAAAAAAAAGGCTATTTCTGGCTCTGCAATGAAAGGGGGAGAAAGGCAGAGGTGTGGGGAAGCGCGCGTGAGGGAGCGGGGGGCGCACACGGGTCTCACGCTCGCTCACTCTCTCGCTCACTTGCTCGCTCACAAGGCAGGCTCCGCATCTGCTCCTGCGGATGGGAAGGGCCACGCGGAGGGAGGGAAACAGGCGCACACAGAGCAGCCGGGGGCGTCCCTGGGGGGCGCGTGCCACTGAGTTGGGAGAGACCCCAGGGGTCGGCCACGGCGTTTTTATTTGTTTCAACAATTTTTTTGGTCCATGATTCTGCGCCATGGCCTAGTTTGGCCTTATGGGTAATCTGGGCCTGATCCGGTAGCCGGATTTCCAAATTTTCCCAAATCTGGAATTGCCCAACGGAGTTGTGTACACCCCTGGTGGGGAGTTCTAAAGTGGAAGGGCAATGTCCTCATTCTCAGGTTGGAGAGTCTCAACGGCGTTTATTTACTCCCACGGAACTGCATAATTTGTGAAGGATCGATGGGCGCTTCTCTCAGAATTTGGAGGGCCCTTGAAATGCGAAGCCCTAAAGCTAGAGCTGGCTTAGCTTGCGCATAAATCCAACCCTTGGCTCGGAACATTGGCAACGGTGCGGTCAAAAGGAGCACAAATACTATCCGTAAAGACTGAGGAATGAACTGGGTGGGTGGGTGGGTAGGTAGTGAAGTGTTTTTTTTCCCTGTGATGGAAATCCTTGCCAGAGCATTGTTGACTGAGCCTGAATCTCAATGAGGAATGGGTGGTGCGGCGGGTTGCGTGCCGCTTCGGGCGTGTGTTCTTTTTCTTTGTGGAACTCCTGCCCGTCCAGCCCCCTCCCCCTCCCAATAATTTCATTGGAATTCATCCTAGGATTGGATTACGGCGCTTTGTTTCTGTCTCGTTTCATAGAAAAATATTTCATTTAAGGCTTTCCAAAATACAAATTAATCCAGACGCGCTCATAAATGGAGAAACGATGCCGACATCTGTGTTTACGACACGAGAGAGAGAGACAGCGCGCTGATGGAACAGTGATAATGGGAAACCAAATATTTGCGCCGGTGAGCGGAAATTGCAACAGTCCAAAAGGCATCTTATTTACTGATGAGAAGAAAGGGAGGGAGAGAAGAGGGATGCGTCGAGAGGCTTCCCTCCTCCCTCCCACGATCTTCATTCTTCGTAACGGGGGCTCTTCGTTCTTTGTAACGGGGGCTCTTCGTTCTTCATAACAGGGGCTCTTCATTCTTCGTAATGGGGGCTCTTCGTTCTTTGTAACGGGGGCTCTTCGTTCTTTGTTCGTTCTTCATAACGGGGCTCTTTGTTCTTCGTAATGGGGGGGTTGTTCGGGGTTCTCCGTAACGGGGCTCTTTGTTCTTCGTAACGGGGGCTCTTCGTTCTTTGTAACGGGGGCTCTTCATTCTTTGTAACGGGGCTCTTCGCTCTTCGTAATGGGGGCTCTTCGCTCTTCTTCGTAATGGGGGCTGTTCGCTCGTTCTCCGTAATGGGGGCTCTTCGCTCTTGTCTTCGTAACGTAACGGGGGCTCGCTCTTTGTAACGGGGCTCTTCGTTCTTTGTAACGGGGCTTTGTAACGGGGCTGTTCGCTCTTCTTGGGGCTCTTTGTAACGGGGCTCTTCGCTCTTCGTAACGGGGCTGTTCGTTCTTGTAACGGGGGCTCTTCGTTCTTCATAATGGGGGCTCTTCGCTCTTTGTAACGGGGCTCTTTAACGTTCTTTGTAACAGGGCTCTTCATTCTTTGTAACGGGCTCTCTTCGCTCTTTGTAACGGGGCTCTTCGCTCTTCGTAACGGGGCTGTTCGCTCTTTGTAACGGGGCTGTTCGGGGCTCTTCATAACAGGGGCTCTTCGCTCTTCGTAATGGGGCTCTTCGCTCTTTGTAACGGGGGCTCTTCGCTCTTCGTAACTTGTAAGGGGCTCTTCATTCTTCGTAACGGGGGCTCTTCGTAACGGGGGCTCTTCGTGTAACGGGGCTCTTCGTTCTTTGTAACGGGGGCTCTTCGTTCTTCGTAACGGGGGCTGTTCGTTCTTCGTAACGGGGGCTGTTCGTTCTTCGTAACGGGGGCTCTTCGTTCTTCGTAATGGGGGCTCTTCGTTCTTCGTAACGGGGGCTCTTTGTTCTTTGTAACGGGGGCTCTTCATTCTTCGTAACGGGGCTGCTCTTTTAACGGGGCTCTTTGTTCTTCGTAATGGGGGCTCTTCGTTCTTCGTAACGGGGGCCCTTCGTTCTTCGTAACGGGGAAGGCGCTGAGAGGAGAGCAAAAGGTGACCTCAAGCAGAACTTGGAACAATGCCATTCCTGTACATCATCTCCCAGAAACCTGGGGATTTTAGTTCTCCCAAGTACTCACTCTCTGAGACTAATTAATGGGACCTGTTTGGGAGAAAATAGTGGACTTCAGAAGAGCTGTGATGGATCAAGCCAAAGGCCCATCTCAGCCAACATTTATTTATTTATTTATTTATTTGCTTCATTTGCTCCCTCGACCCATGCCCCTCCTGGCTTGTTAGATCTTGCTGGGAGGGGTTACGTGGAATATAGTAAATGGCTCCCTTGAGCAAGGAGTCTTTCCAGAGAGTTTAAAAGAGGCGATGGTAAGCCCGCTGCTGAAGAAACCTGGTCTAGGTGGCTCGGTTCCCTCCAATTACCGCCCAGTTTCGAACCTACCGTTCCTGGGCAAGGTGATTGAGAGGGCAGCAGTGGGTCAGCTGCAGCGGTTCTTGGACGATACAGTCGGATTAGATCCCTTCCAGTCCGGTTTCCGCTTGGGGCACGGGACAGAGATTGTGGTGATCACAGACCAGCTGCGCTGCCAGTTGAACCAAGGCGGGTCAGCGCTGCTCGTGTTATTGGACCTTATGACGACCTTGCCTATATTTTGGGCCAGAAGAAGCCCAGGAGAAAAAGCCCTTTTTGGTGAGTTGGCCAGGTAATGGTCTGTTTTGGAGGAACGGCCATTTTAAGGTTAGGTTTCCCAGGTTAGGCTGAGTTAGCCTAGGAAAGGGGACATGGAACCTTAGGGAGCCAGTAGGCAGTTGGGCCAGGCACCAGGGGTAGATTGTCAGTTAGAAATTTAAAAACTGACAGTTGGAGGAGCAGTTAGGCAGTTAGGGAGGCCACGGAAGTCTGGAGGGAGTTGATAGTTGGTCTCTGACAGAGCAGGTCAGAGTGAGTTAGGCTCCTGAGAGAGTTAGCAGCTTTGTGCTGGGTTTTGTAGGACTCTGGCTGAGAATAAGCAGAGTCATGTAGTTGTAGGCAGCAGATAATACTTCAGCAGTATTATCTGGGGTGCTACGTTGTTTGTAACTTGTGTTCAAGATTTGTACTAGTTTTGTTTTGTAACCACACGCTCCAACGTTTCATTGTAACCATTACGCTCCTGTGCCTGTGAATCTCTCACAAGTTGTTAAAACAAAACCTCTGTTTTTCCTTCATCCAATCCTTGCCTCCCGGTGTTTCAATCCTCCCTGGTATGAAATGGTGGCAGCGTGAGAACCTCTCCAGCCTTTAAAATTACAAAAGTTCCCTGATAATCTGCCCAGCCTTGAGATTAAGGCGAGCCCTCACCACAGTACTTGGTGGCAGCCAAGGTGTTTAAAACAGCCATCCTCCACCACAAACCTCACGGTAGCATTTGACACAGTCGACCATTCTCTATTGATCCACCATTTAGCCATGACAGGAGTTAGGGGGTCCGCCCTTAAGTGGGTGGCCTCCTTTCTCCAAGATCGGGGACAACGGGTGGAGAGGGGAGGGATGGTCTCGGAAAGGGTCCCCCTTAACTGTGGCGTCCCCAAGGGGCCATCCTCTCTCCTCTATTATTTAACATCTACATGCATCCACTGGCCCAACTGGTGCGTAATTTTGGTCTGGAGTGCCATCAGTACGCTGACGACACCCAGCTGGTGCTGAGGATGGAAGGCCGGCTGGACTCTGTACCCGATTATTTCCATCAGTGCCTGGAAGCCGTGACTGGGTGGCTACGGGCCAGCAGGTTGAAGGTGAACCCGTCCAAGACGGAGAGTCTGTGGCTGGTCGCCCCGGGGGGGCACTCTCCCCCCCCTGGGCGACCCAGTCATAGGATCTCCGTCTTCGACAGGTTCACCTTCAACAAGCTGGATCGTAGCCACCCAGTCATGGCTTCCAGGCACTGATGGAAAGAATCGGGTACAGAGTCGGGTTGGCCCTCCATCCTCAGCCAGGCCTGGATCAGGCCCTTTTCATGCGCTAGGCCAAAGGCTCTGCCGCCGCCCCGCCCTGCCCCGGCTCCTCCTTTCCCCACCCCGCCCCTCCCCCAGCTCCCCCCCCCTCCGCCGCCCCCCGCCCCCGGCTCCGCCCCTGCATCCTCACCGGTGCAAGGAGAATGAAGGAAATCCCCACCCCGGGAGCCGATGCGAGGCCTCCCCACGGCTCCTCCCTCTCTCCATCCCTCCTAAAGCCGCCATGCCGGCCTGAGAAGCAGCCGAAATCGCCCTTTTCAGGCCTGCATGAGTCATGACGGCTTTAGGAGGGAGGGAGGAACCATGGGGAGACCCCGCATCAGTTCTGGGGGTGGGGCTTTCCTTCCTCCCCCTCGCAGGGGCAGAGCTGGGGGTGGGGCGGAGCCAAGGGCGGGGGCAGAGCCGAGGGGAGCAGAGCAAAGGGGGGGGCAGCAGCCGTAGATGGCGCTTACGCCACCGCGCGCATAGGCCCTCTTTTTTTGAATTTTTTTTGAATTTTTTTTGAATTTCTTTGAATTTTTTTTGAATTTTTTTGAATTTCTTTGATTTTTTTTTGAATTTTTTTGAATTTTTTTTGAATTGTTTTTGAAATTTTTGAAATTTTTGAAATTGTGACATTTTTGAATTTTTTGAATTTTTTGAATTTTTTGAATTTTTTGAAATTTTTTTGAATTTTTAAAAACCTTGGGGGGGGGATCCGAACCTGCTGCCCCCCCAAAGGTGCCACCCTAGGCCATGGCCTAGGATGGCCTTATGGGTAAACTGGGCCTGTCCTCAGCACAAGCTGGGTGTCATCAGCGTACTGATGGCACTCCAGACCGAAACTACGCACCAGTTGGGCCAGTGGATGCACGTAGATGTTAAATAATAGAGAGGAGAGGATAGCCCCTTGGGGGACCCCACAATTACGGGGGACCCCTTCCGAGACCATCCCTCCCCTCTCCACCCGTTGTCCCCCATCTTGGAGAAAGGAGGCTACCCACTTAAGGACGGACCCCCTCACTCCCGTCATGGCTAAACGGTGGATCAATAGCGAGTGGTCAACTGTGTCAAATGCTGCCGTGAGGTCCAATAACACAAGCAGCGCTGACCCGCCTTGGTCCAGCTGGCAGCGCATTGATGTGGCATTGGGGGCTGTGCGGTGGTAGTGGTGGTGGGAGTGTGGAGGGGCGGGTGTGTTGCTTGTGTGATGTGTGCTGGGGAAGGCATTTAATTTCGTTATACAACATCCAATGAAAAATGCAGATGGAAAATGGCAAGGCAGCCGGGATTGATGGAATCCCACCTGAAGCTTGGAAACTGGGAGGTCATGTACTCCATGCTAAATTCCACAAGCTCCTTGTGAGCTGCTGGGAAAAAGGTGAACTGCCATCAGATCTCCGAGATGCCGTTATCATCACCTTGCATAAGAAAAAATTGTGTTCTTGCACCAACCCTATTTACGATCTTCTTCAGCATGACGCTCCAAAGGGCTACGGCAGACCTCGAAGAAGAAGACGACGGCATGTATATACGCTATCGTACTGACGGAAGCTTGTTCAACTTAAGCCGCCTGAGGGCTCGCACTAAGACTCTCAACTATCCAGTCCGTGAGCTGCTTTTTGCCGACGATGCTGCCCTTGTCTCCCATTCAGAAGCAGCCCTGCAGCGCCTCACATCCTGCTTTGCAGCAGCTGCAGAGCTGTTTGGGCTGGAAGTCCGCCTGAAGAAAACGGAAGTCCTCTACCAGCCCGCACCACAAGAAGAACACCATCATCCCCACATCAGCATAGGCACATCTGTGCTTAAGTTCGTTCACCTAGGAAGCATCACCTCTTCAGACGCCAAGATTGACAAAGAGAGAGATCACGGATTAGTAAAGGCATATCGTGCATTCGGAAGGCTTCACAAAAGAGTCTGGAGCAACAAGCACCTGAGGCAAAGCACCAAAATCAGTGTGTACAGAGCTATTGTGCTGTCTACTCTCCTCTATGGGTTTGAAACATGGGTCACCTATCACCAACACCTACGACTCCTCGGACGCTTTCATCAGCGCTGTCTTGGCACAATCCTAAATATACACTAGACCAGGGGTGCTCAGAATGGTGATCGGGATCACCAGGGTGATCTTCGGGCCTCTGTTGGTCCTGGTCCTCTTCACATGCCCCTGCACGCTGCAAAGAAGTCCTCTGTCGTGGCTCCTCCCTGCTCGCGCGCCGCCTCCAAAAGCTCCAGAGTCCAAGAGGCAGAATGGGCCCTCTTTTGGATTCCTCCTCCTCCCTCCGTCCTTCTCCAGCCACTCAGAGTCGTAGGAGACCAAAGGGGGCGGGCCTGGATGACGCGATGCATGGCTGGCCCCGCGCACATGCACAGAAGTGCCCATTCTGCCTCTTGGACTTCTCGTGAGCTCTTGGAGGTGGCACGCATGTTGGCGGCTTGGAAATAGGAGCAACAACGGAGGAGGAGAAGAAGGACGCTAAAAATGGCCCTTTAGCTCCAAAGCCTTTCTGCTTGCTTTGTTCCTTGAGAAATATATGTTGGGGAATATGGAAATGTGGGAGAAATGGGGTGGTTGGATGTATTTTTGCATGCCCCTTTGTTTACCTTGCTGCGTATTAAATGGCCTTGCAGTTCAACAGCCTCTCTTCTTACTTTCTGGCTGATAATATGTGTGGTAATATGGCAGTGTGGGAGAAATGGGGTGGTTGGATGTATTTTTGCATGCCCCTTTGTTTACCTTGCTGAGTATAAAATGGCCTTGCAGTTCAAAAGCCTCTCTTCTTACTTTCTGGCTGATAAACATGTGGTAATATGGCAGTGTGGGAGAAATGGGGTGGTTGGATGTATTTTTGCATGCCCCTTTGTTTACCTTGCTGCGTATTAAATGGCCTTGCAGTTCAGCAGCCTCTCTTCTTACTTTCTGGCTGAGAATACGTGTGGTAATATGGCAGTGTGGGAGAAATGGGGTGGTTGGATGTATTTTTGCATGCCCCTTTGTTTACCTTGCTGCGTATTAAATGGCCTTGCAGTTCAGCAGCCTCTCTTCTTACTTTCTGGCTGATAATATGTGTGGTAATATGGCAGTGTGGGGAGAAATGGGGTGGTTGGATGTATTTTTGCATGCCCCTTTGTTTACCTTGCTGTGTATTAAATGGCCTTGCAGTTCAGCAGCCTCTCTTCTTACTTTCTGGCTGAGAATACGTGTGGTAATATGGCAGTGTGGGAGAAATGGGGTGGTTGGATGTATTTTTGCATGCCCCTTTGTTTACCTTGCTGCGTATTAAATGGCCTTGCAGTTCAACAGCCTCTCTTCTTACTTTCTGGCTGATAATACGTGTGGTAATATGGCAGTGTGGGAGAAATGGGGTGGTTGGATGTATTTTTGCATGCCCCTTTGTTTACCTTGCTGTGTATTAAATGGCCTTGCAGTTCAGCAGCCTCTCTTCTTACTTTCTGGCTGATAATATGTGTGGTAATATGGCAGTGTGGGAGAAATGGGGTGGTTGGATGTATTTTTATGCTCTGTTTTATATTGTTGTTATTAAATTGAAATGTTACATTTTACGTAAACTGCCCCGACTCTGCTGGAAGGAGCGGTACATAAAAATGAATAATAAATATAAATAAATAAATAAGAAAATAGTTATACGTTTTACATTTCTGGACAGGTGATCTTTGGGACTTCGTTTTTTAATCAGTAGCTCCCATGCCAGATCGATCCCCAACAATGGTCCACCCTGGCCTCACATCAGGAGGTGTGGAGGCGCACTACCCACAATGCTGCGGAAGAGACATTGAACGGGTCTCAAAGAGAAACGACAACGCAGAAAGAACCGCAACTTGGAAACAACATCACCCAAGGAGACTTTCTGCTGTGCTTTCTGCAACCGGACTTGCCTATCTCAGATTGGCCTTTTAAAAAAATTTGGACAATTAAACTATTCTATTCCAAGTGCGTTTTCCGCCACAACGAAACTGAGGGTCTCATAGGACGTTGCCCTGGAAATTAAAATAGTCCGAACGTACGTATTCCAAGAGGGCCATCCCTGGAGAACGTGCAGCTGATGCATACCAAGCGGGGCCCTACCTCTCTCTGAAAGGGAGGCCTTGATCTCCCAGCCTTCAAATGCAGAGAGAGAGAGGAAACAAGGACGTCAACAACGCAACCCTTGGCGCCTCTCCTTTCCATCCCCGCCAACGCTTTGCTTTGTTTGGCTTTGTTTAAAGTATAATCCCGAACGCCGCAGTTCAAGGCCTTCGTAATGAGGTATTTTCAGAGGGGGGGGGGAAATGTATTATAATCAGGGAGGTGATGCCGCGGGGCCGTTTCCACTCATTTCCCGCGTCGCTTCCTTTCTTTTCCTCAAGGTCGTCCGGCGTATTATCGCTTCGGGGATTGCGAAAACGAGATGCCTTTGACCGACACAAAGGGACGAGCGCGGCCGTGATCTCCGAAGCGATTGATGGAGAACCCTTGTTGCGGAGAACGGGACAAGAAAGGCCCAACTGTTCCGCCGTGGCCTTTTTTTTCCGTGCCTCTCGCGCAATTACCTTTGCATATTCAAGCATTCATTCAGGAGAGTAGTTGTTGCGCTCCAGAACAGGGAAGAGCCCCCTGACTTAAAACACGTCACGCGTTGAGTGGAAAAAATCCAATCCTTTCATTGAAGCTTCGTAAAATAGCCAATAGGTGCTTATGAAAAGTGAGAACGTTGGCATAACGCCTCTGATTGGCCAGCACCACCAACATTCCGGCACTCTCAAGTGGCAGAGGGGGATAAGGAAAAGGCCCAAGGCAGTCAGGCATGGCGGGGGTTTAAGGCCAAAGACCCCCAACAGCGACAGAACAAGACAGAACAAGACAGAACAAGACCAAACACTCTAAACTGGCAGAGGAGGACAAGGCAAAGGCCTGAGGCAGTCGCCAACACGAACATTCCGACACTCTAAACTGGCAGAGAAGGAGAAGGCAAAGGCCTGAGGCTGTCACCAACACGAACATTCCGACACTCTAAACTGGCAGAGGAGGAGAAGGCAAAGGCCTGAGGCTGTCACCAACACGAACATTCCGACACTCTAAACTGGCAGAGGAGGAGAAGGCAAAGGCCTGAGGCTGTCACCAACACGAACATTCCGACACATTCTGACACTCTAAACTGGCAGAGGAGGAGAAGGCAAAGGCCTGAGGCTGTCGCCAAACACGAACATTCCGACACTCTAAACTGGCAGAGGAGGAGAAGGCAAGGCCTGAGGCTGTCGCCAACACAAACATTCCGACACTCTAAACTGGCAGAGGAGGAGAAGGCTTAGGCCTGAGGCTGTCGCCAACACGAACATTCCGACACTCTAAACTGGCAGAGGAGGAGAAGGCAAAGGCCTGAGGCTGTCGCCAACACGAACATTCCGACACTCTAAACTGGCAGAGGAGGAGAAGGCAAGGCCTGAGGCTGTCGCCAACACGAACATTCCGACACTCTAAACTGGCAGAGGAGGAGAAGGCAAAGGCCTGAGGCTGTCGCCAACACAAACATTCCGACACTCTAAACTGGCAGAGGAGGAGAAGGCAAAGGCCTGAGGCTGTCGCCAACACGAACATTCCGACACTCTAAACTGGCAGAGGAGGAGAAGGCAAAGGCCTGAGGCTGTCGCCAACACGAACATTCTGACACTCTAAACTGGCAGAGGAGGAGAAGGCAAAGGCCTGAGGCTGTCGCCAACACGAACATTCTGACACTCTAAACTGGCAGAGGAGGAGAAGGCAAAGGCCTGAGGCTGTCGCCAACACGAACATTCCGACACTCTAAACTGGCAGAGGAGGAGAAGGCAAAGGCCTGAGGCTGTCGCCAACACGAACATTCCGACACTCTAAACTGGCAGAGGAGGAGAAGGCAAGGCCTGAGGCTGTCGCCAACACGAACATTCCGACACTCTAAACTGGCAGAGGAGGATAAGGCAAAGGCCTGAGGCTGTCGCCAACACGACATGGTGGGAGTTTCAGACCAAAACACTTTGCGACCCCTTTGCGACCCCAAACAATGAGAGAACAAGACCAAACTTGGCACACAGAACCCTCAAGACCCACTCTACATCCTGGTGCAGTTTGAGGGAGGACGGACCATGGATGACGGGACTTGCAGTACTTTAACTCACTTGCTTAAAGCACTGGGGCCCACACCAATGACGGATCGGGACCAAACTTGCCACACACGGGCCCAATGTCCCACTTTACAAACTGGAGCGGTTTATTTATTTATTTTATTTATTTATTTATTATTTGCATTTGTATTCCGCCTCTTCCCGAGGGCTCGTGGCGGGTTACAAGACATACATAGTGATCGGCAGGCAACACTCATGCCGACTCACGAACAAAATAAAACAATGCTATAACCATAAAAATAACAAAAATGATACTAAAAAACATCATTAAAACATTGTTAAAATTACACTAAGTGACAAAAACGGTAACACAGAGTCATAAATCGATTGAAGGCAAGAGGCGTTATATGTCAACCGAAGGCCTGCTTGAAAAGGAAGGTCTTACAGGCCCTGCGGAAGGGGGCGAGCTCCCGTATGGCTCTAGCCTCCTCCGGCAGGGCATTCCAGGCCGTTGAGCTGCTACTGAGAAGGAGCGCTGCCTAGTTGATGATAGGCGGCAGAGGCGGATCGGTGGACTCTCCAGCAGGTTTTGCTCTGCTGAGCGGAGTGATCTCGGGGGATCGTATGGGGCAAGGCGGTCCAAGAGGTACGCAGGCCCTAGACCGTACAAGGCCTTAAAGGTCAACACCAGCACCTTGAAGGTGATTCGGTACTCAATTGGCAGCCAGTGCAGTTGCTGGAGGATGGGCGTAATGTGCTGCCTCACCGGCACTCCTGCCAGCAGGCGAGCAGCGGCATTCTGCACTAGCTTGAGTTTCCGAATCGTCGCCAAGGGAAGGCCAACGAGAGGGCGTTACAGTAGTCTAGTCTCGAGATGACCGTCGCTTGATCACCGTAGCCAGGTCATTCCTGACAGGTAGGGGGGCCAGTCGCCTAGCCTGACGTAGGTGGTGAACGCCACCCTGCTGACCGCGGAGACCTGGGTCTCCATGGTCAGCAGGGAGTCGAACTGAACACCCAAGCTCTTAACAATTGACGACGTGCTTAATTGCTCGCCGTCCAGAGTAGGCAACCGGCACTCATCCCGGCCAGGCCGACCAGGCCATAGGATCTCCGTCTTCGACGGATTCACCTTCAGCCGGCTGGAGGGCAGGATGGGCCACAAATGATGGGATTTGCAGTACCTTCACCCGATTCACTTCCCACAGCCCCTACAAATCACAGACCAGGCCCAAACGTGCCACACAGACTACTTATGACCCACTCTGCATCCTGCTGCAGTTCTAAGGGGCACGCACCATGGATGATGGGACTTGCAGTACCTTCACTCACTTCCTGAAACCACTGCGACCCTCATCCTATGACCAATGCAGACCAAACATGGCACACAGATCCCACATGACCCACTCTACATCCTGCTGCAGTTTGAAGGAGGACAAACCATGGATGATGGGCCTTGAAGTACCTCCACTCACTTCCCTAGACCACTCCGACCCTCATCCAATGACTTCGAGACCAAACTTGCCACATAACCCCCATGATGACCTTCACATCCTGGTGAGGTTAGGGGAGGATCATGGATGATGGGACAACGTCACTTATGAGATTTGTAGTGCTTTCAAGACAACCTTCAGTTCCCAAAGACCACTGGTGCCCCCAACAAATGGACCAATAAAGACCACACTTGGCACAAGCCAGAACCCCCATAAAGACAAACCTTGGCCAACATCCTGGTACAATTAGGAGAAAGGGGGATCATGGATGATGGGAAATGCAGTACAACTTCCCTCAGATACAAAGCAACCGCAATATTCTTCCCTTTATTATTTAACATCTACATGACCACCCAGCTGGTGCTGAGAATGGTCTGGAGTGCCAGGCGCTGATGACACCCAGCTGGTGCTGAGAATGGACGGATTGATTTTCCATCTATGCCTCGAAGCTGTGACTGGCTGGCTGCGTACCAGCCGGCTGAAGGTGAATCCGTCGAAGACGGAGATCCTATGGCTGGGTCGCCCTGGTGTCGGTGAGTGCCGGTTGCCTACCCTGGATGGCGAGCGGTTAAGCCCGTCGTCTTTGGTAAAAATCCTGGGGGTTCAATTGGACCCGCTGCTATCGATGGAGACTCAGGTCTCCACGGTTAGCAGGTCCGCATTCTTCCATCTCCGACAGGCTAGGCGACTGGCTCCTTACCTCTCCAGGAATGACCTCGCTACGGTGATCCAGGCGACAGTCATCTCAAGGCTAGACTACTGTAACGCCCTCTACATTGATCTACCTTTGGCAGTTATCCGGAAACTTAAGCTGGTGCAGAATGCTGCTGCTCGAGTGCTGGTGGGAGCATCGGCAAGAGAGCACATCACACCAATCCTACAGCAATGGCACTGGCTACCAGTAGAGTACCGGATTGTCTTCAAGGTGCTGGTTTTGACCTTCAAGGCCTTGTATGGTCTCGGGCCGGTGTACCTGAGGGACGGCCTTCCCCCGAGATCTCTGCGCTCAGAAGAACAAAACCTTCTGATGATTCCATCAGTTCCATCAGTTCGTTCCTGCCGCTACATGAGCTATCCCATGGACTCAGAGCCTAACTCGGAGCTGTCCAAGTGCTGAAAGCCAGGCTGTATCCCATGGACTCAGAGCCTAACTCGGAGCTGTCCAGGTGCTGAAAGCCAGGCTGTATCCCATGGACTCAGAGCCTGACTCAGAGCTGTCCAAGTGCTGAAAGCCAGGCTGTATCCCATGGACTCAGAGCCTAACTCAGAGCTGTCCAAGTGCTGAAAGCCAGGCTGTATCCCATGGACTCAGAGCCTGACTCAGAGCTGTCCAAGTGCTGAAAGCCAGGCTGTATCCCATGGACTCAGAGCCTGACTCAGAGCTGTCCAAGTGCTGAAAGCCAGGCTGTATCCCATGGACTCAGAGCCTGACTCAGAGCTGTCCAGGTGCTGAAAGCCAGGCTGTATCCCATGGACTCAGAGCCTGACTCAGAGCTGTCCAAGTGCTGAAAGCCAGGCTGTATCCCATGGACGCAGAGCCTAACTCAGAGCTGTCCAAGTGCTGAAAGCCAGGCTGTATCCCATGGACTCAGAGCCTGACTCAGAGCTGTCCAAGTGCTGAAAGCCAGGCTGTATCCCATGGACTCAGAGCCTAACTCAGAGCTGTCCAAGTGCTGAAAGCCAGGCTGTATCCCATGGACTCAGAGCCTAACCCAGAGCTGTCCAAGTGCTGAAAGCCAGGCTGTATCCCATGGACTCCGAGCCTAACCCAGAGCTGTCCAAGCGCTGAAAGCCAGGCTGTATCCCATGGACTCAGAGCCTAACTCAGAGCTGCCCAAGTGCTGAAAGCCAGGCTGTATCCCATGGACTCAGAGCCTAACTCAGAGCTGCCCAAGTGCTGAAAGCCAGGCTGTATCCCATGGACTCAGAGCCTAACTCAGAGCTGTTCAAGTGCTGAAAGCCAGGTTCTATCCCATGGACTCAGAGCCTAACTCAGAGCTGCCCAAGTGCTGAAAGCCAGGCTCTCTCCCATGGACTCAGAGCCTAACTCAGAGCTGTCCAAGCGCTGAAAGCCAGGCTGTATCCCATGGACTCAGAGCGTAACTCAGAGCTGTCCAAGCGCTGAAAGCCAGGCTGTATCCCCTGGACTCAGAGCCTAACTCAGAGCCGTCCAAGTGCTGAAAGCCAGGCTGTATCCCATGGACTCAGAGCCTAACTCAGAGCTGTTCAAGTGCTGAAAGCCAGGCTCTCTCCCACGGACTCAGAGCCTAACTCAGAGCTGTCCAAGTGCTGAAAGCCAGGTTCTATCCCATGGACTCAGAGCCTAACTCAGAGCTGTCCAAGTGCTGAAAGCCAGGCTCCACGGACTCAGAGCCTAACTCAGAGCTGTCCAAGTGCTGAAAGCCAGGTTGTATCCCATGGACTCAGAGCCTAACTCAGAGCTGCCCAAGTGCTGAAAGCCAGGCTGTATCCCATGGACTCAGAGCCTAACTCGGAGCTGTCCAAGTACTGAAAGCCAGGCTCTCTCCCATGGACTCAGAGCCTAACTCGGAGCTGTCCAAGTGCTGAAAGCCAGGTTCTATCCCATGGACTCAGAGCCTAACTCAGAGCTGCCCAAGTGCTGAAAGCCAGGCTCTCTCCCATGGACTCAGAGCCTAACTCGGAGCCGTCCAAGTGCTGAAAGCCAGGCTCTCTCCCATGGACTCAGAGCCTAACTCAGAGCTGACCAAGTGCTGAAAGCCAGGCTCTCTCCCATGGACTCAGAGCCTACTCGGAGCGGTCCAAGTGCTGAAAGCCAGGCTCTCTCCCATGGACTCAGAGCCTAACTCGGAGCTGTCCAAGTACTGAAAGCCAGGCTCTCTCCCATGGACTCAGAGCCTAACTCGGAGCTGTCCAAGTGCTGAAAGCCAGGTTCTATCCCATGGACTCAGAGCCTAACTCAGAGCTGCCCAAGTGCTGAAAGCCAGGCTCTCTCCCATGGACTCAGAGCCTAACTCAGAGCTGCCCAAGTGCTGAAAGCCAGGCTGTATCCCATGGACTCCGAGCCTAACTCAGAGCTGTCCAAGTGCTGAAAGCCAGGCTCTCTCCCACGGACTCAGAGCCTAACTCAGAGCTGTCCAAGTGCTGAAAGCCAGGTTCTATCCCATGGACTCCGAGCCTAACTCAGAGCTGTTCAAGTGCTGAAAGCCGGGCTGTATCCCATGGACTCAGAGCCTAACTCAGAGCTGTTCAAGTGCTGAAAGCCAGGCTGTATCCCATGGACTCAGAGCCTAACTCAGAGCTGTCCAGGTGCTGAAAGCCAGGCTCTATCCCATGGACTCAGAGAGTCCCATAGCAAACCGCCCGTGGGTGATGCACTGAAATGAAGGGCGGGGGAAGGGGTGGTGAGGCTGGATTGCCCTGCACCTATTGGGGTCGGTCCCAATGTATAATAATAATAATTATTATTATTATTAATTCGTACTTGTTTGCCACCCTTCCCAAAGGACCAAGGCAGTGACATCTCCGGCCCATCAGCCAGCACGCCAATGCCTTAAATCAAGAAACATCTTACTGAGATCTATAGAGACACTCGCGGGAACACCTCAGCAAGCCTGAGCTCAAAAGTGGCAGGTGCAAATCCGGAACCTCAACCAGTGGCTGAGACCAGGTGAGAAACTCCCTCCTGGGCACACGGAAGATAGGGCGACTTAGGGGGCACTGAACAGACGGCGCTCGGGCACCACGAGTTGCAGAGCCAACCTTGAAAAATGGGGCCACAGAGTGGAGTCCACGACATGCGAGTGCGGAGGAGAGCAAAGCACAGACCACTCCCTGCAATGCAACCTGACCCTTGCCACATGCGCAATGGAGGACCTTCCCACAGTGACACTCCAAGTGGCCAGCTTCTGGTCAAACAAAATTTAGCAAGGCGCCAAGTTAAACTTTGTTTGTGGTATTTTATACATTACTAGCTTGGGGACCAGGCCCGGCCCGGGTTAATTGAGAAAGGCATTGTGTGCCAAGGTTGGCCCTTATCAGTTGTTTATTTGGCTCGCAGTGGTCTCAGGAAGTGAGTGAAGGTACTTCAAGTCCCATCATCCATGGTCCAATGTCTTCCAAACTGAAGTAGGGTGTGGTGTGGGTCATGGGGGCTCTGTGTGCCAAGTTTGGTCTTGATCAGTCAGTGGATGATGGTTGCAACATTCTCGGGAAGTGATTGGAGGTACTTCAAGTCCCATCATCCATGGTCTGCCCTCCTCCAAACTGCACCAGGATGTAGAGTGGGTCATGGGTACTCTGTGTGGCAAGTTTGGGCCTGGTCTGTGATTTGTAGGGGCTTCAACGTTCTGTGGGAAATGAATCGGGTGAAGGTACTGCAAATCCCATCATTTGTGGCCCATCCTGCCCTACACTGCACCAGGTTGTAAAGTGGGCCAGTGGGCACCTGTGTGCCAAGTGTGGTCCTGATCCTTCTATGGTGTGGACCAGAGTGCTCTAAAAGTACTGCAAGTCCCGTCATCCATGGTCCGTCCTCCCTCAAACTGCACCAGGATGTAGAGTGGGTCTTGAGGGTTCTGTGTGCCAAGTTTGGTCTTGTTCTCTCATTGTTTGGGGTCGCAAAGGGGTCGCAAAGTGTTTTGGTCTGAAACTCCCACCATGCCCGACTGCCTCAGGCCTTTGCCTTACCCCCCTCTGTCAGTTTAGAGTGTCGGAATGTTCGTGTTGGCTGACCAATAGAGGTGTTATGCAAATACTCCCTCACTGGCAACCAATCATGTTGTCAGAATGTAGAGGCCGGGAGCCAATCAGAACACTGCCACATACATACATACATACATACAAACATACCCACAAACATACATACATATAGAGATAACTGCATTCTCAATTTGCTTCTGACGCAATAAACAAATAAATGTACAAATCTGCGCAGAACCCCGTTGAGAGGAAAGAGGCGGAAAAGCTCAGGCAATAAGGCCGAGGATCGAGTTGTCGGGGAATCAAGTGATGGATGGTGCTGTCACTCTCTGAATTGACATGCCAGCCCCAGTTTAAACTTTAAACTTCTCAATTTGAGGAGCCACTAGGGAGGCCACGCGGCGGCGCGGCTTGCTTCCGAGGAGCCCAAGGGCCAACGCGACAACAAAGGCAAGGCGGCCGAATGCAAGAGGGTTAGAGCGGCCCGGTGGCCGTAGAACTCCCCCTGACATTCGTCACATAGTCGCTCCAGCGTACATTTAGGATTGTGCGGAGACAGCGCTGATGGAAGCGTTCGAGGAGTCGTAGGTGTTGGTGATAGGTGACCCATGTTTCAGACCCATAGAGGAGAACATGCAATACGATAGCTCTGTACACACTGATTTTGGTGCTTTGCCTCAGGTGCTTGTTGCTCCAGACTCTTTTGTGAAGCCTTCCGAATGCACTCTATGCCTTTGCTAATCTGTGATCTATCTCTTTGTCAATCTTGGCGTCTGAAAAGATGATGCTTCCCAGGGAGGTGAACGGACTTAAGCACAGATTTGCCTATGCTGACGTGGGGATGGTGGTGTTCTTCCTGTGGTGCGGGCTGGTAGAGGACTTCCGTTTCCTTCAGGTTGACTTCCAGCCCAAACGGCTCTGCAGCTGTTGCAAAGCAGGAAGTTAGGTGCCTATGCTGACGTGGGGGTGATGGCGTTCTTCCTGTGGTGTGGGCTGGTAGAGGACTTCCCTTTCCTTCAGGCTTACTTCCAGCCCAAACAGCTCTGCAGCTGTTGCAAAGCAGGAAGTTAGGTGCCTATGCTGACCTGGGGGTGATGGTGTTCTTCCTGTGGTGCGGGCTGGTAGAGGACTTCCGTTTCCTTCAGGCTTACTTCCAGCCCAAACGGCTCTGCAGCTGTTGCAAAGCAGGAAGTTAGGCGCCTATGGTGACCTGGGGGTGATGGTGTTCTTCCTGTGGTGTGGGCTGGTAGAGGACTTCCCTTTCCTTCAGGCTGACTTCCAGCCCAAACGGCTCTGCAGCTGTTGCAAAGCATGAAGTTAGGCGCCTATGCTGACGTGGGGGTGATGGCGTTCTTCCTGTGGTGCAGGCTGGTAGAGGACTTCCCTTTCCTTCAGGCTGACTTCCAGCCCAAACAGCTCTGCAGCTGTTGCAAAGCAGGAAGTTATGTGCCTATGCTGACGTGGGGGTGATGGCGTTCTTCCTGTGGTGCGGGCTGGTAGAGGACTTCCCTTTCCTTCAGGCTTACTTCCAGCCCAAACAGCTCTGCAGCTGTTGCAAAGCAGGAAGTTAGGTGCCTATGCTGACCTGGGGGTGATGGTGTTCTTCCTGTGGTGCGGGCTGGTAGAGGACTTCCGTTTCCTTCAGGCTTACTTCCAGCCCAAACGGCTCTGCAGCTGTTGCAAAGCAGGAAGTTAGGCGCCTATGCTGACGTGGGGGTGATGGTGTTCTTCCTGTGGTGCGGGCTGGTAGAGGACTTCCCTTTTCTTCAGGCTGACTTCCAGCCCAAACAGCTCTGCAGCTGTTGCAAAGCAGGAAGTTAGGCACCTATGCTGACGTGGGGGTGATGGCGTTCTTCTTCGGCGTTGAGTATTCATGTCACAGCGGATAGGCAACAGAAATATAGAAGTTTAATTCCCCATCGGCCCAAAAACTCCAGTCTCTGTTCGTGTGAATAATGAAACTCTCATTCAATTCACAAGGTAAATATATAACTTTGTATTGAATTGTATTTAACAATAACTGGCAAAACATCGAAAAACAACAGCCATCACAGCTACCTTTCTAAACATCCTTTCCTCACAGATATCAAATCCCAACTGTCACTTTGTAACTGACATTCCTCAAGGTTCCATTTAGCAGTCTTGAGACAGCGCCATCTGGTGTCAAACATGTCACACTGCAGGTCATCTCAAACTGCGAAAATATATCTTGTGCTGACTCATGAATTGCTATTCAAAATGCAATAATCTGACAGTTCTTCCTGTGGTGCGGGCTGGTAGAGGACTTCGGTGGGACATCCTAGTCGTTCCAGGATCTGCCGCAGACCTTTTCTGCTCACAGTGTCAAAGGCTTTATTAAAAGTGTACACATAATTAATTAATTGATTGATTAAGTAACCCTTTTCAATGCCTGCCAGGAGATGGACGTTATATCAGGTTAAAATATGCCACATTGTGACAGTTAAGAGTTCAACACGGCTCTTCGAATCCAACACTGATTGGCCGCGACAGGATGGATGGATACATCGGATGCCTTTGACAAGTACATGGCCGAAAAGTGATAGGACAACCAAGGCAAAATGGCTCGCCTTCCCTGGGAATTGCGACGCTCTGATTCCACCCGTCCGTCCGTCCGTCCGTCATCATCTCTGTCTCAATTGAGCAGGAGTGAGAAGTCGCCATCTTGTCTAAGACATCGGTCGCTCAAGGGTTGAGGTGCTCGAGTGTGTGGAGATGGGCCAAGCAGATCCATTCCTGGTCAGGAGTTCAATGTAACTTTCCTGCGGGTGGTCCTGACGCATCGGCGTGGACAGCAGGGATGTGACGCGGCGACCAATGAAGGCCAATGGGATTTGGGCCTGCATCAAGAGGAGGGAATAGACCCAGGGAAACCATGCTCCCCATGCTCTGTTCTCTTGCCTTGCTCAGACCACTTGGCCTGGAGTCACACTGAGTCCAGTTCCGAGAAGATTGCGGCGCTGGGTGTCCTCGCCGCCATTATGGATCGGGAGACGGCAGGGGCGGTCCTACCGGTAGGCAAAGAACGCCGCCGCGTGGGGCACCATCTGGGTAAAGGGCGCATTCCCCCGCCCGCCAGACAGTGCCTGGCCGATGTTCCGCTTTTGGGCCTTGTGCGCTCCAACTGCAAGGCCCGTCATCCATGGCCCATGCTCCTTCAAACTGCAGCAGGGTGTAGGGGGCACCTTGGGGGCTCTGTGTGCCAAGTGTGGGCCTGGTCTGTGATTTGTAGGGGCTACAATGTTCTGTGGGAAGTGAATCGGGTGAAGGTACTGCAAATCCCATCATTTGTGGGCCATCCTGCCGTAAACCACACCAGGTTGTAAAGTGTGTCATGGGTACTCTGTGTGCCAAGTTTGGTCTTGATTCGTCATTGGTGTGGGCCACAGTGCTCTAAGCAAGCGAGTTAAAGTACTGCAAGTCCCGTCATCCATGGTCCATCCTCCCTCAAACTGCACCAGGATGTAGGGTGCACCTTGGAGGGGGGGGGGGTGTCTGTGTGCCAAGTTTGGTCTTGTTCTGTCATTGTTGGGGGCCTAGTCAGGAAAATCAAGTTGAGGAAGCCTTGCTGTCAATTGTGGGCCTGGTCTGGGATGTATAGGGGCTACAGTGTTGTTTGGGAACTGAATCAGGTGAAGGATACTGCAAATCCCATCATTAGTGGGCCATCCTGCCCTAAACCGAACCAGGTTGTGAAGTGGGCCATTGGGCCCCTGTGTCCCAAGTTTGGTCCTGATCTGTCATTGCTGTGTCTGCCTGACAGTGGCTGACTGCCTGAGGCCTTTCCTTTTTCCTCTGCATCAGCTTAGAATGTCGAAATGTAGATGGCCAATCAGAGTCCTTTATTCAAATACTCCCTCAGTGGCAACCAATCCCCTCTGTCTGGTGCCTTAGAACGTTGGAGTTCTGAGGCTGGCCAATCAGTGTCCTTTATGCAAATAATCCCGCAGTGGCAGCCAATCGAAACTCTGGGACATATTCCTCCCTCCTGTCTGTTTATTCTGCTCACCGTGGTCAATGTGTTCTACCGTAGTCGCAAGTTTCACCCCAAGAGCTTTAGAGGAAGAGGTCTCAGAAGTCGAAAGCTGGCATGGGCAAACTTGGGCCTTCCGGGTGTTTTGGACTCCAACTCCCACCATTCCTAGCAGCCTCAGGCCCTTTTTTCCTCCCCCCCCCCTCAGCCACTCAAGCAGGAAAGGGCCTCAGGCTGTGAGGGATGGTGGGAGTTGAGTCCAAAGCACCCAGAGGGCCGAAGTTTTCCCATGCCTGTTTGAGGGACCTTAAAGGGCTGGGCCTCCTTCCAACAGTGTGATTCTGGATAGAAAACAAACAACAACACGACATAACATTGTTTGAGTCCACAGTGCTCTCTGGGTGTAGGTGAACTACAACTCCCAAACTCAAGGTCAATGCCCACCAAACTCTTATAGCATTTTCTCTTGGTTATGGGAGTTCTGTGTGGGAAGTTTGTGTCTTTCTGCCATTCCTGCCCGGATATCTCTGTTGTGTTCATCGAAACAGGCCCAGGTTTCACACTGAGTGTATAAATACATTCAAAAACATATTGACTATACGTATTACTGTGTTAGAGTGTCGTTTTGTGTCATTTTGGTTGGTGGTAAATACATTCAAAAACATATTAACTATATGTATTACTGTCTTAGAGTGTCATTTTGGTTGGTGGTAAATACATTCAAAAACATATTAGCTATATGTATGACTGTGTTAGAGTGTCGTTTTGTGTCATTGTGGTTGGTGGTGTGCCCCAGGATTCGGTCAATGTAAAAAATGTGCCGTGGCTCAAAAAAGGTTGGGAAACACTGTTTTATTCGATTGCACATGCCTATCGGAGGTCGCCCACGACCACTTGTTTGACCCCGCGTTCTGGTTCCCGTTCTGCTCCTCACCTGAAGACTACACACACACACCCCCCCCCGAGACATCGTCGCCTTGGTGCGCTTCTTCGAACCCGCGCTCTGTCACTGAACCGTGGCCATTCTTTCCTCATTTAGTCGCAGTCGTCGTCCTCCTCCTCCCAGCCATCTGTACTCCTTTGAGCTGCTACTCTCATCATTGCTGCCCATTTGTTTACAACGCTTAGCTTCCGCCTACGTTGGGAAACTCAAACCATTTAGTTACGTAACGGAATCTGCACGCCGCTTATTGCGCAGAGCAAATCCCTTTTCAGGGCAATTCTGCGGGGAGCGGGCTCCTTTTGGGCCCAGAAGCACTGAAAGCTCAACCCGGCGCAAAGGAGTTGGAAGTTGCGTCGTATGTACTACTCGGTGTTGGCTTCTCAACCGCATAGATTTTGACACTGGGGGGGGGGGGGGAGTCACGGACGTTGTGTCCACGCTAGACCGAGTAACGAGGGAGGGTTTAACGTCTGCAACGCGAACAGCTGCCTGTGGACGTTGGTCCCGAACATCTGTTGTTGCGTCCTATTTTTGGAAAACGCGATGCGCAGAGCCGAGGACTGAAGAGAGAACGCAGAGCCAAGACATCGCACCGGCCTTCTCTCGTTCCCAAGCAAAACCCAAGGGAAAGGGCTTCTCCGGCTGCCATTTGGATCCATGGGGGTCCTTTCACTCGACACACTAACGACAACCGGCGTTCCTGGCGTGTGCGGGTTGTGTGCGTGGAATCAAGCATCGCAATCCCAGGCTTTTCTTAGGCAAGGATTGCGCCATGTTTCAAATTGTTTCCTATTTGTGGGAATCCCAGGTGATCCGAGGAAGGGCGGTAATTATTCCAAGGGTACGGGTTGGCCACGGTCTTCCCCTGAGGCTGAGAGAGTGAGACCCTGGGTGCATCTGATAAGATGCTGTTGATAGGATTGTGGCTGCAGCCAGGCCTACCACCTGCTCCCTCGACCCGTGCCCCTCCTGGCTTGTTCGATCTTGCCTGGAGGGGTTACGTGGGCCTCTGTTGAATATCATAAACAGCTCCCTTGAGCAAGGAGTCTTCCCAGAGTGCTTGAAAGAGGCGGTGGTGGCTCCATTACTGAAGAAACCGTCACTAGACCCGGCATCCCCTCCAACTACCGACCAGTGTCGAACCTTTCGTACCTGGGGAAGGTAGTTGAGAGGGCAGCAATGGAGCAACTGCAGTCCTTCTTAGATGACACAGCATGGCTAGACCCCTTCCAGTCCGGCTTCCGTTCGGGGCACGGGACGGAGACGGTCCTGGTCTCCATCACAGACCAACTCCGCTGCCAGCTTGACCAAGGCGGGTCTGCGCTGCTCGTGTTATTGGACCTCACGGCAGCGTTTGACACGGTCGACCACAATCTATTGATCCACCGCCTGGCCATGGCTGGAGTGAGGGGGACTGTCCTTAAATGGCTGACCTCCTTCCTCCACCAGCGGTCTCAGCGTGTGAGGAGGGGCGAGGTGGTCTCCGAGGGCTCCCCACTACTCTGTGGGGTCCCCCAGGGGGCCATTCTCTCCCCTCTGTTATTTAACATATACATGCAGCCGCTTGCACAGCTGGTGCGGAGTTATGGGCTGGAGTGCCACCAGTACGCTGACGACACCCAGCTCATTCTGAGGATGGAGGGCAGGCCCAGTTCCGTCCCCGATAATTTCCAACACTGCCTCGAGGCCGTTACTGGATGGCTGCGAGCCAGTAGGTTGAGGGTGAATCCAGTGAAGACGGAGATCTTGTGGCTGGGTCGCCCGGGCGGGGTGGGTGCCCGGCTTCCGACCCTGGACTGTGTGGTGCTATGCCCATCATTGTCTGTGAAGAGCCTGGGGGTCCATTTGGACTCCCAGCTGTCCATGGAGGCCCAGGTCTCTGCGGTCAGCAAGGCTGCTTTTTTCCACCTCCGCCAGGCAAGGAGGCTGGCCCCCTACCTCTCCCGGAGTGACCTGGCCACGGTGATCCAAGCCACGGTCATCTCGAGGCTAGATTACTGTAACGCGCTCTACGTTGGCCTTCCTCTGTCGGCTATCCGGAGGCTCAAGCTGGTGCAGAACACTGCCGCCCGGCTCCTGTCTGGCACCCCAGCAGGTTGCCATATAACTCCAATCTTGCAGGATCTGCACTGGCTGCCTATTGAGCACCGGATCTCCTTCAAGGTGTTGGTTCTTACCTTTAAGGCCTTACATGGCCTGGGGCCAGCTTATCTGAGGGACCGTCTCACCCCATATTGCCCTCCGAGATCACTAAGGTCTGAGGACGCTAACCTCCTGGAGATACCATCAACAAGGTTGGCATGCTTAACATCTACCCGCCGGAGGGTGTTCTCAGTTATAGCTCCTACGCTATGGAACGCCCTCCCGGCCGAAACCAGGGCCCTGAGGGACTTGCTCCCGTTTAGACGGGCCTGCAAAACCCACCTATTCAAGCAAGCTTTTGGAAAATAGGCCCATGCATTTTATGTATGCTACTGCTGTACAGCTTAGCTGTTTTTATTTGTTTTGCTGTTTTAATTTGCTTTTGCTGTTTTTATCACTGTTTTTATTGTTGCCTTTTGGCTCCTGTGAGCCGCCGCGAGCCCCCGGGAGTCGGCGGCATAGAAGCCTGAACAAATAAATAAATAAATAAATAAATAAATCTACTCTATAGAACCGGGAATGTGGCGCAGCTGGCTAAGTGTCAGCTGCATAAGATCTCTCTGACCAGTAGGTCATGAGTTCGAGGCCTGCCCGGGCCGAGATGGGTGCTCGACCTTTAAGTGTAGCCTGCTGTCGATCTTTGCAGCCCGAAAGACAGGTGCATCTGTCAAGTAGGGGATTAAGGTACCGCATTAAGTGGGGAGGGTTACGAGTTGCAGTACCTTCACTCACTACTGAAACCACTGCACCCTCATCCAATGACTGGTCGAGACCACACACATAACCCCCAAGCGAGATCACTGCGGTCTGAAGAGGCCAACCTCCTAGTAGTTCCACCTTTAAGGCTGGCCCACCTAACATCTACTCGCCGGAGGGCGTTCTCAGTAATAGCTCCTACGCTATGGAACGCCCTCCCGGCTGAAACCAGAGCCTTGCGCGACCTACTCCCGTTCAGGCGGGCCTGTAAAACCCACTTGTTTAGACAGGCCTTCGGAGAGTTGGCCGGCGTAGATTCCACCTGGCTGTTTAGTTCTGCTGCTGCTTTTTAATCTGTACTGCCTGTTTTAATCTGTGTTTTTAACTGTTTTATGTTATTGTTCTCAACCCATGGCACTGTGCCACTGGCTCTGTGAGCCGCCGCGAGCCCCCGGGAGTCGGCGGCCGAGAAGTCCCACAAATAAAATAAATAATAAAAAAAAATAAATTACCCCCTTTACATCCTGGTGAGGTTTAGGGGAGGTGGACCACGGATTATGGGATATTTAGTACTTTCACATGCTTTACTTCCCACAGACCACTGTGCCCCCAACCAAGAACAATAAAGACCAAACTTGGCACACAGTGCCCCTATGACCCACTCTACATTCTACTGCCATTTGGAAGAGAGTGGACCATGGATGATGGGACTTGAAGTACCAAAGACCAAACTTGGCACACAGTGCCCCTATGACCCACTCTACATTCTACTGCCATTTGGAGGAGAGTGGACCATGGATAGGACTTGTGGTACCTCCATGCATTATGGGATTTGTAGTACTTTCAAAGCCTTCATTTCCCACAGACCACTGCAGCCCTGAACAAAGACCTATAAAGACTACACTTGGCACCCTGTGCCCCCATGACCCAGTCTCCATCCTTCTACAGTTTAGAGGAGGGCGGACCATGAATGATGGGACTTCAACTACCTCTACTCATTGCCCAAGACCGCTGCGGCCCTCAACAAAGACCGATAAAGACCATACATGGCACACAGTTCTGGTTTGGAGAAGATTCTGTCCCGTCTCCCCATTTTTGAAAGACTCCTTTCGTTTCATAAACACTTGAGATTAGCCTCGACCCGCGTTTATAGAATGTATGGCATAATTATATTTCATATTTCATAACTGGCCGTCACTGCTGGCCTCGGAAACCAGCACATGGCTACAGTTATTTCATTTATTTACCACCCAGAAGGCTGAAACTTATCATGGATAGAATATGCACATGGCCCTTTGTCAACAAGGGAGGGTCGTTAAGGACAATTCCTGTTTCTCACCAAGAACAAAGGAATTCCTTTGACTCGAAAGGTCAAAGCCTCGGATCTTCATTAACATATGGACATGATCTAATCAAGAAAACTCCAGCTGCTCTTTGTTTTGAACACATTCCTGTCCCTCGCTTCCTTTTGTTTCATAAACACTTGAGATTAGCCTCTTCCCGTGCTTATAGAACGTATGGCATAATGTTATTTCATAACTGGCCGTCACTGTTGGCCTTGGAAACCAGCACATGGCTACAGTTATTTCATTTATTTACCACCCAGAAGGCTGAAACTTCTCATGGATAGAATATGCACATGGCCCTTTGTCAACAAGGGAGGGTCGTTAAGGACAATTCCTGTTTCTCACCAAGAACAAAGGAATTCCTTTGACTCGAAAGGTCGAAGCCTCGGATCTTCATTAACATATGGACATGATCTAATCAAGAAAACTCCAGCTGCTCTTTCTTTTGAACACATTCCTGTCCCTCGCTTCCTTTTGTTTCATAAACACTTGAGATTAGCCTCTTCCCGTGCTTATAGAACGTATGGCATAACGTTATTTCATAACTGGCCGTCACTGTTGGCCTCGGAAACCAGCACATGGCTGCAGTTTTTTCATTTGTTTACCATCCAGAAGGCTGAAACTTCTCATGGATAGAATCTGCACATGGCCCTTTGTCAACAAGGAAGGGTCGTTAAGGACAATTCCTGTTTCTCACCAAGAATTCCTTTGGCTCAAAAGGTCAGGGGCTCGGATCTTCATTAACATATGGACCTGATCTAAACAAGAAAACTCCAGCTGCTCTTTGTTTTGAACACATTCCTGTCCCTCGCTTCCCATTCGCCAGGGCAAAAGCGGCGCGGCTTCGCGATTGGTTCTTGCTACAGCTGGCTTCCAAGGTTCCAACCAATCATCACGAAGCCTACAGCGTGCTTGGGGCGGGAAAGTTTGAATTTGACAAGTTCTGTAAAATGTATAAAAATGGCATATGTTTTCAATGTCCTAAATTGTTCGGCAACGTCACCCGCCTGAGGCCGTGTCGGGAACGACGAGAGGGCTGCAACCCAACAAGATCCGAAGGTCCAGGCCATTCCCACCTTGATAGAGAAGCAGGAGAAGATCAAAGGATGCGGCCGCGGCAGAACGAAATGAATTTCACAGTGCGTTGGGCTTAGCATCTATTATTCAGTCTGGAGACAGATGTCTGATTACGTACAGAATTATACATTATTGCCATTAGGTGACTGCTGTTCTTCCAGGGGACGAGATTCTCTCTCTCTCTCTCTCACACACATACGTGTCGTTTGTGCCCATCGATAGGCACAGGCGCACCAACATCTCCCTTGACATCACTAAGCTCCTGGCTTTGCCTCTGGAGCGAGGCATACACGAGTCTTCACCGATCAAGACGGTATGCCAGCCGGAGCGACGTCTCTTCCCATCGAAAATCCCTTTAGACGAGCCCGAGGAAGGCTCCTGCTCGTTCAATTATGTTTGAGGCTGAAGTCACTCGGAACTGGAGGTGGAAGGGAGAAAGAGGAAAGCACACACGCGACGCCCCTGCGAGGTCACAGGGCTGTGCGGTCAGTAAAAAAATGCTTCAACACTCATTGCAAAATTAGTCTGTGGTTCTAAAGTATCATTAGTACCACTAGGAAAGAACCACTAGGAAAGATGTTTTTATCAAAGAACTATGAAGTTTATTCAAACAGTAGTTTAAACGTAGAGGTTTCAGAGTTCAAGAGCTTGGGTGATTACAGTATCTACTCAGAGGCACTTTTCTTAAGGTTACAATATACTATTTATGGAGATACAGTCGGCCACGTGGCGCCCGTAAGCGGCTACTTACTTTGCATAAGGTCAAAATCCGCCCCTGCCTGGTGGCTTACCTCTCCTCATGGCAAGAGGACATTCATTGCGAGAGGAAAGGCTGCCTTTTTGGCTTTGTTTTGCTTGCTCGCATTGAAAACGAAGCTGACTTTGGGAGGAAGCCTTCCACGATTTACCAAATAGAAAGAGAAACGTGTTGGGTAAGTTGTGACACTATTAAGCTTTTGGCGCAGGCCACACCCACGCGTTTATCAAAGAACTATGAAGTTTATTCAAACAGTAGTTTAAACGTAGAGGTTTCAGAGTTCAAGAGCTTGGATGGTTACAATATCTACTCAGAGGCACTTTTCTTAAGGTTACCATATACTATCTATGGAGATACAGTCTGACACTATATCACTGCTCTCCTAGAACCAATAACTCAGCGGTTTTGTACACTCTACCTTAAATTCTACACTTCTACCTTAAATCAAACTGCCTCCCTAGCAGTTAAACACAGCTGCACTGCTACTCGCTCCCAGAGTAGAGTCGGGCTTCACTGCTACTCTCCCTCAGAGTAGAACCAGAGTCTTTTTTGTTAAAAACCCTGCCAGCATGCAAAGTTGGCCATGTTGGGCCTGTGCACCTTTTAGTCCAGATCGGTCATTGGCTGGGTGCAGTGTTCTCTGGATGCGGGTGAACTACAACTTCCATATTCCAAGGTCAACCACCTCAAAACTTTGCCCTGGCTCCTTTTTATGGAAGATCGATTGGTGAGGTATTCTGCTGATAGCTGGCTAAAAACAATGGTGCAGCATGCGCCGAACCTGGTGGCCACGGCCGGATGCGCCCCTGGCCACATGGCGCCCGTAAGCGGCTGCTTACTTCGCATAACGTCAAAATCCGCCCCTGCCTGGTGGCTTACCTCTCCTCATGGCAAGGGGACATTCATTGCGAGAGGAAAGGCTGCCTTTCTGGCTTTGTTTTGCTTGCTCGTATTGAAAACGAAGCTGACTTTGGGAGGAAGCCTTCCACAATTTACCAAATAGAAAGAGAAATGTATTGGGTAAGTTGTGACACTATTAAGCTTTTGGCGCAGGCCACACCCACGTGTTTATCAAAGAACTATGAAGTTTATTAAAACAGTAGTTTAAACGTAGAGGTTTCAGAGTTCAAGAGCTTGGGTGGTTACAATATCTACTCAGAGGCACTTTTCTTAAGGTTACAATATACTATCTATGGAGATACAGTCTGACACTATATCACTGCTCTCCTAGAACCAATAACTCAGCGGTTTTCTACACTCTACCTTAAATTCTGCACTTCTACCTTAAATCAAACTGCCTCCCTAGCAGTTAAACACAGCTGCACTGCTACTTGCTCCCAGAGTAGAGTCGGGCTTCACTTTGGATCGTGGGCTGCATGCCAAGTTTGGTCCAGGTCTGTCATTCATGGGGATCGCAGTTGTCCGTGGAAGTGGGAGCCAATGGGAAAGCTGCGAGACACATTGCCTCGCCGCTGCCCACAAACGTACATACATATCATAGATAGAGATAGAGATCATCCTAGACCTTCCCTTGCCAGTGTCCAAATGCCAGCACATGCCACGCAGAAAGCAGCAGCAGGGTTTGTTTTGGAAACAGCGGGAGGAGAGGGAAACCGCGCCAGGCTCTCCGCGACGCGCTCACTAAATTAATCACCATTCATGTTTTATTCACGAACGTGGGGTTGCTGCTGGAGAACGCGGAGAGGGAGGGAGGCTGCTTTCCGTCAGAGCCGAACTCGTGGGAGTGTTCCTTTGGGAACCCACGGGACTCCCAGGAGTGCGCCGCACAAGACAGGGGAGTGTTTGTGTCGTAAGTCCTCACAGGTCCTGAGGGGACCAGCCAATGACCGATCTGGACCAAACGGTGCACAGACCCAAAGTGGCCTACTTTGCATGCTGGCAGGGTTTTGGGGTGGTTGACCTTGGAATATGGGAGTTGTAGTTCACCCGCATCCAGAGAACACTGCACCCAGCCAATGACTGATCTGGACCAAATGATGCACAGGCCCAACATGGCCAACTTTGCATGCTGGCATGGTTTTGGGGTGATTGACCTTGGAATATGGGAGTTGTAGTTCACCTGCATGCAGAGGACACTGCACCCAGCCAATGACTGATCTGGACCAACGATGCACAGGCCCAACATGGCCAACTTTGCATGCTGGCAGAGTTTTGGGGTGATGGACCTTGGAATATGGGAATTGTAGTTCACCCACACCCAGATAATACTGCACCCAGCCAATGATAGATCTGGACTAAATGGTGCACAGGCCCAACATGGCCAACTTTGCATGCTGGCATGGTTTTGGGGAGGTTGACCTTGGAATATGGGAGTTGTAGTTCACCTGCATGAAGAGGACACTGCACCCAGTCAATGACTGATCTGGACCAAACGGTGCACAGGCCCAACATGGCCAACTTTGCATGATGGCATGGTTTTGGGGAGGTTGACCTTGGAATATGGGAGTTGTAGTTCACCCGTATCCAGAGAACAAAGCACCCAGCCAATGACTGATCTGGACTAAATGGTGCACAGGCCCAACATGGCCAACTTTGCATGCTGGCATGGTTTTGGGGAGGTTGACCTTGGAATATGGGAGTTGTAGTTCACCCGTATCCAGAGAACAAAGCACCCAGCCAATGACCGATCTGGACTAAATGGTGCACAGGCCCAACATGGCCAACTTTGCATGCTGGCAGGGTTTTGGGGTGATTGAGCCACGATTCTGGGAATTGTAGTACACCCGTCACCCTTATGCATTATCTAATGGGAGCATTAATTAAAAAACAAAACAAAAGCAAGGATTGTTTTGTTTTTCCCCTGAACAATAGCATAACAAATTACGTTAGTGATGTGACCCAACATCCGAAAACAAACAAATAATCTGGGCATTGCCAGATACACAAGTGTGTGTGTGTATGTGTGTGTGTGTGTGTGTGTGTGTGTGTGTGTGTGTGTGTGTGTGTGTGTGTGTGTGTGTGTGTGTGTGTGTGTGTGTATGTGTGTGGTGTTTGTGTATGTGTGTGGTGTTTGTGTGTGTGTGTGTGTGGTGTGTGTGTGTGGTGTGTGTGTATGGTGTTTGTGTATGTGTGTGTGGTGAGTGTGGTGTGTGTGTGTGTGTATGTGTGTGGTGTGTGGTGTTTGCGTATGTGTGTGTGGTGTGTGTCTGTGGTGTGTGTGGTGTGTGTGTATGGTGTTTGTGTATGTGTGTGTGGTGTGTGTGTGTGTGTGTGTGTATGTGTGTGTGTGTGTGGTGTTTGTGTGTGTGTGTGTGTTTGTATGTGTGTGTATGGTGTTTGTGTATGTGTGTGTGGTGTGTGTCGTGTGTGTGTGTGTGTGTGTGTGTGTGTGTGTGTGTGTGTGTGTGTGTGTGGTGTGTGTGTGTGTGTGTGTGGTGTTTGTGTATGTGTGTGGTGTGTGTGTGTGTGTGTGGTGTTTCTATGTGTGGTGTGTCTGCATGGTGTGTGTGTGTGTGTTTGTTGTGTGGTGTGTGTGTGGTGTGTGTGTGGTGTGTGTGTGTCTATACACACACACACACACACATATATATAAATTCTCAAATATATATTCTCCGGCAGCAGCACAGTTGTTGTTGTGTCTGTGTGGGGCGTGGTGTATGGATGTGTGTGTGTGTGTGTATGTGTGGTGTGTGGTGTCTCTGTGTGTGTGTCTGTGTGTGTCTGTGTCTGTGTGTGTCTGTGTGTGTCTGTGTGTGTGGTGTGTGTGTGTGTGTGTGTGTGTGTGTGTCACACACACACACACACACACATATATATATAAATTCTCAAATATATATTTTCCGGCAGCAGCACGGTTGTTGTTGTGTTCTCCTCCTTCCGGCAGCTGCTGGCAGGCTCCGAAGGGGATCTTGGAAGCGCATCCTAATCAATGATTTATTTCGCGATCCATTTATATCCTGTTCTGCCTTCCACCCCATTAAGGCTCTCAGTTCACATCTAGCAAAACGCCGGCTTTCGTGACAGGCGAGGGAAGGAGTGCCGCCAAATTGCCAGCAAGTAGTTGTGGGCCAGCAACGGGGGGGGGGGGGGATATTTTGAATCTCATTACTAATTAAGGGAGGGGCAGAGATCCATTTCTAAAGTGTTGATAAAATATCATAAAGGGTCCAGGTTGTAACTATTACGACGTGACGAAATTTTCGTTATTACTCCGTAAAGTCGTGGCACTAACGGGGAAACTTCCTGGGCTGTTTTCTCCCTCGTTTTTATTGGGATGAACCTCGCTCCAATCATAGCACACACTCACCACTGCCACGCCTCCAAGTTTCAGGATGTTTCACGTGATCCGCTGATTTTTGGAAATTTTGAAAATGCTTTTACTAGGCCTGTTTGATTTTGAAAACTGGTTCAAAACTCCTTCCGGCTGTAGGGGGCGCTGTCCTCCTCCCAGCCTCTCTCTGTTCCTCTCTTGTTCTCTCTCTCTCTCTCCCTTCTAAAAGCTAAACATACCGGGTAGGAATACAAACAACACAACATCAACTAACCCAGAGTGGACAAGAGCAAAGCGGACAGTGGAAGGCTTTCTCTTCTCTTTTTTTTGCAGGTCCACCATGTATGATAGGCCTGTTTGATCCCAAAAAAATTTGTTCAAAACTCATTCCGGCTGTAGGGGGTGCTGGCGCTTCGAATCTGAATGACTTCTGAAGTTTTCCAGAAAAATTTCAGAATTTCCCGAATTAATTCCAAAATTTTGGAATGGCTTCATTAATGGCGGGCACGCATGTTTAACCCAGTTTGGCTCTCAACTCAAAATGCTCTGAAGTTGGGATGCTCTTAAGTAGAGGTTCCACTGCAGTTTAATTCTGCAGAAAGTACTAAAGGGTGGTCAACTAACTCATGCTGTCCTCCTCCCAGCCTCCCTCTGTTCATCTCTTGTTCTCTCTCTCTCTCTCTCCCTTCTAAAAGCTAAACATACCGGGAAGGAATAAAAACAACGCAACATCAACTAACCCAGAGCAAAGCAAACAGCGGAAGGCTTTCTCTCTTTTTTTTGCAAGTCCACCATGTATGGTAGGCCTGTTTGATTTTTAAAAAACTCTGGATGTAGAGGGCACTGGCGCTTCGAATCTGAATGACTTCCGAAGTGTTCCGGAGAAATTTCAGAATTTCTCGAATTAATTCCAAAATTTCGGAATGGCTTCGTTAATGGCGGACATACATGTTTGACTCAGTTTGGCTCTCAACTCAAAATGCTCTGAAGTTGGGATGCTCTTAAGTAGAGGTTCCACTGCAGTTTAATTCTGCAAAAAGTACTAAAGGATGGTCAACTAACTCATGCTGTGCTCCTCCCAGCCTTCCTCTGTTCCTCTCTTGTTCTCTCTCTCTCCCTTCTAAAAGCTAAACATACCGTGAAGGAATAAAAACAACACAACATCAACTAACCCAGAGCAAAGCAAACAGCGGAAGGCTTTCTCTTTTCTTTTCTTTTTTTTGCAGGTCCACCATGTATGATAGGCCTGTTTGATTTTAAAAAAATGTTCAAAACTCATTACGGATGTAGGGGGTGCTGGCGCTTCGAATCTGAATGACTTCTGAAGTTTTCCGGAAAAATTTCAGGAATTCGGAATGGCTTCGTTAATGGTGGACAAGCATGCTAACCCAGTTTGGATGGGGATGTCTTCCCTCCGCATCAGAACTGGGGTGACAGCCATGTTTAACCTAGTTTGACTCTCAACTCAAAATGCTCTGAAGTTGGGATGCTCTTAAGTAGAGGTTCCACTGTAGTTTAATTCTGCAAAAAGTACTAAAGGATGGTCAACTAACTCATGCTGTGCTCCTCCCAGCCTCCCTCTGTTCCTCTCTTGTTCTCTCTCTCTCTCTCCCTTCTAAAAGCTAAACATACCGGGTAGGAATAAAAACAACACAACATCAACTAACCCAGAGTGGACAAGAGCAAAGCAAACAGCGGAAGGCTTTCTCTCTTTTTTTTTGCAGGTCCACCATGTATGGTAGGCCTGTTTGATTAAAAAAATGTTCAAAACTCATTCTGGATGTAGGGGGCGCTGGTGCTTCAAATCTGAATGACTTCCGAAGTGTTCCGGAGAAATTTCAGAAT
This sequence comes from Anolis apletophallus, assembly GCA_030556195.1. Lineage (NCBI taxonomy): Eukaryota > Metazoa > Chordata > Lepidosauria > Squamata > Anolidae > Anolis > Anolis apletophallus. The sequence goes on from JARBWK010000050.1 coordinate 96,488, forward strand.
TTCCCGAATTAATTCCAAAATTTCAGAATGGCTTCGTTAATGGCGGACATGCATGTTTAACCCAGTTTGGCTCTCAACTCAAAATGCTTTGAAGTTGGGATGCTCTTAAGTAGAGGTTCCACTGTAGTTTAATTCTGCAAAAAGTACTAAAGGATGGTCAACTAACTCATGCTGTCCTCCTCCCAGCCTCCCTCTATTCTTCTCTTGTTCTCTCTCTCTCTCTCTCTCTCTCCCTTCTAAAAGCTAAACATACCGGGAAGGAATAAAAACAACACAACATCAACAAACCCAGAGTGGACAAGAGCAAAGCGGACAGCTTTCTCTTCTTTTTTTTGCAGGTCCACCATGTATGGTAGGACTGTTTGATAAAAAAATGTTCAAAACTCATTCTGGATGTAGGGGGCGCTGCCGCTTCGAATCCGAATGACTTCCGAAGTTTTCCGGAAAAATTTCAGAATTTCCTGAATTAATTTTATTCCTTGTGGTATGAATTTCTTTTGAAATACAACCTTATATTAGACAGATAGATAGATAAGCATTGCAACTGGATTAATATGCTCTGAAAGGAACCGAAATCCCTTTGGCGAGGAGGAAACATATGCTGAGAGTCGGAGTCGTTCCCTTAAGTCCCGAGGCCCCTCTGCGCCTCCGCCCCAAAGCCATCGTTTCACAACTGCGTAATCTCGGGATTGCATTCTTTAAAAAGACCAAATCCCACCAAGACTCATCAGGCCTGGGGCGACAACTCCCATCATCTCCGGGGTTATGGGATTATGGGAGGTGTAATCACCATCATCATCATCATCCCGTAATGTTTCCTTTCCTGTTGCTGCCGCCGACATCTGTAATCCCGACATCGGTGCTTTTATCCCCATCTGAACCCGATAAGTCTGCGAGGAGCGAAGGAAGAGTCTTGCTCCCACCAAGTTAGTCACATCGCCGCTGACTGTCTGCCAGCCTTTGCCGTGTAATCATCACACTCTCCGCTCGGTTACGTTCCCACTCGGACGCAAACAGGGCTGAGCCGGTGCCAAGTTCAGCTGGGGTTGCCGACGATGCCGATTTGTTTCACCGCATTGGGTAGAACCGATGTGTCGTGTTTCCAAGTCGCAGGCCAAGCGCCCCCCCCTCCCACAATCAGCATTCTACTATTATTATTATTAGCTTGGGGACTTGGTTATTTGAGAAAGGCACTGAATTTTGATGGTGCTGGCCAATTAGAGGCGTTAGGCAAATAATCCCTCAGTGGCAGCCAATCATATTGTTAGAATGTAAAGGCTGGGAGCCACCCTCCCCCCGGCAGTTTAGAGTGTTGGAATGTTGGTGGTGCTGGCCAATTAGAGGCGTTAGGCAAATAATCCCTCAGTGGCAGCCAATCATATTGTTAGAATGTAAAGGCTGGGAGCCACACACCCCTCTGGCAGTTTAGAGTGTCGGAATGTTGGTGGTGCTGGCCAATTAGAGGCGTTAGGCAAATAATCCCTCAGTGGCAACCAATCATGTTGTTAGAATGTAAAGGCTGGGAGCCACCCCCCTCTGGCAGTTTAGAGTGTCAGAATGTTGGTGGTGCTGGCCAATTAGAGGCGTTAGGCAAATAATCCCTCAGTGGCAACCAATCATGTTGTTAGAATGTAAAGGCTGGGAGCCACCCCCCTCTGGCAGTTTAGAGTGTCGGAATGTTGGTGGTGCTGGCCAATTAGAGGCGTTAGGCAAATAATCCCTCAGTGGCAGCCAATCATGTTGTTACAATGTAAAGGCTGGGAGCCACACCCCCCTCTGGCAGTTTAGAGTGTCGGAATGTTGGTGGTGCTGGACAATTAGGCGTTAGGCAAATAATCCCTCAGTGGCAGCCAATCATGTTGTTACAATGTAAAGGCTGGGAGCCACCCCCCTCTGGCAGTTTAGAGTGTTGGAATGTTGGTGGTGCTGGCCAATTAGAGGCGTTAGGCAAATAATCCCTCAGTGGCAACCAACCATGTTGTTAGAATGTAAAGGCTGGGAGCCACACACCCCCCTCTGGCAGTTTAGAGTGTGGAATGTTGGTGGTGCTGGCCAATTAGAGGCGTTAGGCAAATAATCCCTCAGTGGCAGCCAATCATGTTGTTACAATGTAAAGGCTGGGAGCCACACCCCCCCCCCTCTGGCAGTTTAGAGTGTCGGAATGTTGGTGGTGCTGGCCAATTAGAGGCGTTAGGCAAATAATCCCTCAGTGGCAGCCAATCATGTTGTTACAATGTAAAGGCTGGGAGCCACCCCCTCTGGCAGTTTAGAGTGTTGGAATGTTGGTGTTGCTGTCCAATTCGAGGCGTTAGGCAAATAATCCCTCAGTGGCAACCAACCATGTTGTTAGAATGTAAAGGCTGGGAGCCACACACCCCCCTCTGGCAGTTTAGAGTGTCGGAATGTTGGTGGTGCTGGCCAATTAGAGGCGTTATGCAAATAATCCCACAATGTAAGCTGCCACATACATACATACATACAAACATACAAACAAATATTCTCTTTTATTATAGACTAGCTTGGGGACCCGGCGCTGCCCGGGTTATTTGAGAAAGGCATTGTGTGCCAAGGTTGGTCTTTGGTACTTCAAGTCCCATCATCCATGGTCCACCCTCTTCCAAACTGCAGTAGAATGTCGAGTGGGTCATAGGGACTCAGTGTGCCAAGTTAGGTCTTTATTGTTCTTTGTTGGGGGCCACAGTGGTCTGTTGGAAGAAAAGCATTTAAAAGTACTACAAATCCCATCATCCATGGTCCACCTCCCCTAAACCTCTCCAGGATGTTAAGGAGTGTAATGGGGGTTATATGTGCCAAGTTTGGTCTTGAGCAGTCATTGGATGAGGGTTGCAGCACACTTGAAAAGTGAGTGGAGGTACTTCAAGTCCCATCATCCATGGTCCACCCTCCTCCAAACTGCAGTAGAATGTAGCGTGGATCATGGGGGCTCTGTGTACCAAGTATGGTCTTTGTTGGGGGCTGCTGCGGTCATGGGGAATGAGTAGAGGTACTTCAAGTCCCATCATCCATGGTCTGCCCTCCTCTAAACTGCAGTAGGATGGAGAGTGGGTCATTGTTTGGGAAGTGAATCAGGTGAAGGTACTGCAAATCCCATCATTCATGGCCCATCCTGCCGTAAACCACACCAGGTTGTGAAATGGGCCATTGGGCCCCTGTGTGCCAAGTGTGGTCCTGATCCGTCATTGCTGTGGGCCGCAGTGACTGACTGCCTGAGGCCTTTCCTTTTCCCTCTGCGTCACCTTAGAATGTTGGAATCTAGAAGCTGGCCAATCATGTTGTTTGAATGAAGAGGCTTGGATTCTTGGGTGCTGGCCAATCAGAGTCCTTTATGGAAATACTCCCTCAGGGGCAAACAATCCCCTCTGTCTGGTGCCTTAGAATGTTGGGGTTCTGAGGCTGGCCAATCAGAGTCCTTTATGCAAATAATCCCACATTGGGAGCCAATCAGAAAGCTGCCACATATTCCTCCGCACCTCCCGCTGCAAACACTAACTTTTTTATATACATAGATTATTATTATTATTATTATTATTATTATCACAAGATGAGTCCACATCAGACAAGATCACTCTGCGGGCTGTTGTATTGGATCACATGTCAGATGCTTCCCAAGTGTCTAGGACCGTGTGCTAGTTCTGCACATGCGCAGGGCCATCTCCGTGCATGCTCACCAGCGAGTGCATGTGCAGGGACAGCTAGTTCTGCACATGCGCAAGTCCAGCTCCGCGGTTGCTCGCCAGTTTGCGCATGCGCAGGCCAGCTAGTTCTGCACATGCGCAGGGCCATCTCCGTGCATGCTCACCAGCGAGTGCATGTGCAGGGACAGCTAGTTCTGCACATGCGCAAGTCCAGCTCCGCGGTTGCTCGCCAGTTTGCGCATGCGCAGGCCAGCTAGTTCTGCACATGCGCAGGGCCATCTCCGCGCGTGCTCGTCGGTGTGCGCAGGGGCAGGGGCAGGACAGCTAGTTCTGCACATGCGCAGGGCCAGCTCCGTGTGTGCTCGTCGGTGTCTGTGCATGCGCAGGCCAGCTAGTTCTGCACATGCGCAGGGCCATCTCCGCGCATGCTCGTCGGTGTGCGCATGCGCAGGGGCAGGCCAGCTAGTTCTGCACATGCGCAGGGCCATCTCCGCGCGTGCTCGTCGGTGTGCGCATGCGCAGGGGCAGGCCAGCTAGTTCTGCACATGCGCAGGGCCATCTCCGTGCGTGCTCGTCGGTGTGCGCATGCGCAGGGGCAGGCCAGCTAGTTCTGCACATGCGCAGGGCCATCTCCGCGCGTGCTCGTCAGTGTCGCATGCGCAGGGGGCAGGCCAGCTAGTTCTGCACATGCGCAGGGCCATCTCCGCGCGTGCTCGTCGGTGTGCGCATGCGCAGGGGCAGGCCAGCTAGTTCTGCACATGCGCAGGGCCAGCTCAGTGCGTGCTCGTCGGTGTGCGCATGCGCAGGCCAGCTAGTTCTGCACATGCGCAGGGCCATCTCCGCGCATGCTCGTCGGTGTGCACATGCGCAGGGGCAGGCCAGCTAGTTTTGCACATGCGCAGGGCCATCTCTGCGCGTGCTCGGCGGTGTGCGCATGCGCAGGGGCAGGCCAGCTAGTTCTGCACATGCGCAGGGCCATCTCTGTGCGTGCTTGTCGGTGTGCGCATGCGCAGCTAGTTCTGCACATGTGCAGGGTCATCTCTGTGTGTGCTCGTCGGTGTGTGCATGCGCAGGCCAGCTAGTTCTGCACATGTGCAGGGCCATCTCTGTGCGTGCTTGTCGGTGTGCGCATGCGCAGGCCAGCTAGTTCTGCGCATGTGCAGGGCCAGCTCTGCGCATGCTCACCACTGTACGCATGCACAGGAGCAGCTAGTTCTGCACATGTGCAGGGTCATCTCCGTTCGTGCTTGTCAGTGTGCGCATGCGCATGCGCAGCTAGTTCCGCACATATCTTAAGGTTGGACTGGGTGGCCCTTGGGGGTCCCTTCCCGCTCTAGGACTCTATGGGTTAGATCAGGCCTAGAACGTAGGTGTGTCGAACCCAGGCATCGGGGTTTGGGCTCCCCTTTGTTCGCAACCCAAGCTTTTCGGCCACACCAAGATGCCTCGTATCCCTCTTGAAATGAGAGCAACGACCTCCCAATTTGCACCCGAACATTAGACGAGCCCAAGCTCCCTTTTGTTGTCGTCAATGTGCTTCCTTCCCCCTCGCTGCCTTTGTAAAAAAGCGATGGATCACGCGGCGGCGGCGGCGGCTTCGTAATCCTTTTCATCTTGTGTAGCCGAGGCCCCGGGAATTGCGCTCCTGCCAGACGGAAGCAAAGGCAACTTCAAATAGAAATATTGAAGAGGGGTTCGTTCGTTCGTTCGTTCGGCCTCTTCGATAGGCGGCCGCAGAGAATGGCCACGGCCAAGGGCGGAGAGCGCGGCTGTTGTAGGTAACCATGTGACAAAATCCCAGGATCCCACCTGTGTTGCCTGATTGAACTTTATTATTTTATATTATTTATTATTTTATATTTTATTTATTATTTATTATTTATTATTTATTATTTATTATTTATTTTATTTTATTTTATTTTATTTTATTTTATTTTTTATTTTTTTTTTATTTTTTTTTTTTTTTTTTTATTTTTTTTTTTTTTTTTTTTTTTATTTTTATTTTTATTTTTATTTTTTTTTTTATTTTTATTTTTATTTTTATTATTTGTTATTTTTATTTTTATTTTTATTTTTTTATTATTTATTATTTATTATTTATTATTTATTATTTATTATTTATTATTTATTATTTAATTATTTTTAATTTTTATTTTTAATTTTTAATTTTTATTTTTTTATTTTTTATTTTTTAATTTTTAATTTTTAATTTTTAATTTTTAATTTTTAATTTTTAATTTTTAATAATTATTTTTATTTTTATTATTTTTTATTATTTATTATTATTAACCAACAGGTCGCCAACGTTGTTTTGCCACATCTGTTTGGAAGGATGGAAATGGGGCACGAAGCAACGCTATGGGGGAAAGCCAGGGTTCCTTTCAACTACGTATTCCTTGCGCTCGATTATAATTGAAACTTACTTGAAAAATTAATTTGCTTGCTAATGAGCTGATCTGCCGGGAAAGCAGAGGAGGGCCGGAGGAATCGAGGTACGTACGGAGCAGATACACTGCATCATATCACCTCATACCAACTACTACGGGTGTGCAATTCGGCAAAAGCCTGTGCCGATTTCTGTGTCGGGTTTTCGGCTGCCTCCCTGTTCCTTTGGTTGGGAACTTACCGAATTCGGGAGGAGTTTCTGTTTACGTGCCGGAAAGATTCGGTCCATTGGGCCAATTGGGAAGCTTTAGAGCAGGCCTGAGCAAACTTTGGCCCTCCAGGTGTTTTGGACTCCAACTCCCACAATTCCTAACAGACGACCCCTGACTTTTGAGAAGATTTTCTTGGGTTAAAAGGTAGTCTTATGCGCCAGAAAATACGGTAAATATCTATGTGTGCCAAGTTTGGATCAAGTCCATTGTTGCAAGAGTTCAGGATGCTCTTTGATTGTGTGTTAACTATAAATCCCAGAAACTGTAACTCCCAAATGTCAAGGTCTATTTTCCCCAAACTCCATCTGTGTTCACATTTGGGCATATTGAGTATTCATGCCAAGTTGGGTCCTGATCCAACATTGTTTCAGTCCACAGTGCTCTCTGGATATAGGTGAACTACAATTCCAAAACCCAAGGTCAATGCCCACCAAACTCTTATAGTATTTCCTCTTGGTTATGGGAGTTCTGTGTGGGAAGTTTGTCTTTCTGCCATTCCTGCCAGGATATCTATGTTGTGTTCATCGAAACAGGCCCAGGTTTCACACTGAGTGTATAAATACATTTAAAAACATATTAACTATACGTATGACTGTGTTCGCGTGTCGTTTTGTGTCATTGTGGTTGGTTGGTTTGCCCCAGGATTTTGCAAATGTAAAAAATGTGCCGCACCTCAAAAAAGGTTGGGAAACGCTGTTGTAGGAAACCATGTGACAAAATCCCAGGATCCCACCTGTGTTGCCTGATTGAACTTTGCACCTGGGTGGATGGCTGTGTCCGTGGGGTCGCGCTGCTTTCCCTTAGACCCGGGCTTGTGTCCATTCGGGACTCGCGTGAATCATTCCCGAGCGCCGAATGGCAGATGCCGAACAGTATTTAAAGATTACGGGACTGAGGTAGGTCAGGTTATTTTGGTTTGCCTCTCGGGAACCCCTGGGAAGCTCTCCATTAAAGCTGATTAGGCGGCGGCCGCCAGATCTGCCGGCTTCCATCGCAGGGAATTCATCATATTTAATACCCTTGTTATGTGTGTCAAAGCGAGGGGGAGGGGGAGCGGGGCCGTCCTCGCAGACACGTCGCTCGCCAACACCGCCTTCCGTGAGTGAATGGATGGATGAATGGACGGGGCTCCCTCCGGCCTCCATAATAATGGCGTGAATTGTGTTTGATGCATTGTTATGTGAACCACCCAGAGCCATTTGGGAAGGGTGGTATACAAATTGAAATAAATAATAAATAACAAATAAATAATAAATAATAAATAAAAATATAAAATACTTAAAAATAAAAAATAAAAAAGATACATAATAATAATAATAATAAATATAAAAAATAAAAAATAAAAATAGATAAAAAGTAAATATAAATAAAAAATAAATATAAAATAATAAATAATATAAAATAATAATAAAAAATAAAAAATAAAAAATAAAAAGATAAATAATAAATAATAAATACAAAATTAAAATAATAAAGAATAAAGAATAAAGAATAAATACATAATTAAAATAATAAATAATAAATCGATAAATCGATAAATAATAAATAATATAAAATAATAATAACTAATTAAAAATTAAAAATAAAAAAATAGTTAAATAATAAAGAATAAAATTAAAACAATAAAGAATAAATAATAAAGAATAAAGAATAATAAATAATAAATAATAAATAAATAAAAATAATTTAAAATTAAAAATAAAAATTTAAAAATTAAAAATTAAAAATTAAAAATTAAAAATTAAAAATTAAAAATTAAAAAGTTTAATAATAAATAATAAACACATAATTAAACTAATAAAGAATAAAGAATAAATACATAATTCAAATAATAAATAATAAATAATAAATAATAAAAATTAAAAATTAAAAAAAAAAAAAAAAAAAAAAAAAGTTAATAATAAATAATAAATACATAATTAAAATAATAAAGAATAAATAATAAATCATAAATAATAAATAATAAATGATAAATAATAAATAAATATAAAATAATAAGTAATATAAAATAATAATAAATAATTAAAAGTTAAAAATTAAAAATTAAACATAGTTAAATAATAATAAATAATAAATAATAAATAATAAATAATAAATAATAAATAATAAATAATAAATAATAAATAATAAATAATAAATAATAAATAATAAATAATAAATAATAAATAATAAATAATAAATAATAGGCATGATGAACCCGAAGAGAGAGGTGTGCGTCTTTTTTCATTCGTCCTCGTAAGTCGGATCAAATTAGTTACATTCATACTTACGACACAATATCTGATGCGTGCCAAAAAACCTAAGAATCGAAACTTACCCAAAGCTTTCTGGTTTTTTGCTGATCTCTGTTGACCTTGGGTTTTGGAGTTGTAGTTCACCGACATCCAGAGAGCACTGTGGACTCAAACAATGTTGGATCAGGACCAAACTTGGCGTGAATACTCAATACTCAGGATATCTATGTTGTGTTCATTGAAGCAGGCCCAGGCTTCACACTGAGTGTATAAATACATTCAAAAACATATTAACTATATGTATTACTGTGTTAGAGTGTCGTTTTGTATACGGAGTGTATAAATACATTTTAAAACCTATTAACTATACGTATTACTGTGTTAGAGTGTCATTTTGTGTCATTTTGGTTGGTGGTGTATAAATACATTTTAAAACATATTAACTATATGTATGACTGTGTTAGAGTGTCGTTTTGTGTCATTTTGGTTGGTGGTGTATAAATACATTTTAAAACATATTAACTATATGTATGACTGTGTTAGAGTGTCGTTTTGTGTCATTTTGGTTGGTGGTGTATAAATACATTTAAAAGCATATTAACTATATGTATGACTGTGTTAGAGTGTCGTTTTGTGTCATTTTGGTTGGTGGTGTATAAATACATTTAAAAGCATATTAACTATATGTATGACTGTGTTAGAGTGTTGTTTTGTGTTGTTTTGGTTGGTGGTGTATAAATACATTTTAAAACATATTAACTATATGTATGACTGTGTTAGAGTGTCGTTTTGTGTCATTTTGGTTGGTGGTGTATAAATACATTTTAAAACATATTAACTATATGTATGACTGTGTTAGAGTGTCGTTTTGTGTCATTTTGGTTGGTGGTGTATAAATACATTTTAAAACCTATTAACTATATGTATGACTGTGTTCGAGTGTCGTTTTGTGTCATTTTGGTTGGTGGTGTATAAATACATTTTAAAACATATTAACTATATGTATGACTGTGTTAGAGTGTCGTTTTGTGTCATTTTGGTTGGTGGTGTTCCCCAGGATTTTGTACATGTAAAAAGTGTTCCTTCCACACTCTTGGATGCAGTCCACCTGGCCCTGGACGCTCGGACTTACTTAGCATTGCCGGGCATTTCTGGAGTCCGTCCTTCTTTCGCTGTTTTGGGTTGCGTTTCCCCGATGGCCTCGTCCGCTCCGCGTTGCTCGCCGTCCCAACCTCCTTTCGCCATCGCTTCTTCTTCCTTCGCGAGGCCCTCGTTCTGCAGAGCTGCAGGCCCTCTCGTTCCCTGGGGTCAGCCTCCACCTCGAGGTCAGATCTTCTCTCCGGCCATGCTGAATGACCACGTGAGCAGCAGAATACTTCACAATGGACGGGCGAAGCTAATGAACGGAGGGTCTGGCGTTGCACAGAGTGCCGTAAATGCAGCGGATCCAGAAATAATTGCTCTGAGCCTCGGGACGTGTCCCTCTGGGTTTGGACAGAGGTCACAAGGTCAAACTGTTGGCCGGCCCTGGAAAAAAGGACCTGCGCCTTCCTTCCTTCTCTCCCTTTCTGGAAATTTCCATTTAGGCCGTTCCCTTGGTCGAGCTTGCCGCTTTCAGGCTTCCGTTCATGCACAGCACTGGCATTGGGAGAAAATTGACCCAGGATGATGGGAGTTGTAGTTCACCCAGCATCCCAGAGATGGATCAAGCACTGGCCTGAGACCCGACATGGCCAGTTTTCAGAGATGGATCAATTGACCAGGATGATGGGCTTGGCCCATCCCGAGCAGACCCAGAGATGGATCATGGCCAGTTTTGAATACTGGAGAGATCTGGAGGAAATTGACCCAGGATGATGGGAGTTGTAGTTCACCCACATCCCGAGAGCACTGTGAACCCCATCAGAGATGGATCAAGACCAAGCTTGGCCCACAGACCCGACTTGGCCAGCTTTGAATACTGGAGAGATCTGGGGAAATTTGACCCAGGATGATGGGAGTTATAGTTCACCCACATCCAAAAAATAACTGTGAACCCCACAGGCAATGGATCTGGACCAAACTTGGTCCAAAGACCTGACATGGCTAGCTTTGCCCCCCCCTCACCCTAACCCTAACCCTCACCCTAAACCCTAACCCTAACCCTCACCCTCACCCTACCCTCACCCTACCCCTAACCCTACCCCTAACCCTACCCCTCACCCTACCCCTCACCCTAACCCTAACCCTCCTAACCCTAACCCTACCCTACCCCTAACCCTACCCCTAACCCTAACCCTAACCCTAACCCTAACCCTAACCCTAACCCTAACCCTAACCCTAACCCTAACCCTAACCCTAACCCTCACCCTCACCCTCACCCTAACCCCTAACACCTAACCCCTAACCCTAACCCTAACCCTCACCCTACCCCCCTACCCTACCCTAACCCTAACCCTAACCCTAACCCTAACCCTAACCCTAACCCTAACCCTAACCCTCCGTATCACAGCGGATCACTCTTGGTTATTTGGTATTGCCTGCGCATCATTTGAACCTCAAGCCGTATAGTGATATTTTGAGTCTTACCGCACGGCTGTGACCACTCCCAACTCCAGACGCACTTCCGGGTGCGACGTATCATCACGGTCTCTTCCGCGCCATACCTTAGCGGAATATGGCTTCTACATTGGGACCGACCCCGGTAGGTGCAGGGCAATCCAGCCTCACCACCCCTTCCCCCGCCCTCCATTTCAGCGCATTACCTACGGGCGGTTTGCTACGGGACTCCCGACACCTTCATTGAGGTTTGCGCAGGTGTCCACACGCTGAATTGTTTTATATCTATATATATAAAATGAGAGCTGTCGTGTTTAGTAGCTTATAGACAGCAAAACCACACAATGCAGACACACCAAACCAGGCCACATACACACCGCTGACCCTGTTGATTATTTGGTCTTGCATTGTGTTATACCCACAACAGTTGTGTTCAGTTGTTACTACTAGGGTTGGGTTTTCGGATGAAGAAATTAAAATAATTCGTATTAGATCCGTTCAAAATGCTAATTTTAAGCTTTGCCGCACTTTTCCCGCCAAACCGGAAGTGGACTTTGATTTCCGCACTTTGTGGGCCCAAAAGTTCTTTATTATTGTAATTATTTCGGATGCCCCTCTAACAGGAAAATTAAATAGCTTTCCAGACATTACTCACAGTCAGATCAGGGCCTTTGCATGGTCGGAGCCTAATTTAACTGAAAGGCCTTCCTCTAGGAAGTGAAAAACCAACCGGAACTATAGAGAACCAGAGCGCGACTGCTAGAGTGGTAGCTTGGAGGACTGAGAGGAAAAAAGCCGTTTAAACCCCCAGGGAATTAGGCTAGATAGAAGGACAGATGAGAAGGACATAAGAAAGGCTGAGAGAAGGGGAGCAGGGAGTGAAAAGAGCACGGAGAGGAGAAGGAAAAGTTCAGAATCAAGAAAAATCATAGAGGACAAACGGAGATTCCTAGAGGTCTTTGGAAAACTGAAGAGGGAAAAGCTGGAGTGAGAAGAGCACTAGAGAAGCAGGCCTTGACCAGAGGTGGGCAACTATTTTATAATAATATTAATAATAATATATTAATTCATTATATTTCCTTCCAAGGAAACCCAGGCCTTTAATAATAATAATAATAATATTAATAATAATATATTAATTCATTATATTTCCTTCCAAGGAAACCCAGGCCTTTTATAATAATAATAATAATAATAATAATATATTAATTCATTATATTTCCTTCCAAGGAAACCCAGGCCTTTTATAATAATAGAAATATTAATAATAATATATTAATTCATTATATTTCCTTCCAAGGAAACCCAGGCCTTTAATAATAATAATAATATTAATAATAATATATTAATTCATTATATTTCCTTCCAAGGACACCCAGGCCTTTTATAATAATAATATTATTAATAATAATATATTAATTCATTATATTTCCTTCCAAGGACACCCAGGCCTTTTATAATAATAATAATATTAATAATATATTAATTCATTATATTTCCTTCCAAGGAAACCCAGGCCTTTTATAATAATAATAATATTAATAATAATATATTAATTCATTATATTTCCTTCCAAGGACACCCAGGCCTTTTATAATAATAATAATAATATATTAATTCATTATATTAACTTCCAAGGACACCCAGGCCTTTTATTATATTATTATTAATAATATATTAATTCATTATATTTCCTTCCAAGGAAACCCAGGCCTTTTATAATAATAATAATAATAATAATATATTAATTCATTATATTTCCTTCCAAGGAAACCCAGGCCTTTTATAATAATAATATTAATAATAATATATTAATTCATTATATTTCCTTCCAAGGAAACCCAGGCCTTTTATAATAATAATAATAATAATAATATATTAATTCATTATATTTCCTTCCAAGGACACCCAGGCCTTTTATAATAATAATTAATAATAATATATATTTCCTTAATAATAATATATATTAATTCATTATATTTCCTTCCAAGGAAACCCAGGCCTTTTATTATAATATTAATAATAATAATATATTAATTCATTATATTTCCTTCCAAGGAAACCCAGGCCTTTTATTATAATATTAATAATAATAATATATTAATTCATTATATTTCCTTCCAAGGACACCCAGGCCTTTTATAATAATAATAATAATAATAATATATTAATTCATTATATTTCCTTCCAAGGACACCCAGGCCTTTTATAATAATAATAATATATTAATTCATTATATTTCCTTCCAAGGAAACCCAGGCCTTTTATAATAATAATAATAATATATTAATTCATTATATTTTCTTCCAAGGAAACCCAGGCCTTTTATAATAATAATAATATTAATAATAATATATTGATTCATTATATTTCCTTCCAAGGAAACCCAGGCCTTTTATAATAATAATAATAATAATAATATATTAATTCATTATATTTCCTTCCAAGGAAACCCAGGCCTTTTACAATAATAATAATATTAATAATAATATATTAATTCATTATATTTCCTTCCAAGGAAACCCAGGCCTTTAATAATAATAATATTAATATTAATAATTATATATTAATTCATTATATTTCCTTCCAAGGACACCCAGGCCTTTAATAATAATAATAAGATTAATATTAATAATTTTATATTAATTCATTATATTTCCTTCCAAGGACACCCAGGTCTTTTAAAATAATAATAATATTAATAATAATATATTAATTCATTATATTTCCTTCCAAGGACACCCAGGCCTTTTATAATAATAATAATATTAATAATAATATATTAATTCATTATATTTCCTTCCAAGGACACCCAGGCCTTTTATAATAATAATAATAATAATAATATATTAATTCATTATATTTCCTTCCAAGGACACCCAGGCCTTTAATAATAATAATAATATTAATAATTATATATTAATTCATTATATTTCCTTCCAAGGACACCCAGGCCTTTAATAATAATAAGATTAATATTAATAATTTTATATTAATTCATTATATTTCCTTCCAAGGACACCCAGGTCTTTTAAAATAATAATAATATTAATAATAATATATTAATTCATTATATTTCCTTCCAAGGACACCCAGGCCTTTTATAATAATAATAATATTATTAATAATATATTAATTCATTATATTTCCTTCCAAGGACACCCAGGCCTTTTATAATAATAATAATATTAATAATAATATATTAATTCATTATATTTCCTTCCAAGGAAACCCAGGCCTTTTATAATAATAATAATATTAATAATATATTAATTCATTATATTTCCTTCCAAGGACACCCAGGCCTTTTATAATAATAATAATAATAATAATAATAATATATTAATTCATTATATTTCCTTCCAAGGAAACCCAGGCCTTTTATAATAATAATAATATTAATAATAATTAATTCATTATATTCAGGCCTTTTTATATTTTCTTAAGGCCTTTTAATAATAATAATAATAATATATTAATTCATTATATTTCCTTCCAAGGACACCCAGGCCTTTTATAATAATAATAATATTAATAATAATATATTAATTCATTATATTTCCTTCCAAGGAAACCCAGGCCTTTTATAATAATAATAATATTAATAATAATATATTAATTCATTATATTTTTTCCAAGGACACCCAGGCCTTTTATAACAATAATAATATTAATAATAATATATTAATTCATTATATTTCCTTCCAAGGAAACACAGGCCTTTTATAATAATAATAATATTAATAATAATATATTAATTCATTATATTTTCTTCCAAGGACACCCAGGCCTTTTATAATAATAATAATAATAATATATTAATTCATTATATTTTCTTAAGGCCTTTAATAATAATAATAATAATGGGTCCCAGTGAATTGCACTCCAGAGAAGAAGGGAAATGTTGCCCCTTGATTTGCCTGTGCTTAAAACAATGTCAGTCCTGTTTCCCTGCTTTGGACAATTTAGAACTAATTACAAAATTTTGTAAGTAATAACATATCAAATAAGAATTTTTTTGAAATTTTTTTGTAAGTCATTACGTTAAGCATTAAAAAAAATCCCCCCCATTGGTTTTTAGAACCGCGATTTTTGGGTTCTAAACCAACCCTAGTTACTACACTTGTTCTTCATGTAAGTCAAGGCAGGGGCAAGAAGTCACAAAGGCCGTTCATTGGATTGACAGTGCAATAACCTATTTTTAATTTCCCTTTGTTGTTTTTCGTCGAGAGCCTTGTTCTACATATTCATGGCAATGGGTAACCTTTTCCTCCAAATGACACAGTCACCGGGATCGAGCGCCGTACGGTTCAAAAAATAAAATATGTTATTTTAATATAAATCCCCCCTCCTCGTTAAAATTTTGCTTTTCACCCCCTCCCCCTTTTAGTACATCTTAGCGCCACAAGCAGAAAAAAACCACAAGGAAACACATATATACAAACATAAACAAAGCAGAAGAATTAAGGTCCTGGAAGGGCAACAGTTTGGGAAACACACCGGCTTAGTCCTGATAAGACGCAGCGAAGGTCAACAAGGACTTTTTTAAGCAAGACGACGGGAGAGATTTCGCTTAAGTGGGAGGGAAAACAGCCGAACACAAAACCCAAAGGAAAGTCGTTTTTCCCGCACATCTCTGCGGTGAGTGGGACAAAACGAATCCCATTCACTTCAATGGGAGGCGGGCGGATGAGTCGGATGCAAGGCTTCCAAACAAGAGCGGGAGCGAGGAGCAGGCGGGAAACGTAAGCCCAGACGTACAACAACTTTGGCACATGCTTCTTGAAGGCCTTTGGGAGCAAAGCAAAAATACAATCCTCCGTTGGCGACAATCGGGAAAATTGCGAGGCTCGTTTTTCTGTTGTTTTTACAGCTATCGGGACGAAACTTGCCACGCTTGTAGGATACATTGGCAACAACAAGCATGCCAAGTTTCAGAATGTTTTGCTAATCCACTGATTTTTGGGAATTTTTTAAAAAAAATTACCAATAACATTTTTTTTCCAATTGGGAGCGGGTTCGGATTCGTAATTCAGAAGATTCAATCCATTGGCATCGATGGGGAAACTTGCAAGGCTCTTTCCTCCATCGTTTTTATGGCTATCGGGATGAAACTTGCCACACACGTAGGACACATTTATGACCATAAACCCACCAAATTTCAGAATATTTTGCGCATCCATTGATTTTTGGGAATTTTTTAAATGTTTTATTTATAACATTTTTTAACTGTGGGGATTTCTGGCTCATTCCTCTGTCATTGTTATGGCTATCGGGATGAAACTTG
Organism: Anolis apletophallus; assembly: GCA_030556195.1. Taxonomy (NCBI): domain Eukaryota; kingdom Metazoa; phylum Chordata; class Lepidosauria; order Squamata; family Anolidae; genus Anolis; species Anolis apletophallus. The sequence goes on from JARBWK010000050.1 coordinate 112,860, forward strand.
CCACACCCGTAGGACACATTTACTACCATAAGCCCACCAAATTTCAGAATATTTTGCTCATCCACTTATTTTTGGGAATTTTTAAAAATGTTTTATTTATAACATTTTTTTCAATTGGGAGTGGGTTTGGATTCGTAATTCGGAATCCTGAGGTCCCGGAAGATTCAATCCATTGGCATCGATGGGGAAACTTGCAAGGCTTTTTCCTCCATCGTTTTTATGGCTATCGGGATGAAACTTGCCACACACGTAGGACACATTTATGACCACAAACCCACCAAATTTCAGAATATTTCACGCATCCATTGATTTTTGGGATTTTTTTTAAAATGTTATACTTATAACATTTTTAATATACTGCGGGGATTTCTGGCTCATTCCTCTGTTATTGATAAGGCTATCGGGATGACACCTGTCACTCATATAGGACACAATGATGACTGCAAGCCTGCCAAGTTTCAGAACGTTTCAGAAATCCACTGATTTTTTGGAATTTTAAAAATGTTTTACCAATATCATTTATTTAAATGGGATTTGAAGTCCAAACCAGCACCTGGCACAAGAGGGGAGGAGAATGGACAGAACCAGCCCTCTGATTGGCTGAGAAAGAAACGTGGTGCTGAGAGAGAGTGATGGAGAAAGCACAGGATTCTAGGAAATGTAGTTTGGGAATGTGATGAACCCTATGGCAGAGAATGCAAAAGGTCCTGCCCTGAACTACATTTCCCAGAATTCTGCTCTCATCACAAAGCCCCAATCAGGAGAGGGGAGAGAGATGGAGAAAGCACAGGATACTGGGAAACGTAGTTTGGGAATGTGATGATGGGCCCTATGGCAGAGAATGCAAAAGGCCCTGCCCTGAACTACATTTCCCAGACTTCTGCTCTCATCAGAAAGCCCCAATCAGGAGAGGGGAGTGATGTGTCCTTGCCTAGCTGAGTGAGCTGGGAGAGAGATGGAGACAGCACAGGATACTGGGAAATGTAGTTTGGGAATGTGATGATGAGCCCTATGGCAGAGAATGCAAAAGGCCCTGCCCTGAACTACATTTCCCAGAATTCTGCTCTCATCACAAAGCCCCAATCTGGAGAGGGGAGAGATGTGTCCCTGCCTAGTTGAGTGAGCTGGGAGAGAGATGGAGAAAGCACAGGATACTGGGAAACGTAGTTTGGGAATGTGATGATGAGCCCTATGGCAGAGAATGCAAAAGGCCCTGCCCTGAACTACATTTCCCAGAATTCTGCTCTCATTAGAAAGCCCCAATCTGGAGAGGGGAGATATGTGTCCCTGCCTAGCTGAGTGAGCTGGGAGAAAGATAGAGACAGCACAGGATACTGGGAAACGTAGTTTGGGAATGTGATGATGAGCCCTATGGCAGAGAATGCAAAAGGCCCTGCCCTGAACTACATTTCCCAGAATTCTGCTCTCATCAGAAAGCCCCAATCTGGAGAGAGGAGAGATGTGTCCCTGCCTAGCTGAGTGAGCTGGGAGAGAGATGGAGAAAGCACAGGATACTGGGAAACGTAGTTTGGGAATGTGATGATGAGCCCTATGGCAGAGAATGCAAAAGGCCCTGCCCTGAACTACATTTCCCAGAATTCTGCTCTCATCACAAAGCCCCAATCTGGAGAGGGGAGAGATGTGTCCCTGCCTAGCTGAGTGAGCTGGGAGAGAGATGGAGAAAGCACAGGATACTGGGAAACGTAGTTTGGGAATGTGATGATGAGCCCTATGGCAGAGAATGCAAAAGGCCCTGCCCTGAACTACATTTCCCAGAATTCTGCTCTCATTAGAAAGCCCCAATCAGGAGAGGGGAGAGATGTGTCCCTGCCTAGCTGAGTGAGCTGGGAGAGAGATGGCATGTCAATAATTTTGTCTCACCATCTATAGGATGATGGAGAAATAATGGTATAATATGACTTTCCCAATTTTTTTTGAAATTTTCCCTTTTTTTGAAATTTTCCCATATTTTAAAAATTTTCCCAAAAATTTTTGAACTTTTTGGAATTAATTTTGAAATTTTCAGAATTAATTCTGAAATTTTGGAATGGCTTTGTTAATGGCAGACACACATGTTTATCCCAGTTTGGACGCAGGTGCCTTCCCTCCGCGTCAGAACTGCACGCGGAAGGGAAGGCCAGGGAAGGGAAACCTGCCGATTCCTTTCTCAAAATGGCGGCGGCGGCTTCAAAATGGCAAATCCACTTCTGGGTTGCTTACATCGCTTCGAAACCGCTTCAGAAGTGGATTTAACCCGAATTCATTCTGATTATACGCACATTCCGACGGGCCTTCCCAGGCCTAATGAGAAGCCTGGGCATCGCATCTCGGACCGGAACAGACCACGCCTTGCCTTCCTGATGCTTCCATCAACCTTCTCCTTTGGTTCAGCAACAGGCCCGGATTAACACCCGCCGGGGAAACTGAGGCAACCGAAAAGGGACTCTCCCGAATGGCTAGGAAGCTAGCCCACGCACCCACCCACCCACTCATTTTGGGGCAGAAAAAAAAGAACCACGGGGAGGGAGGGAAACAGGCGTGCGCAGAACGGCCAGGGGCGTCCCTGGGGGGCGCATGCCGCTGAGTTGGGAGAGACCCCAGGGGCCAGCCACGGCATTTTTATTCCTTTCAACATATTTTTTTTTGGTCCGTGATCTGCGCCCCCCTTGGCTTGCGCCCCTAGGCCATGGCCTAGGTTGGCCCTATGGTTAATCCGGGCCTGGGAAGAAGCTGATCTTTCCAAATGCAGAAATACCCCCTTCGTCATTAGAAAGTCTGACTCAATGTTGGGGTCAGGGTTGAGAAATGCGTGGTCTTCACGTGGGCTTGGACTTCAGCTTCCATGGTCTCCCAACTATGATGCTAACTAGAAAGCACAGGAGTTGCAGGCTGACCAACAACATATGGAGGGAGGGCTACGTGCTCCCCACTCAATCCTTATGGGTTGGATCAGGTCATGTTGCGTGAAACACAGAGCAGGCTAAAGTAACAATATAGCAACACAGGTGCAAGTGAAATATCAGTAGTAGACTGCTAACAGCAAAATAAAATATATTTCGGGACAGAAACCGCTCGATATACATACGCGACTGAGGCTCAAAGGTTAAATTCAAAAGTCCTTGAGTATAAGGATAGTGAAGTCCATATAGAAGTTTTTAGAGTTCAGCGGGCACCCAGCCTTGCGGACATTGCTCCGTTTGTTCTAACACAGGGCTGTCCAACTGCCGGACCTGCAAGTGTTTTGGACTTCAAATCCCAGAAATCCTAACAGCTGGTAAACTGGCTAGGATTTCTGGGAGTTGAAGTCCAAAACACCTGCAGGGCCAGCAGTTGGACAGCCCTGTTCTAACATAACCACGGCCAAAACAATATGGAGCCCCTCGAGAAACAAAACCTTTGACATCAGGACATTTGCCACCTGCGCCTCCAAAATGGTCGTCTATGCCATCTCCTGTGACTGTCCCAGGATTTACGTGGGACAGACGAAGAGAGAAGTCCGCACGAGATTCATTGAACACCGTTCAAGAATCCAAAGGGGATCAATGGACTCAGCTGTTGTAAAGAACACAAACACAACACTTCTACTTTAAAACTGGAAAAAAATCTTCCCTCAACCACATACAGACGTCACCAATCAATTAATCAAACTTGAAAATAAATGGATTGTCCTCCTAGATTCTGAATGGCCATGTGGTCTCAATGACCCTATCGGAATTAACTCAATGTTACTTTAAATAGAGCCCTCTCAGTCAATACCTCACCGTTTGGTCACCTCACTCCTCCCGAGAGTGGGGTTAGGTCGGATGAAAAATACACTCTGGTATGTATTTGATATATATTGGGCTATTTGGTGTGTACTTACATATCATGTTTACTAGATATTATTATATTTGTTTTACAGGATTATTGGATGTCTATAAATAATTAATATTGTGCCTTGAGAAAGCTGTTGTGAAACGGTTTGGCCGCTATCGCAGCATTTGCATGCCGTTGGCCGTGTCAACATATTCCGCATTTGCAAGGGACGCCACACTTGCTACCTTTGGCGTCCCTTGCAAACTACACTCTATCGACCTGGAACTACTTTGGAGACGGACTCTTTGGAACTATTATATGTACCGCTTGGACTTATGAACTTTTTTTCCAGTTTTAAAGTAGAAGTGTTGTGTTTGTGTAGAAAGCGGAGTCCGTTGATCCCCTCTGGATTCTCGAACAGTGTTCAATGAATCTCGTGCGGACTTCTCTCTTCGTCTGTCCCACGTAAATCCTGGGACAGTCACAGGAGATGGCATAGACAACCATTTTGGAGGCGCAGGTGGCAAATGTCCTGATGTCAAAGGTTTTGTTTCTCGAGGGGCTCCATATTGTTTTGTCCGTTGTTATGTTAGAACAAAAGGAGCAATGTCCACAAGGTTGGGTGCCCGCTGAACTCTAAAAACTTCTATATGGACTTCACTATCCTTATACTCACGGACTTTTGAATTTAACCTTTGAACCTCAGTCACGTATGTATATCTAGCGGTTTCTGTCCCGAAATATATGTTATTTTACTGTTAGCAGTCTACTACAGATAGTTCACTGGCACCTGTGTTGTTATATTGGATCAGGTCATGCCATGCTCAGGGGAGGTCCTCCTGAAATCGAGAGGATTTGAGTTGCTCAAGGCTAACCGCGCAACCTCTGAGGATGCTTGGCATTGCTGCAGGTGAAACGTCAGGAGAGAATGCTTCTAGAACATGGCCAGACAGCCCCAAAAACCTACAACAACCCAATGTCTCATTACCGCAATACGCCCAGTCAAGTTTGACTTGATCTCCCTACTACCCTGCATGGGGCCAGCCTTTAGATGTCATTTATCTATCAGGGGTGTGTAATTTTTGTCCTCCCTTCCCAAACTACATTTCCCAGATTTCTGAGCACTCCTTGGTGAGAACTGTAGTTTAGGGCAGGGCTTCTTGCATTCTCTGGCATAGGGCTCCTCCCTTCCCAAACTACATTTCCCAGATTTCTGAGCACTCCTTGCTGGGGAATGTAGTTTAGGGCAGGGCCCCTTGCATTCTCTGGCATAGGGCTCCTCCCTTCCCAAACTACATTTCCCAGATATCTGAGCACTCCTTGGTGAGAAATGTAGTTTAGGGCAGGGCTTCTTGCATTCTCTGGCATAAAGCTCATCCCTTCCCAAACTACATTTCCCAGATTTCTGAGCACTCCTTGCTAGGAAATGTAGTTTAGGGCAGGCCTCCTTGTATTCTCTGGCATAGGTCTCCTCCCTTCGCAAACTACATTTCCCAGATTTCTGAGCACTCCTTGCTAGGGAATGTAGTTTAGGGCAGGGCCCCTTGCATTCTCTGGCATAGGGTTCCTCCCTTCCCAAACTACAATTCCCAGATTACTGAGCACTCCTTGCTGGGAAATGTAGTTTAGGGCAGGGCCCCTTGCATTTTCTGGCATAGGGCTCCCCCCTCCCCAAACTACATTTCCCAGATTTCTGTGCTTTTCCCAGCAAACTCTGCTTCTTCCCTCTCTTCCATCCTAATGGCGAGGAAAGACAAGGCACTAAGGCAGCCTTTTTGGCTTTGCTTTCAGCTTTGCTTCCCTGCACTGAATATGAAACTGACCTTCGGGATTTACAAGACTAAAATTTAAAAAAAGTATAGGGTAAGTTTCGATTCTTACATTTTTGGCGTGGGCCACGCCCATGTATCGGATATCAATTCTCAAGTACGAATTTAACAAATTTGATCCGATTTACAAGGACTAATGAAAAAATTGCACTCTAACAATGGCTACACTTCACTGGACAGCATAGTATGTTGTTTGGGGATGATGGACAGTGTAGTCCAATAGAGCCAGGGGGTGCCATGTTTGGAAAGGGTGACTTACGAGAGTTGGACTGTGTTGGAAACTCACGCGATGAATGGGCCTAACTTCCTCCAAAAGTCTTTTACAGGAACAACACTGGAAAAAAAATCCGAAGATGTGTAAGACGCATCAGTGAAATGGCGAATCTATTCCATGTTTAGACATAGAAGCTCTCCAAGGTGCTGAGCCCTATTCCCTAATGGCATCAGCACCTTGGATAGTTCCTTCAAAACGAGGCAAAACCTGGAACGGATTCCTTGTCCTGGCGGATATGGAAGCCCCAAGCCACCACTGAAGCTTGTTCACAACGGTGACTGAAAGTTGCAGGGCAGCAAATAGTGACGCATTGTTCCCTGTCCTTTGAAGCTCTCTGGGAGTGAGTGTTTGCTTCCTGTTTTGGCTTTGCTGGTGCCGGCCTTCCTTGAGCATCATGGGGATTTTTTCGGTATTAAGGAACCTAAGGAAATAATCCGGGGCGTCAGAGCATCCGATCTGGCCAGAGATTGTCTCAATGGAAACAGGGCACTTGGATGGGAAATGGTCATGGCTATAAATCAAGCAGGCGCTCCTCGCAGGTCTCCGACGGCCACTTGGCCGCGCCCCCAAAGACGTCCACATTGTTGTCAACCCAGGGGATGATGTTGCCGGGCATGTTGGCGGAGCAGTTCGCAATATTCATGATGTCGTCGGGCTTTAAGACTCTGTCCCAGATATTGAACTGGCTCATCTCGCCGACAAAGGCTTGTGTGGCATCGAACCTCCCACCGACCGTGTCCTGAAGAAGAAGGAGAGCGCGAAAGGGGGGGAGGCAAAGTCAGTTTCACATCGTTGAGACAGTAAAACAGGGGCGGGCTACTATTTTTGTCCAAGGGGCCACACGAGAGCCGAAAAATATTATGGAGGGCCGCACCCAAAGGCTGGACTACATTCTAATCTACATTATTTATTTATTTATTTATTATATTTACTATATATTACACATCATTAATATTAACATATTAATATATCAAGAAATATTCATATATTATTAGTATTAATATCATAATTATTATATTATAGTATATCTATATAGACATTCTAATATATTGAAATTATAATATAATATAACATTATATTATATTATTAGCTTTGGGACCCGGCGGTGCCCGGGTTATTTGAAATGGGCTGAGGCCTAGGAAGCCTTACTGTCAATTGAGGCTGAGGCACAGGACACCTTACTGTCCATTCAGGCTGAGCCCTAGGAAGCCTTACTGTCAATTGAGGCTGAGGCCTAGGAAGCCGTACTGTCAGCTGAGGCTGAGGCCTAGGAAGCCTTACTGTCAGCTGAGGCTGAGGCCTAGGAAGCCTTACTGTCAATTGAGGCTGAGGCCTAGGAAGCCTTACTGTCAATTGAGGCTGAGGCCTAGGAAGCCTTACTGTCCATTCAGGCTGAGGCCTAGGAAGCCTTACTGTCCATTCAGGCTGAGCCCTAGGAAGCCTTACTGTCAATTGAGGCTGAGGCTGAAGCCGTACTGTGAGCTGAGGCTGAGGCATAGGAAGCCTTACTGTCAATTGAGGCTGAGGCATAGGAAGCCTTACTGTCAATTGAGGCTGAGGCCTAGGAAGCCTTACTGTCCATTCAGGCTGAGCCCTAGGAAGCCTTACTGTCAATTGAGGCTGAGGCCTAGGAATCCTTACTGTCAATTGAGGCTGAGGCCTAGGAAGCCTTACTGTCAGCTGAGGCTGAGGCCTAGGAAGCCTTACTGTCAGCTGAGGCTGAGGCATATGAAGCCTTACTGTCAATTGAGGCTGGGGCATAGGAAGCCTTACTGTCAATTGAGGCTGAGGCCTAGGAAGCCTTACTGTCCATTCAGGCTGAGCCCTAGGAAGCCTTACTGTCAATTGAGGCTGAGGCCTAGGAAGCCTTACTGTCCATTCAGGCTGAGGCCTAGGAAGCCTTACTGTCAATTCAGGCTGAGGTCCTAGGAAGCCTTACTGTCAATTGAGTCTGAGGCACAGGACACCTTACTGTCCATTCAGGCTGAGCCCTAGGAAGCCTTACTGTCAATTGAGGCTGAGGCATAGGAAGCCTTACTGTCAATTGAGGCTGAGGCCTAGGAAGCCTTAATGTCCATTCAGGCTGAGGCCTAGGAAGCCTTACTGTCAATTGAGGCTGAGGTCTAGGAAGCCTTACTGTCAATTGAGGCTGAGGCACAGGACACCTTACTGTCCATTCAGGCTGAGCCCTAGGAAGCCGTACTGTCAGCTGAGGCTGAGGCATAGGAAGCCTTACTGTCAATTGAGGCTGAGGCATAGGAAGCCTTACTGTCAGCTGAGGCTGAGGCCTAGGAAGCCTTACTGTCAGCTGAGGCTGAGGCCTAGGAAGCCTTACTGTCAATTGAGGCTGAGGCCTAGGAAGCCTTACTGTCAATTGAGGCTGAGGCCTAGGAAGCCTTACTGTCCATTCAGGCTGAGGCCTAGGAAGCCTTACTGTCAATTGAGGCTGAGGCCTAGGAAGCCGTACTGTCAGCTGAGGCTGAGGCATAGGAAGCCTTACTGTCAATTGAGGCTGAGGCATAGGAAGCCTTACTGTCAGCTGAGGCTGAGGCCTAGGAAGCCTTACTGTCCATTCAGGCTGAGCCCTAGGAAGCCTTACTGTCAATTGAGGCTGAGGCCTAGGAATCCTTACTGTCAATTGAGGCTGAGGCATAGGAAGCCTTACTGTCAGCTGAGGCTGAGGCCTAGGAAGCCTTACTGTCAGCTGAGGCTGAGGCATAGGAAGCCTTACTGTCCATTGAGGCTGGGGCATAGGAAGCCTTACTGTCAATTGAGGCTGAGGCCTAGGAAGCCTTACTGTCCATTCAGGCTGAGCCCTAGGAAGCCTTACTGTCAATTGAGGCTGAGGCCTAGGAAGCCGTACTGTCAGCTGAGGCTGAGGCCTAGGAAGCCTTACTGTCAGCTGAGGCTGAGGCCTAGGAAGCCTTACTGTCAATTGAGGCTGAGGCCTAGGAAGCCTTACTGTCAATTGAGGCTGAGGCCTAGGAAGCCTTACTGTCCATTCAGGCTGAGGCCTAGGAAGCCTTACTGTCCATTCAGGCTGAGCCCTAGGAAGCCTTACTGTCAATTGAGGCTGAGGCCTAGGAAGCCGTACTGTGAGCTGAGGCTGAGGCATAGGAAGCCTTACTGTCAATTGAGGCTGAGGCATAGGAAGCCTTACTGTCAATTGAGGCTGAGGCCTAGGAAGCCTTACTGTCCATTCAGGCTGAGGCCTAGGAAGCCTTACTGTCA